>JADANP010000034.1:0-419268 GCA_017165645.1 Fusarium sacchari
TTATTCTTATACTAGGAGAACTCTATAGTGCTATAGAGATAAATAGCTAAGATCTATAGCTATATAATACTATCTATAACTTATAAAACCAGGTTAATAATTAGGAAGTAATTCTTACAGTTAATAATAATATTAACCCTTAGGGAAAAAGAGATATTAAAGAAGCCCTTAAACTACCTAAGCTAGAACTATTTAAGGGATAAGCTATAGATATAGTTTTATTTCTAACCTGAATAAAAGGATATTTCTATATATTCCTGATAAAGCTAGATACTGCTATTAAGAAGGTACTCTTTATTGTATTACTAATTTAAAGAAATGCCAAGGATTAGTTTAAACCTATCCTTAGAGACTATCTTAAGAATAAAGAAATTATATAAGATTAAGATACTATTAATATCTTTACTAATTAGAGTAATTTTAAAATAGCCCTTAAGGATAACTTTAAAGTAGTTAATAAAGAAAGATAAGTAGCTATAGAGATTATAAAGCTTAAATAAATATACTTATATACTGCCTATTTTGCAAAGTTTAGATAATTTGTATTTAAAACCTAGTAAGATAATAAAGCCTTTTATATAAAAATATACTATATAGGACTTAAGGAGGAAGTTAAGGATAAACTTTATAAGGCTAATAGACCTAATAATATTACTAAATATATTATAATAGCAATTAAGATTAATAAAAGATAGTATAAATGCAGAAAAAAGAGAGTAATTAAGATAGGATAATTAAGTAACTTTAACCTGTATTACCCTAACTAATAATAAAATAATAATTAGGGTAACTTTTAAAACTAAGGATAATAATAAGGATATTAATAAAGCGATACCTTATATAGGATATAGTTAGGACTAATATCTTTAGGAGCTATGTAACTAAGAAATAACCTAAAACCATAAGATATGTCTAAATATAATAAATACTATAACTATAACTAAATAGGATATATAGCTTAATAATGCCTAGAACTATAAAAAAACTATAAGACCTAAATTAAGGTAAGTAAGCCTTAGGACTAACCTAATAGCAAGAACTATAAATAGCTATTAGAACTTAAATACTAGGAATAGCATAAAGTGCATATAATATAGCTATTAAGATATCTAAAGAAATAAATAAGATAACTAAGAAATAGTATTTATACCCTAGAAGCTTAATTTAAGAACTATAAGATAAATTTCTAATAGAAGAAAATATAAAGAATAGGGATATATTATAGATCCTAATACTATATAACTATAAAGCCAGGGAATGCTAATAAAAGGCAAAGAAAGACCCTATATATAAAGAAAAAGAGAGGAAATAATAGCAAGAAGCCTACTAGAGATATAAGGAAAAAAAAGAAATTGCTAAAGGAGAAATATAAACCTTAGGGATAATAAAATAAGGAAGCCTAAGTACCCTTAATATAGATAAGTATAAGTAAGCCTTATAAACTATTAATAATATTCTTATCTAGATTATGCTTTAGAAAAAAAAGAATACTAGAAATAAGAAAATTAAAGCTAAAGGATACTATTAATAAAAATAGCAGTAAAATTTATAATTTATAAGGTATAGAGAAAAAGCAGTATAAGTTAATATGCTAAATTTATAATAAAAGGATAAATAAATTACTTAAAAATAGATAGAGGATTACTAACTAGAATATAATAAGTATAGAAAATAAGTATATTAAATATAAGAAGACTTTTATATTTAGGGGGGCCAAGAAGTATAAAAATATAGCTAAAGAAGAAATAATCTATATTAAAGCTTATTATATTAATAACACGCTAAACCTACTATACCTAGAACTAGCTTTTAATAAAAAGAATAACCTATATATAATACCAATATATTCTAAGTATAATAAGATATCTTAGGTATTATATAGAAACTATTAATGTAAAATATATAAATAAGATAAGCTAGATAATAATTGCTTTCTAATTACTATACCTGGCATATTAAATAAAAACCCCTATCTAATAGAGGAAGTAAAGGATATTTAGTATACCTCTGGTATAATTACCTTAGAGTAGTAGAATTATAATTTAATATAATGCTATATAGAAAAATATAGTAAGTTAATAAACTAACCTAGGGAATTAAGGAAAATATATAAATTATTAAAGAAGTAAAAAAAGAATTTAAAGAAGTAACCTAAGGAAAGTATATTTAGAAAAAGGGATTATTAATTAATAATACTAGTTTAAAAGATATAGAAAAACTATAAGGATAATAGGAAGTAAATAGATTATATTTACTTAATAAAGAATATTTTAAATAAGGAATTACTAAAATAGATATAGAACTAGAAAACTACTTCTAATAAATACTATTTAATAACGAATTTAGTAATAACTGCCCTAATAGAGAAAGATATAATAATAATAACTGTAAACAGATGTACTAAAATATATTAGGAAAAGTTATATACTATCTATAACTAAGCTATAGATAAGCCAAGACTATAGATAAGAATAACTTAGACTAATAAACATGTTAAAAGTACTATAGATAATAGACTTAATAGATTGCCTAGTACTATAAGTTTAAATTAAAAGAAGATAGCTAAATGCTTAGATTAATTATAAGGTAAGAAAGAACTTTATTAACCTAAAAATAGTTATAAAGCTATAATTACTATAGAAATAGAAATTATTGCCCTACCTGCTAGTTAATGTAAAAGGATAGCTTTTTAATTATAATAATAGTATTATAGATTAAGAGATTAATTACCTTAAGGTCTTTATTAAAGGAAGGAATTAAGGAATAGATTTTAATATTATACCTTTAGGAAAAGATATAGATATCCTATTAGGTATATAATGGCTTAAATAATAAAACCTATTTATTAACTAGAAAAATGGCCAGGTTATATTCCCTAGTAACCTTAATAGTAATAAAGAAATAATTATAATAAATAATAAGAGATCTTAAACCCTAACCAGAGAGGATAGTATAGGTAAGTATAGAATAGAGTATCTATTACCTCTAAAAGGAGTATAATATAAGTATAAGAAAGGTATAAAAAGTAAAATAGAAATTCTAGGCATTTTTAGGGCATAAGACCTATATAAAGATAAGATACTTATAGAACTAGGCCAGGATTGACTTAAGAATATTCTAGAATAATACTAGATATATAATAAACTATTTAATGAAAAAAAAACTAGAAACAGGAGTACCTAAATATAGTAAATAGGACTATAAAATTAACCTTATAGATAATAACTTACTATTCTAGAAGCTTTATCTATTAAATTAAAGAGAGCTATAAGTTTAGAAAGAATATATTAATAAAATACTTAAAAAAGGCTATATTAGGGAATCTAGCTTAGTATTAGTATTATTAATATTCTTTATACTAAAAAAGAATAGAAGAGATAGACTAGTTATTAACTACTGACTAGTTAATATATATACTATTAAGAACCAAACCTTGCTTTTGCTTATTATAGAGCTTAAAAATTAGTTATAAGGTAAAAAGATCTTTATAGCTCTAGACCTTAAGGAAATATATAATTTTATTTATATTAAGAAAGGAGATAAATAGAAAATAGCATTTAAGATTAGATTTAGATTATTTAAATATATAGTAATACCTTTTAGTCTTATTAATATACCTGTAATGTTCTAGTAGATAATTAATAGTGTACTTTGATAGTACCTTAATATCTTTATAGTATATTACCTAGATAATATTTTAATTTTCTTAAATAATAAAAAAGAATATATAAAATATATTTATAAGGTTTTAAAAATATTATAGATATTAAACTATTAGTAAAACTAGAGAAGAGTTTCTTTTATATTATAAAGGTAGACTTTCTAGGATATATTATTATACCTAATAAAATTAGAATAAAACTAAAAAAGATTATAGTTATAATAGATTAGAAGGAACCTAATAATATAAAGAAAATATAAGCCTTCTTAAGACTTACTAACTATTACTAATAATTTATTAAAGATTTTAATAAGATTGCTAACCTAATAATAGAACTTATAAAGAAAGGAAAGATATTTAAATAGAATAATAAGGTATAGGAAGCCTTTATATAGCTTAAGGAAGCTATCTCTAGTAAACCTATCTTAATAATATTTAATCCTAAGAAAGAGATTAAACTAGAAACAGATATATTAGACTTTACCTTAGGAAGATAAATTAGTTAATAAGATAATACAGAAAAACTATACCCTATTGCATTTTACTCTTATAAACTGCATAAAGCAGAACTTAACTACCTAATTTATAATAAGGAATTCCTAGTAATTATTAACTACTTTAAGGAGTTTAGATATTACTTAATAGAAAGTAAGCATTAGATTAAGATATATATAGATTATTAGAATATCTCTTACTTTACTATAATATATAAACTTAATTAATAATAACTATATTATATTAAATACCTATATAAATTTAACTTTATAATTATTTATAGGAAAGGATTAGAAAATAAAAGAGTAGATATAATAAGTTAATAACCAGATTATAATACTAGTACTATAAAGATAATAGAATAAGTATTAGAGATAAATAAGAAAGGAAAATATAGGTTTACCTAATAGATATAAACTCTAGGATAGATATAAGTAATAGCAATTAAGGAAATCCTAAGAGAACTAGAAGAGTTTATATAGAAGTTCTATAAATACCCTATATATAGATATTAGGGAGTAATAAAGACTTTTAAATAACTCCTGTAATATAAATATAAGGTATAATAAATAATAGTAAAAAAGGTAATTAGATAATATAACCTTTATATAAGAATAAAGGCATAGTAATATAAACCTTATAGAGAACTCTAATTACTACCTGTGGTATAATAACTATAGGATTTAATTATAATAGACTTTATTATAAAGCTATTATTATCTAAAGAACCCTTAATAGGAATCTTTTATAATAGTATTATAGTTATTGTAGATTAACTTATTAAGTTCTTATATTACCTACCCTATAGAGAGGATATAGATATAAAAAAACTTATATATATTATCTATAGATATATTATAGGTATATATAGATTACTATTTAAAATTATCTTAGATAAAGGTCTAATACTTATATTATAATTTTAGAATATACTCTTAGTATTACTAGGGCTAAACTATAAGCTTATAATAGTATTTAGAGCTTAAATAGATAGATAGATAGAATAGATAAATTAAGTATTAGAATAATACTTATAGTATTATATTAATTATAAATAGAATAACTAGGTTAAAAAGTTGCTATATATCTAGCTAGCATATAATACTGCCTATAATAAAAGCATAAAGCTTATACTAGTATATACTAATTTTAGATTTATACTAAAAGTCTATCAGGACCTATAGGAACCTTAAATAATTAATCTAATAATAATAATTAAGAGTAATGATTTAAAGAATCTATATAATAAACTGTGAATAGAACTTGAATTTATTAGAAAATAGATATAATAATACTATAATCCTAAGAAGGTAGAGAGATTTACCTTTTTAGAGGGAAATATAGTTTACCTATCTATATAAAAAACATAATAATTAAATAACTAAGCTATAAACTTGACTTTAAATATATTAAATTATATAAGATTATTAAAAAGGTCTTAAAAAATAACTATAAATTAGACCTACTACTAAAGGTTAGGATCTATCCTGTCTTTTATATCTTACTACTTGAGTTAGTAGCAGATATAATTTGAGTTAAAATAAATAATAAACCTATAGAGGTAAAAAGACTAGAACTATAAAAAGTAAAGAAAATAAAAGATATATAAGAAATTAACAGATAAATAATATACCTAGTTAAATAGAAAAACTACCTAGAAAGTAATAATATATAGGAACTACTAAAATACCTTATTAATGCCTAATAAATTTTAAGGAACTTCTACTAGAATTAATAAAAGCACCGAAATCTAATGATTTTTACTTAGACTGCTTGGCAATAGCAGACTAATTATAGAAGGTACTATTAATAATAGTACCTTTTATGGTAGACTATTTATCCTGCTCTGCCCTTTTAAGCTTATTTATTAAACTTAAATTATATTAGATTATATCTAGACCCTTTACTTTAACCTAATAATATTACTGCCTTAAATAAGTAATCTTAGTAAATTAAGTATTTATTTTATTATAAATATAAGTAGACTCTGCCTGGAGTTTAATTAATTTATCTTTAGTAGCTTCTTTTTTATGCTTAAGATAACGCTTCTTATTAATAATCTTTCGAGCTAATATTATATTAATAGAAGCCTATAAAATATTTTATAAGAAAATAGAAAAACTTACTAGCTACTATAAATAAGCTATAATTATTATAAAAGAAACTAGACTTAATGCAAGGATTGTAATAATTTAACTTTATAGGATTAAGAATATAAGAACCTATTATTTCTTAGTAAATATAATTAGAATATAGTATAATAGGATTCCTAAATACTATAATAAGGATATAAAGAGATTTGTAATTATTAGAGGATATTTTCTTAGCCTTTATTATATAGTTAGATATCTTAAAGGATTATAGAAGTAAGATTAGATATACTAGAATGACTAATAGTAAAGATATTTTGACTAGGCCTTGAGGATAAGGCCTAGGAAGGGGAGAGATTATATTATAACCTGATAGGTATTTATATATACCTTATATTTTTTACTAATTAATAATACTCCTGCTAAAGATAATTAGCGCTAAGACTTTATAATTATAGTTAATTTTACTTAATTAGTAATAATCTATTTGAATTATTACTGATTCTATAATAACCTTACTAATTACCTTAAAAGGCATCTAGTATATATATATATTTATTTAGCAGTAAATAGAACTTAGCTTACTAGCTATTAATAAGACTTCTTTACCTTAATAAGCCTAATATATACTATTAACTATTAAGAGACGTGATAACCTAATGTGCTTAGTATAACGCCTTATGCATTCTGTAAATATAAATCTAGTATAGACTAGTTTACTTATTTAGAAACCCCAACCGTTATATAAAGAAGTTACTAAAATTAAAGGTTTATTACTATAGGCTTATTTATATATATTTAGAACTAATTTTTAGTAGTAAATTATTTTACTATTAAAAAGTATTATTTTAATAAAAAGAAAAAGTTAGCTAAAACTAAATTATTATAATTATAGTAATAGGTTAATAAGTATTTAAATTATTTAATATATCTTTATTATTAGTATTATTAGTTAAATAAGTATAGTTTTAAGATAGTTTATTAGAATATAGAGACTTTAGATAAGTTAGAGTTAATTAAAAATGCTAAATCTTTTACTATAATAAAGGCTTAGCTAATTAATATAGCTAATATTATTAATTAGGGGGATATTTTTACTTTTAATATTATTAGTAAAAATTCTTTAATAGTTATTAGGCACTAATAAGGTATTTTAGTAGTTTTTATATATTTTTGCTTTTTAGGTAGTTTTTTTATTTAATTAAGTATTCTATTTTTTTATTAACTATTCTTATTTCCTAAATTGCCTTTACTTTATAGGCTTTTTAATCTTTTTATTTCTATAGGTTTATTATATATTTTAATATAAATTATATTTACTGCTAATTTAAGTAATAAGATATAGAAAATAGAATAAATCCTAACCTTTAATAGTAAATCTAGCTTATAATTATTTTTTAAAACTTTCCTAATAATCTTATATAATCTAATATATTTAAAATCAAGTTTATAGCTTAGTTATTTTATTATAATATTTTTAGTAAATAGGTAAACTATATTTCTCTCTAAAAAGGTAGGTCTCTTTACCTTTTTAGAATTATAATATTACTATATCTATTTTTTAATAAATTTAAGTTTTATTTAAAGTTTATTATATAGGTTTTTTAAGTTATTACTTTTAATTATTACTATTAGGTTAATTATTTTAAGTTCTTATAGATTTTTATAAACTTTTAATATAAATTTAAAATTAGTATATATTAGTATAAGTTTTATATTTTTATTATAGGCAGTATTATATACTAATTAGGCATATAGTAGTTTTTTAATTTAATTATCCTATTTATAGTTTATATAATACTATAAGTATTATTCTAGTATTTAGTTTATTTATTCTATTTATCTATTTACTTAGGCTTTAAATACTATTATAAGCTTATAGTTTAAGCCTAGTAATACTAAGAGTATATTTTAAAACCGTAATATAAGTATTAGTCCTTTATCTAAGATAATCTTAAATAGTAATTTATATATATTAATAATATATCTATAAATAATATATATAAGTTCTTTTATATTTATATCTTCTCTATAAGGTAGGTAATATAAAAACTTAATAAATTAGTTTATAATAACTATAATATTATTATAGAAAATTCCTATTAAGGGTTTTTTAAATAGTAATAGCTTTATAATAAAGTCTATTATAATTAAGTCTTATAATTATTATATTATAGGTAATAGTTAAAGTTTTTTATAAGGTTTATATTATTATACTTTTATTTTAATATAAAGGTTATATTATTTAATAACCTTTTTTACTATTATTTACTATACCTTATATCTATATTATAAGAGTTATTTAAGAGTCTTTATTACTTCTTAATATCTATATATAGGATATTTATAGAATTTTTATATAAACTTTTTTAATTTCCTTAGAATTTTCTTAGTTACTATTACTTATATTTATTTTAAAGTTTATATTTATTAGGTAAATTTATATTCTCTCTTATTATTTATTTTTAATACTTATTTTATTATTTTTATAGTATTAATATTATAATTTAGTTATTAACTTATTATATTTACTTTTCTATTTTTTAATCCTTTTCTATAAATAATTATAAAGTTAAATTTATATAGATATTTAATATAATATAGTTATTATTAGTTAAGTTTATATATTATAGTAAAGTAAGAAATATTTTAATAGTCTATATATACCTTAATTTAGTACTTACTTTCTATTAAGTAATATCTAAACTCCTTAAAATAGTTAATAATTACTAAAAATTCCTTATTATAGATTAGGTAATTAAATTTTACTTTATATAGTTTATAAAAGTAAAATATAATAAAATATAATTTCCCTATATTATTTTATTAACTAATCTATCCTTTTAATATAAAGTTTAATATATTTATTTTTAATTTAATTTCTTTTTTTAAGTTAAATATTATTAAAATAGGTTTACTAGAAATAGCTTTCTTAAGCTATATAAAGGCTTTCTATATCTTATTATTTTATTTAAATATCTTTCTTTTTTTTATAAGTTTTATTATTAGGTTAGTAATCTTACTAAAATCTTTAATAAATTATTAGTAATAGTTAGTAAGTTCTAAAAAGGCCTATATTTCTTTTATATTACTAGGTTTCTTTTAATTTATTATTATTATAATTTTTTTTACTTTTATTTTAATTTTATTAAGTATAATAATATATCTTAGAAAGTCTACTTTTATAATATAAAAGAAACTTTTCTTTAGTTTTATTAATAGTTTAGTATCTTATAATATTTTTAAAACCTTATAAATATATTTTATATATTTTTTTTTTTATTATTTAAAAAGATTAAAATATTATCTAGGTAATATACTATAAAGATATTAAGGTATTATTAAAATATATTATTAATTATCTGTTAAAATATTATAGATATATTAGTAAAATTAAAAGGTATTATTATATATTTAAATAGTCTAAATCTAGTTTTAAATGCTATTTTCTATTTATTTCTTTTTTTAATATAAATAAGATTATATATTCCTTTTAGATCTAGAGCTATAAAGATCTTTTTATTTTATAATTAATTCTTAAGTTTTATAATAAATAAAAGCAGGGTTTAGTTTTTAATAGTATATATATTAACTGGTTAGTAATTAATAATTAATCTATCTTTTTTATTTTTCTTTAATATAAAGAATATTAATAATACTAATATTAAACTAGATTTCCTAATATAGCCCTTTTTAAATATCTTATTTATATATTCCTTTTAAACTTATAGCTCTTTTTAATTAAGTAAGTAAAGCTTTTAAAATAGTAAGTTATTATTTATAAGGTTAATTTTATAGTTTTATTTACTATATTTAGGTACTTTTATTTCTAGTTTTTCTTTAAATAATTTATTATATATTTAGTATTACTTTAGAATATTTTTAAGTTAATCCTGGCTTAGTTTTATAGATATCTTATCTTTATATAGGTCTTATGCCTTAAAGATACTTAGGATTTCTATCTTACTTTTTATACCTTTTTTATATTTATATTATATTTCTTTTAAAGGTAATAGATACTTTATTTTATATTTACCTATATTATTTTCTTTAGTTAGGGTTTAAGATTTCTTATTATTTATTATAATTATTTTTTTATTACTATTAGGGTTATTAAGAAATATAACCTGGCTATTTCTTTAATTAATAAGTAAGTTTTATTATTTAAGTTATTATATATCTAATAAGATATTTATATCCCTTCTTAGAGATATAATATTAAAATCTACTTTTTAATTCTTTTTTTTAATAAAAACCTTAAGGTAATTAATCTTTTAATTTATAATATTATTATTATAATTAAAAAGCTATTTTTCTATATTAATTAATAGGTAAGGTAATAATTTCTATTTTTATAGTAATTATAGCTTTATAACTATTTTTAGGTTAATAAAGTTTTTTTTTACTTTATAATTAATCTAAATATTTAGCTATTTTCCTTTAATTTAAACTTATAGTATTAGGCAATCTATAAAGTTTATTATATATAATACTTTTAATATATTTATTAATTTAAGTTATTTTTATTTATAATTTTAGTATATCTATAGCTTAGTTATAGATAGTATATAACTTTTTTTAATATATTTTAGTATATCTATTTATAGTTACTATTATTATACCTTTCTCTATTAAGGTAGTTATTATTAAATTTATTATTAAATATTATCTATTAAAAGTATTCTTTTAATTTTATATTTATTTTTATAGTTTTTTATCTAGAATATTCTTTATTAAGTAAATATAATCTATTTACTTTTTATTATTTTTATAGTTTTTTTATATTTTTTAAACTAGTATTATTAATAGATAGTTTATTTTTTTTTTTTTATAAATATTTTCTTTAAGTTATTACTTTAAACTCTCTTTTTACTTTTTTAATAATTTATATATTTTCTTTAATTTCTTAAGTTAGTTTATTAACTTAATATATCTTTTTATATAGTATTATATTAAACTATAATTCTATTACTTTAAGGTAATTATATTAAAGGT
The DNA here is from genome assembly GCA_017165645.1 of Fusarium sacchari. Lineage (NCBI taxonomy): Eukaryota > Fungi > Ascomycota > Sordariomycetes > Hypocreales > Nectriaceae > Fusarium > Fusarium sacchari. Next base: position 11,242 of record JADANP010000034.1, read on the forward strand.
ATATTAAGTATCTTTTTATTTCTTTTATTAGGTAAGGTTTATTATTAGGTATTTTAAATATAGTTATAGGGAAATAGTTATTATTTAGCTTATTTAATTTATATTAATTATATTAATAGTTTTTATATAATACTTAAGATATCTTATTATATTTTAGGTATATTAGTATTATTTATATATTATCTTAATTATTAAATATAGGCTCTAGATATAAGGGGTTTAATATATTATTAATATAGTATATTTTAATATAAAGTTTACTTTTTATTTTAGTATTTTTATATTTCCTAGTGCCTTATATATAAATTTTTTCTTATATTTTATAGATTTTTATGCTATTTTTATTATATTTAGCTTTATAGGGTTATTTTTATTTTTATAAGATTTATTTATTATAATATTAAAGGTTTTATATAATAGCTTTAATAGCCTTACCTTTATATCTTATATTATAAGAGCTTTATTATTTCTTTTATTAGAATTAGCTTTTAGCTTTAACTTCTTATTTCTAGTATTTTTCTTTATTTTAAAGTGTTATTTTAGTAGGGATATTATTAATAGTTTATAAGGCTTACTTATACTTATTTATATTAAGAATATTTAGGCTACCTTATTTTATTATTTTTAATATTTAAGTTTTTTTTTATTTAAGTTATCTTTTAAATTTTTTAAGTTTTTATTAATTTATTTTTTCTTTTTATTCTTTTTATTTTATTTTAAAGTATTTTTATTTCTTAGGATTCTTTATATACTTATTATAATTTTTATTTTATAGTTTATTTTATTAGTTCTTTTTTTATTTAAGTTTTTCTAAGGTATATAATTTATTTTTCTTTTTTAGTTTTTTATTATCTTTAGGTTTAATTTAGGTAATTTCTAGGTCTTTATTAAAGTATATATTATAGCTATTATATATTATTCTTAGTATTTAGGTATATATAACTATTTATAGATTTTACTATTAAGTAAGTCTTAGGGCTTACTTATTTTAATTTAGGTTTTATAGCTTTTATAGTTCTAGGTATTATTATACTATATATTCTATTTAGTTATAGTTATAGTATTTATATTTAGATATATTTTATAGCTTATAATTATTATTTTTTTTAGGTTATATAGTGCCTAGGGATATAGATCTTAATTGCATTTTATATAAAATATTATTTTATTAATATTTTTATTACTATTTTTAGTTTTAAAAGTTACTTTAGTTATTATTTTATTATTAGTTAAGGTAATATAGATTAAAATTATTTAATTATCTTATTTTAATTACTTTTTCTTTTTTATATTTATACTATCTTTTATTAATCTTAATTACTATTATAATATATTTAATAATATTATTTAGTCTATTAGCCTTATAAAGTTTATTTTTAATTTCTTTTTTAAGTTTTTTATAGTAAATTTCTATAAAAGCTTTATTATTTTACTGTATTTTAGATATAAGCTATTTAAACTTTATAAAATAAATAGTATATAAATAGGTTTACTTAAGTACTATAATTTCTATAATTACTTATCTTTTTTTATTAATTACTTTAAAGTTATCTTTAAATATAGTTTTAAAGTTATTTTAGTTAATAAAGATATTAATAGTATTTTAATTTTATATAATTTCTTTATTTTTTAGGTAATTTCTAAGGATAGGTTTAAACTAGTTTTTAGTATTTTCTTAGATTAATAATATAATAAAGAGTATTTTCTTAGTAATAATATCTAGCTTAATTAGAAATATATAGAAGTATTCTTTTATTTAAATAAGAAATAGAATTATATTTATAGCTTATTCCTTAAATAGTTTTAGTTTAAGTAATTTAAGGGCTTTTTTAATATTTTTTTTTTTTAAAAATAAGTATTATTATTTACTATAGGGGCTATCTCTTAGTTATTAACCTGATTTTATAGGTTATAAATTATATTATATAGCTAATAGATTTTAGCTATTATTTCTATAGTATTAAGTAGTTCTTTAATATAAGGTAATATTAGGCTAGTATTACTAGATATCTTAATAATATAATATTATTTAGTTATTTAATATAGTATATTTTAAATAAGAGCTATTAATATATAATAATTAGGGTTTTTAAATAAGTAAATTAATTTATATTAGGTTTATATTTATAGAATATATAAGGTATTATATTAAGTATATTAGGTTATTATATCTTTTAATAGTTAATAGTATATTATAGGCTTATTAAGGTAAAGAAGTCTTATTAATAGCTATTAAACTAAGTTTTATTTAATATTAAAAAAATATATTTATATACTATATAGTGTTAATAGTAATTAAGAGGATTGCTATAAAGTTAGTAGTAATTCTTAGGAGTTACTAGTAATTATCTAAAATTACTAGTAATCTGTCTTAAATTTAATAATTAGGGCTTAGTAATTATTAATAGAATCCCTTAGTATGCTATAATTATAGATAATTAGAAGAAAAATGCAAAGTATATATAATATAAGTGCTTTTTTTATTTGGGTTGTAATACTTAATAAGGTAATAATAAAAAAGGTATTTAGCTTATTAAGGTTAAGAAAAATATTTTTTTTATATTTATAGATTAAGGCTATTTATTTAGCTAGATTATAAGGTTTATAGCAATAGCTATATAACCTTAAGACTTATTATTAAGATTATTATATTTTTTAATATAGTATATAATACCTTATATTATATTATATTAAAAAATAAATATCTTATTATATTATTTTCTTATTTAAGGCCTTAATTAGCTATATCTTATATATTATTATAGGGATATTTTAACTTTTTAAATTAAAAAAAATAATTTTAATAATAAAATAATTTTAAACATTATTAAATTTAATTATTATAATTATATTATAATAATAAATTTTTTTTATTAAATTAAAAAAAATATTATAAAATAATTAAAAAATTATTAAATAATAAAATTAAAAAGGTAATATTAATAAAGTAAAATCTAGTTTAAATATATATAATATTAAATATATAAAAAATAATAAATATTAAGATTTTATAATTATAAATATAAGGAAAAGTTAAATAGACTAGTAATATTTAATAGAAAAGCTTATTAAAGATTTAGTTATAATTAGGATTAAGTTTTTAGTTAAATAAAGCTTTATTAAATAAATGCAGATAAAATATATTACTATTATGGATGGCTTTCTGGGGGTGCCGTTAGTAATTGGTATGTGAGCTGCAGCTTCTTGGCGCGAACAATGGGTGTAGTGATCCTGCTGAAGGCTTCCGTGCTCCGAGTCAAGGATTATGGTGTCCATAATGAGCATTGATCCACGAGTGGCAGTCGGGCCTCGGCCCCTGACAACAAGTATAAAGAGACCTAGTTGTGAGCCTTGGTCGAGAGTCTCGACAAACTTGTCAGTCTAGACACCGGATTTGCTCTAGCAGCTAGTATTGGAACTACCTACACACCTAACATTGCCTCATATTTCATCAAAGCCATGTCTGGAGCATTCATTGACAACCCCGAGGTTTACCTGGAGACCGCCCGAGCAAAGAGATCTCTAGTGGAGAATGACAATACCTACAACCTCAAGGCCAGCAGCACCGGCTCACCCCAGAAAACGACCGAGACAACAGCTGTTCACTTCTGGTATCTAGATACCGACAGCACTAGCAATGCTACTCCTAACTATACCCAGAATTTAGGCCGCGTTAATGCGTACACTGAAACAGTTGTCAACAGTGTAGATGGACGCAGAGAGGTCGACGAGAAAGACTATCAAAAACCGGATGGGAAGTACCGTGGTATGTATTAGCGTCGTGAACGTATTTGCTGTCATACGGTAGGCTAATACACGATTAATCCATTGTGAAACTTTTCCTCCTTTACAAAGAACAGCAGCGACAACTGGGTGATAAAGAGGCCTCATGGCCAATGGCCACAGGTTGGCTTGTCAAGGAAGACATTATCGTCACGGCCGGCCACTGCGCTTACGACCACTCCCACAATCTCGGCCGACTCGTCAAGGTCAAGGCCTACGTTGGATACAGAGGCAGCAAGACCGCCGGCGACTCGGACAGAGTAGAACATCAGTGCGGCACGGCTGTCGTAACCACGAGCGGATGGATCAACACGGTCGGGGGAGAAGAGGCCTCTGATATCTCACTTATCAAACTCTCAAAGCCGTTCAAGACAGCCGGTAAATGTTTCACATGGACGCAGACACCTATCGCCCAGAATGCTGCCGGTCTGGGAGTAGTGGGCTACCCAGGAGATATCAGAGACGATGGAGAGAGAGGCGCGAGGATTTATGAGATGTTCAGGAAAACGGACTACAACCTGGAGTAGTCAGACTTGCACATGCTGGATTACAGAATCGACACATATGGAGGTAATCTCTACAATCCTATCGACGCACAATCTCGTGGCCACCTCAAGGACTGACTAGAGTAATAGGAAACTCGGGCTCGCCCGTTTTCAATGACCAGAAGTCTCTCACGGCAATAGGCGTCCATGTTCTTGGCGGCTATTCTCGCAACTCGGCATCCGTATTCGGCGGACCGTGGGGTAATCGGGTTCAGGTGTTGAGGAATATTGCCTCGCGCCTTACCACCGAAAAGGAAAGATCCAAGGATGCAACGAATCCGGATGAGAACAGGCCATGGCTTTGGATGCTCCATGAGACTACCACCGAGTCAGAAGACAATGACCCGGTACAATTGGGTCTGGCTGACACTACAGGGGAGGCGCTGAAGCTCGTCGAGGATATCCCAGGCGACATTTTGAATGCCGATCCATCAGTACTAGGCCTCTCGTTCGGTCCTGACGCCGGACCCCAGATCAGCATCCTCGCCTCTACCGCCATTGCCGCAGCCGGGAGACTCGCTGCTGACAGCATGAACGCGTCTCATGCCGAGGCGCTAGCCAACTCCCGTCCGTACGACGGCATTATCGGCCGTGCGATTCTCGCTGAGGCCGCTCTTCAATATCACTTCCAAACCCAGCTGTCTGATGAAGACAGAAAGAAAGTCACCGAGTTCCTGGGTCCAGTTGTAGCCAGCCTCAAGCCATTCGTCATGAATGTTGCCCCGAGAATTCTCCAGGATGTGCTAGAGCCCAGCATGAGACTCCTACTCTCTCATATCGTTCCTGAGTCAAAGCTGGACAACAAGAACGTGCGCGTGCGGCGTTCTCTGGCAGCCGAAAAGGACACCGGGCTTGGTCGTAAACTAGACAAAAAGGAGGCGGCATTCATTGACGCACTGATGGAAAAGGTCGGTCAATCGGAAGTGGAATCGTTCTATAGCACCCTCACCACAATTGGAGATGTCATCGGAAGCGCTTTCAAGAAAGCTGGCCCGGTCCTCAACGAAGCGGCCAAAATCGGCCTTCCTCTACTTCTGGGAACGGAATCTGAAGTCGCACAGACCAGAACCAACCTGCAACCCCTGGCGCACAGAGCCATTCTGGCTGAGGCTTGCTTGCAGGCATATGTCTCGTTACAGGATGATCTGAAGCTGGGGGAGGAGAGATTGTTCGACGCCATGGCGAAGAGTGTGAAGAAGTTAGGCCCAAAGATGGTGAAGGTGGCTCCGTTCATGGTCAAGTTTGTCGGTCCAGTCGTCGGCGGTATTCTCCGCGAGATGCAAGACAAGAAAAAGGAAGATGAGAAGAGTAAAGAGTTCCTGGACTTTTCTTATGGAAAGTAACTGTGCTGCTTGATCTTTTTCAGGGCCTTGATGGCTGACGGAGATTCTGTTTTACTAGTATAACTTCAACAGATACTACAGAGGAGAATAATGAAAGTGTTGAGAATCTGGGATCTACGAAACTCTCGCTACTTCTATTACTTCTGTTCACAGTCGTAACTAGTCTCGATGTGCGTGGGAGTGTCGGTGGTGACGGTGGCGACATCCGCTTGGTACGCCTTTGTGAGATCGGTTTTGTTAGGAATGTCATGAATGAATGTTTCGGGGTTGTTCAAGTTAGGAACTTTCATGACATGCGCGGTGATCGATAGATAACCGACACAGAAGGGAGAGGCAACTAGGTCCAAGACCAGTTTTAGATGACATGCACATTGCTGTTGGAGAGTCGTGAGAGAGTCGGCCGTAGTCATGCCAGTTAGATATTAGGGTCAGTGGCTGTCTCAAATGACGACTGAGTGACAAGGTCAATGGTGACCAGGCTCGTCAGTTTGCCCTTTATAGCAGCATCGGTGGTACTATAGATAATTGGCGTAATAGTAGGCTTAGTTAGTGGTTGGATTTGCGTCTGTAGTACCAGTCGTGATACTATCCTTTGGTCATGATATCAATAACAGCGGTATCGGTATAGGAGCCAAAGGTCTCTGTTCCAGCGGTCAATATCGATACACCACTACTTCGAGAGCTAATTTTAGAAGTAAAAAGAAACCTTTAGAAATAGATCCAGAGCTAGCCTACAGACGTGGTGGAGCCCCTCAACGTGACGGTTTCAGAACCAATAGTCACATATGAAGTGGCCTCTGTTCCAGAGACTCAGAAGTGACAGCAAGTGTTGCATCTAAGACTCCAGCCAAGACAGCTGAAGAGGGAATGCTGATTTTGGCAGACAAAGAAACATAGCCCTGGAATTCAAATGATTAGGTAGGCCATCACAGCAGGTCGTAGCAACCGCAGGCATAGCTGGAGATACCTCGCGAAACAACATCGCAAAAGGAGCGAAAGATAAACGAATGACCGCGCGAAAGAGAATAAAGGACGAAGAGGATTCCCAAGTGGCCATTGAGAGAAAGCTCCTTATACCTATCGTCTAGATTCTTTACACCCAGACGCTATTTCCGAATGGCAGGTTGCCCGGATGTTTCCTTTTCTGCTTTACTAAGGTTACTTGCTGGTGGCTTACACGATTCTCTGAATATCACGGCTGACAAGTCCATGGATGTTTGCAATTGCATTAGAAACATCGATCGTGTGCTGTTAGCGGGGGCCTAAGGGTCCCGCTGCGCTAAGATTTACAAGACCCGCCATTAGTGCCATTTTCATTGGGGCTAAAAGCCTGTTCAGAGATTATAGCTTAAGGTTAGGGTATACCTTTAAAATAGAAGAAAAGTACTTTAAGGTATAGCTTATTTATACTTTATTATAAATTGAGTAGTATTTATAAGATATTAATTATACTTTATAAGTTTATTTAGTATTAAAAATAAATAAAATAAAAGATTTATTACAAGAAAAATAAATATAAATAAAATTAATATTATAATAAAACTAGTTTTTATAAGTATTTTAAATTATAAAAAATATAATAAAGTCTTTTATAAAGCTATATAAGGTAGGCTAGTAAGGTGGATATTTCTCTCTATAAGGAATAATTAAGTATATAGTATTTTTATATGAATTCGCACTGTATATTTTATAATCTCAGTCCTGCAAGTTTCTACTATTATTATAACACAGGCTCATCGCAATAAACATACTATAGAAATCTTCATGTCTCCTTTTTCAGTATCTAGATTTTCTATATAATAAAAATAATAGCTCTATCCCATTCGCATCTCAAGAGGCTCTGTCTTTTATTACTTGTCTGTCGTGAAGCTATGATGACCACCAAACCATAATCACCAGAACAGGCAGCCAATAATTACTCCATTCGCGGATCGCCAGAACCCGTTGAGCCATGATTTCTGTTCGGCCACCTCTCGTGTCGATACAAGGGGATTAATTTCTCATCACTTAGTGTAGATGCAAAGATTCAATATAGACATGATTTCTGGACTAAAGTGAGGATTGGCAGTGGTATTTCCCCACGCATCTCTTACAGAAAAGAGTGCAAACGGGCCTGGTAAGCATGGAGGGCGACGCGCAGACAAGCCTGGGATATGAAATAAAACTGTTGAATTTCCGAACTCAATGGCTCAAAGAGACGGAAGTAGCCTGCTATGACGGGTCATTATAGATAAATCATCGGTAATTGTGATATATTTCTAGAGATCGATTGATTTGAATGATCCAGCATCTCCGCAGACTGAGCCCATTCAGACTGGAATACTCCCGCTGAGACAAATTGAAAAGAAAGGACAAACAACACGGGATAGATAATATTCAAATTAGAAGACCACGGAGGGCTATTGGCCCAGTTGCGCGGTAAGAGAGCAACCCTGCTCATTTCGCGATTTCTCTTTGGCTTGAGGTTAAAACAATAGATTGCCCTATCTGTCGTCAGGTGATGGTATCAACGCAACTTTACAATGCGAGAAAGTCTCTGGTTTCAATTTGACAAGCATATTTCGTGGCATAAAAAGAGTCCTTCAATCAACTATCTGTCGTGAAAAGTATACACTGTCCGGTGTTTGACTCTTACTTCTCAGAACCGTCACCGGGGTTGCCCAAACCTGCTAATGGTTCTCCGATTCCAGATCATCATCATGCCTAGCTACAATCCACCAGAATTCTTAAATAAGTACCGTAAGACGCAAACCGCAGCTTTGCAATCAGTTCCAACACAAGAGTACCCAAATATATGGACATGCAGCGCTGAAATATTCGCCCCAGTGGCGTCCCAACCTCCGGTAAGCGACGGAGATGATCCCCAAATCACGATACAAGAAACAAGAAAACGCCTGGCATTGAAAGAGGGTACCAAAATAAGCTGGCCTAGGACTTAGTAAGATATACTAACTTTGCCTGAATCTTTTCAGCACTTGGATCAGAAGTCCCAAGTATTCTTGCCTCCCCTCACCACAGATCCAGACCCCCCAAATCAATCGCGATCACGCGCGACATAGCCCAATCGGAATAGCCATCATCCAAAAAATTTCGGAGGCCAAGAAATGGCTGGCCGAGCTGAAAAGGCAAGAGGCTGCATCGGGATAAGCAGTGCTTGGCTGTACTACCCCAATAAGCTTAAAATAAAGAAATGGCGTTAGCTAGACTGATCGATTCAGCCTCACGCATGCCATTGAATTTGCCCTTGGGTTAATATCCTGATCCCTTTCCCCAGCGCATGAGTTTCCTATCGACTTTACATTGAAGTTTCTCTGGAGTTGAAGGGAAAGGTCTTCTTCATGGCGCAGTATAGCCAATTTCACCAAGGCGTCTACGAGATGGGATCAGATGGGTTTTCAACGTATCACCAAACTTCAAACCCCAATGATCCATCTAGCTACGGTTACTTCCCCACCGGGAAAACTGCGCCATATCCCACAAACACAGAGTTTGAAGCCAACCAACGCCTCATACACCAAAATGCCCCAACAGGCTTCCAACGACCAGCACAGCGCCAGCCTTTGCGAAGAAGACTCGGTAAAACGGGAATGACAATAATCATACTGGGAACAATTGTCATTATCGCTGCGTGCGCTCTTCTCGTCTATCTCTGGAACGGCGCCGAGAAAGCACGCAACAGACAGCCCCGAGGCAGAGAATGGGACAGAATCGTCTTTGACGACTACGCAGCACAAGTAGCAACTCTTTGCTCTGCTGCAATTCGAGTGTCGATGGACCTTCAGACTTGTCTCGCTGCTGCTTCGATGGCAGCCATTGTCCTTGAAACCGCCGGTTGTCGACTCTCTGATTTGGCGCGACTGTCGATCTCCAGAGCCTCTAGTTGTGATGCAAGCCCATGGGATATCTTCCTCATCACAAAAGGCAACAGGAAAACCTTGTTCCACTGCATCATATTACTCTTCAGTTTCTTGCTAAGTCTCGTCATGACCTTTACGTCGACCATTCTGCTTTTCGACTTTAAGGCGCTTCCAATCGCGGCACCGATGGTCTCACAGTTAATCTATATTGGATTTGATATATCCAAGGACACAGCCGTGTTCTCTGGTGTATCTTACTGGCAGTCCAAACCATCGGCACATTGGAGGTTTGCAGAGACATGTCCTTCGAGCCAGAGACTTGCACCTAAGGATGTGGCAGACACGGGAGATGTTTATCGAGCCATGATACCAATGGCGAATGCTGATAATCGAACTTCACTGGAGTATTACTCTGGGCCTACGATTGTCAGCAATATGAGGACAGCATGTGTAGCACCGACTTTCAACAATGCTACATTCGAGTACATATACACCGGAAGCAATGCTACTGAAGGTCTTTATCTCCAGGCAGAGTTCAACAGCTCGACTGGCTGGGAGTCAGGGCCCAGCATCAACGGCTCATATCCAGCGACGCTCTCGTGCCGTATCAACAATGAATGGGACCAAGCGAATTCAACGTCCTGGCCGATATCGCTCTGCAGTTTCAACATGAAAGAACTATCCCCCAAGAACAAAAGCTTCATAAACCCACTTTCCCATCATCCATACAACTTTCATCCAGTGCTTCTCCTCAACGCAAGTGACAGTCTAATTGACCTGAGACCCATGTATGACAGAGCTACAAAAATGTGGTCGAATGTGACGATTCCACAAGATATGCAAATGGAAAAGTCAACGAGAGAAGGTCCATGGACGACAGCGAAGAATAAAAACAACACCCAGCTCTTCCAAGCGAGTGTATGCTTCCTCACTCAGAACGTACCGCTTTTATACAACGTCACCATGACAGGACGAGCGATACCATCCGAACCAACTTCAATAGCAAAGTGGAAAACACTACAGGGAAAGAACGGTACAGAATTTCTCAAACAGCTCGGAGTAGGTGTATCCCCCTCTGACAGTGAAGCAAGAGGCATTCTCGATCTGAAAGTACTCTCTGGGCCAGCTTCTTTGGCAGATACAGGGATCTCTGAGTGGGACGAATGGGTCTACCAAATGATTCATTTCAGTCTTTTTGACTATAGTATTTCCGGCGGATGGACGTTCAACAACGATGCTTTGCAAGGATGGTTTGACACAGTAGCGAATTGGCCCGCGCACCCAGAGCATTCCCATCTCTTTCAGAGTGTTCTCCAAGAAACGGATGATCCAGCACGCGCTGTCCAGGAACTGTTCTTTCGATTCTATCAGATGATCTTCCACGACATCCTGCCCTACTTTACACAACAACAGTCAGTTACCACGATCAATGTCAAACATGTTATCATTCCGAATCAATGGACGGGCTTGATCATAATTTTGTCCGGTGTTATCCTGCACTTGGTTCTTACGTTGATAACTATTATCATGTTTATGGCTTCGACGAAGAATTCGCTTCTGGGGAATGCATGGCATGCTGTGTCGCAGATTGTCTCGCCGGAGACGAGTGTTGTGGTGGAGACTGTGGCGAGTAGTGGAATGAGGGATGTTGATGTTGCGAAGTGGGCCGAGTCGACGGGTTCTGATGAACGTATGTATGGATTGTCGACATGTGCTGATAACAAGGTTCGCAGAAGGTAGAGAGTATTGATTGAATTTACATACATCACCATGAACGGTTCGCCAATAGTCTTATAAAAATCAAAGGCATTATGAGCTAAATGTGCTATGTGCAATCCGTAGTCAGACGTTCCCAGCTACAGAAACTAGGAGAGAGAAGACAACACATGAACTGAATCTTAAATAATGAAAAGACTTAGGTAGTCTAGTATAAGTTTAGGATAGACCTTATTAAGTTTAGTTTATACCTTAAGTCAAGGTCTGATATTTCTTGCTCCTCAAGGATGAACTACTTGAAACTTCTTCCAGGAAATCCAGGAAGAATCTGCTGTCCTTCCAGCTCATCGTACGTAATTCCCCTCTTCTGGGACTGCTGCCAAGTCTGCTTCAACGTCGTAAACTCTCCCATCGTCGGGACGCGATGATTCCCCCTCTCAAACTCATTCTGCGTGTAGCCCTCACGCTTCAAAAGAGGTGCGTCAATTGTATTGAGAACAAGATCGTTCTCTGCGCGCGAGAAGTACAAAAGACCCAGACGGTCGACGTTGCGCTGGTCCTTTGGAGGGACGGATACCTAACCTGTTAGTCTGGGAAACAAGATGAAGATGCTGACTTACCCGATGGATGGTAGATTGAACATAACCCCCCGTAAGAAAGCTTAGCGCATCACAAGCATTAACTGTTAAGCTTCCATCAAGAGGCTTGGCCCACTTCCAATCACCAGTCTTGTGATCTTTGATCTGAAGACCAGCCACTGGCTGACGGAAGAGAAGAGTGTATGAGCCAAGATCGGTATGGCCGCGAGACCAAAGACCATCTTCGAGCTTTTCAATCTCCTCGGGGGAGAACTTTCCGTATTTCATGTAGCGAAGGTGGGATTCGTTGTGGGTTCCCCATTTGTGTAGTTTGACGAGATGGTCTTCTGGGATTTGGAGGGCGAGGGCTGTGAGATGGTAGAGAGGGTCGAGGACTTTTTCGTGTAGGTCCTTCAGGTTGGTGTTAGTGTGTTTGGGGTCAACGAGAGTGAATAGAGTACCTTTGCGAAAGACGTAATTTCCTCGATATGGTCCTTCAGTAGCTTAGGGACAGGCTGCGTAATCTTTCCATTATCCGCTACATCGAGTCAGCATTACAGCCTATTGAGCCTCAGATCAACGTACTAGCCATGTTCCAAACCTCGGTCTTCTCCTTCACACCACCCGACAGAATCCTTCTTCCACCTGGTCTATACCCGTTATACTCCCCCGCATCAAGATCAGGAACATACTTGAGCTTCTCTTCGATGGGGAGGTTATAAAAGGCATTACCAAGAGCGAATTGTCTGTCAATGGCAGACTGAGGGATGTCGAATTTGGTTACGTAGAAGAAACCTTTGGTTCGGATTGCTTCGATGAGAGTTTGGGTGAGTTCGGCGTTGCCTTCGGGGGTACCGTATTTAGAGAGGTCAATGTTTGCCACTGCAAATGTTAGATATGGATAGAGAAGAGGGGTGAGGGGATGTACAGTCTGCCCAGTCGAGATCTTCCTTTGTCTCTGGGACGTAGGAGTATTGGGGAATTTCTGAGATTGCTGAAGGCATGTTGCTCTATATCGACCAAGTACACGGAGATTATGGTTTGAATTACAGAGTTTGAAGAAAGACAGCTAGTAGATATATATGCGCGACATTCATGTGCTGACATATCAAATGGAGATAGCGATGTCGTGATTGACTTCTCCGCATGAGATGCCACGCTGTGGAGGGGAAGATGTTTTCCGATGTTGATCAAGTGCTTGCTCAATATCGATAACAATGGCGCAATTTCATTCTGGGAGCTTAGTCAGGATAGCGACTTCAGCAACGCTATCTTAAGGCCTTTAATTCCTTTAGCTCATAAAATACTCGTTTTAACTCTAATGATATTTGTAATTTCCCTTTTGATCCGAGAGAAGTTATACTCTTCGTCCTTTTGAACACCAGTGAGCGGCTATTACCCTCAGTGGCTCTCAGTTCCCTACCCGGCTTCTGTCCTTCAGGATTGTCTCTAGATCTGTGAATACTGGCAACTAGTTGACAGCGCCTGGTAGTCAACAGACATGACCAATTCTTGCTTATCGTACGGACTATTCAATCATCACGAAATATGTATTGAGAATCGGCCTGCGCCGCACTGAACTTGGTTGGAACGAGTTAGTGCAGGGATATGACAGGTGGGCCCACCAAAGTCACATCAGACCATTAAGCTCATAAAACTCTCAATTTCAAGCCAGCATCACCAACTTCATTTGAAATTCGCGCAACGGCCACAGCAGCTTCTAAGCTACGACAAAACTCGTGGATACGGGATGAGTTTCTCATCTCGACCGACCCTTCACTGATTCCAGTCAAGGACGTCATCAAGATCTTCACCTCGGACGAATTCTACTGGGCAAAGCCTCTCCCGGAAGACGCGACCCGTGAGATGATCGACAATTGCCTCTGCTTCGGACTCTACGACACAGATACAGACTCACCGCCCCCATCTCCCGGTAATCCCGTCAAAAAGAAGCCCTCTGGACCAAAGTTCGTCGGTATCGCGCGCTGCATCACAGACTTCACAACGGTACTCTACATAACCGATGTCTGGGTCACCCCCGCGTATCGCAGCGAAGGACTAGGCACATGGCTCATGGAATGCGTAAATGAAGTCGCCGAGTCAATGCCTCATTTGAGGAAGAGTATGCTTGCCACAGGCGATTGGGACAAGAGTGTTCCGTTTTATGAGAGGGTTATGGGGATGAAGGTTACGGAGGGGACGAGAGGGGAGACACGGGCGATTATGGAGAAGAGAGGAAGAGGAAATCCGAGATACGAGGAAGAGAAGGGAGGGAAGAAAGAAGAATAGAGAGGATCGTTGATTTTAGGTAGCTTTTATATGTTGATCATTACATTTAACTTCTCGTTAAATATTGTCATGAAGTCACGGTTATAAGGATGTACCTATTGCCCGAGGTTGAGTGGCCAACAGTAAATGCGGGGTTATCCACTATTCTTATATCATAGATACCCTTACATCAACCACCAAATTTATCATTTCAATTCACAATCAATCTCTCATCATAAACACGAATCAATCACCAAACCAACCAAAATGCCGTTCCCAAAACTCCCCCCAAGAGCCGCCTACATCAAACTCTCCAACCCCACCAAGCGCAACGCCCTCAGCATCCCCGTGCTCAGAGACCTCAAGTCCCAGCTCGACAGCGCCCTCGCGTTACGACCTACCAGTCGCACGGGCATGCTCCCCAAATTCAGCCAGCAGGCTCTCAACGAACTCGAATGGGCATTAAAAGACCCAAAGTCGAAGCACTGGGAGCGTTGGGACTGGCTCGTCAGCGCATCTGAGTGGAAGAAACAACGTGCCGGAGCACCTGATGTTCTGGTACTTCGGAGCGAAGGGCCTGTATTCTCATCGGGCCATGATCTCAAAGAGCTTTCCGAGATGAGTCGGGATGATGTCAGGGCTCTGTTTGGGCTTTGCGCCGATGTCATGAGGACTATTCGGAGGAGCCCTGTGCCGGTTGTTTGTCCGATCCAAGGCATCGCGACAGCTGCTGGGTTCCAACTTGCCATGAGCACCGACTTCCCGATTGCTCTACCGGATACTCAATTTGCTCTCCCGGGAGCAAAGATCGGATTGCCGTGCACTAGTCCCTCAACCGCAGTTTCACGACGTTTGCCCGCCGCGACAACATATCGACTCCTCGCCACAGCAGAGCCAATCAAGGCATCGGACCACCCAGATGTTATCGATGTTGTCAAAGTCTCACCGGGGCAAGATCCCGATGAGGCTTTCGAGAAACGTGTGTTAGATGTGGTTGAACGGCTGCTTTCTATGCCGCCTCAACAGCAAGCGGTAGGGAAATGGGCGTACTGGACGCAGTTTGAATTTGGGAAATCGAATGGTGATGGATACGAGCAGGCTTCTCTATGGGCGGCTAGGGTCATGGCTTTGCATGCGAGAAGTGAGGATGCAAAGGAGGGTATTGCTGCATTTCTGGAGAAGAGAGAGCCTGTTTGGATAAGCAGTCGTGAGCAAGAGGCGGTGGTTGATGTTGATACACCGGAGACTGGTGCTCCTGTGACTGAGACAGATGCCCCGGTTAATGTTGATGCTCCTGCGGCTGAAAATGCTGATCCTGTTACCGAGGCTGCTGCTTCTACTGAAGTTGATGCCACTGCCACTGGGGCTGGTGAATCTACAGCTGAGAGCCAGACGCTTGAGAACGATGCCAATCATCCTACTACGACAGATCGTAGTTAGACACATGAATAATGCTTAGTTTGGACACACATCTGTGCTAGCTCAAATTTCGGGCCGATTCCTCAAGCCATATATATCAGTTCTTTGTAGATACAAGACCTTGATGCTGACATGCTTTCATCCTAGGCGAGGCAAATGCCTCCGCCTAGCTTGACCTTACGGTCTTCTTGCTGTGCCTTTTCTTGCTTGGTCTCTTCTTGAAGCTATCTTAACTGCCAAAAGAGGGAATTTTCTGCTGAAAGAAGAGGTTTTCTTTGATCTTTATAGAGGGGATATTTTATAACTACCCTCTGGGGGGGCCTCCAGCCAGCTTGCCTTTAGCAATCCTTTAGGGACCCTGCCAGGGGCCTCCTTAAGCAGAAGGCAACCTAATCTATCGCCTATAGCTCCAGAAAGACCTTCTAATTAGCTACTGACCTTACTAAAGCTTAGTCAGTTAGTCAGTCAGTTAGGCAGGCAGACAGGCTAGCCAATTAGCTGGCTAGCTAATTAGTACTTTAACCTCTATTTATTACTTTAATTTTATAAATAGCTTTACTTTTAGGAAAGACCCTATAGGCCTTTAATAGACTAATAGCTAGTCTAATTAATTAAATCTATTTAATGGCTAAAAAGCAGATTTCTTAGTAAACCTTAAATACCTTACTTTAAAGAGGTAAAGCCAGAAGGTCCTCTTCTTATTACGTTTAAAAGTCACTCTTTAGTTCGGCTTTGCCTAATAAGAAATACTAAGTCCTTTAAGCTATATTACATAACCCGCCACGTCCGCCGTTCTAACATGCCGCCTTTCAGGGGACATCGCTCAAGAATGAGAAGCCCAATACGCTCGTAATACTTGTGGTCCTGTTCGTGCCGCTGCTCGCGCTCTTTTTCCCGCATAACGAGAACAGTCGTGTTGTGAAGGTAAACTCCATGTCTGTCTCCTCCGTGGACGACATGTTGTATGTCTCCTCCGTGGACGACATGTTTTATGTCATGAGAATTTCCTAGTACTATGCCTGTCCAAGATCCCTCCAGCAAAGGCGATGGAAGCAAGTTCTCACCCTCGTTTTTGATGGTGGGGAGGAATTCACCCTGGCATATGTAATCATCAGCGCAAACCATACCAATCCACGTGTTGGGCCGGTCCTTGTAATCTCCTATTCTGAGCCTGATGATGACGGCACTGGCCGTGATCTCAAGTATATGGTTCTGTCCAGATTGAATGTTAGGATTGCTACTGTCGACCATCCGCAATTGATCATAGCAGCGGTTCCACGGCACTGCAACTCCGCCCTCCCAATCGCCAGGAATGATGGATATTTCTATCGTAAATCCATGAGTTTGCCTTGCTTGATCAATGTATATGTCCATGCTATGGCGTTCCATGCCAGTGACCACGCCCTGCCATCCTGTCCACGACCAGCTCGGAAAGTCAGGCCGCCGTTGGGCAGGCTCTTGCAATTGCCAGCACAAGCCATTGAGAAATCCACCAAGACCCAAAACGGCGGCGGCAGTATCACTATTTCTTCTGGACTCTGCGCTCTTTTGTGAGTTTCTTGGCGATCCGCGATCGTGAATGTCAGGGATGCGCAGAATCGGGACGCCGCAGATATGATAAACAGGTTTTCTTTTCTGTTGAGCGAGCAGACTCAAGATTCCAAGCATGGCATTGAGTGTATCCGAGGATAGGGTTAGCTTCCGTTTCGTGTAAACCGACAACAGGTCAAAGAGGCCGCTGCCAATATGAGCTGCATCCATACCAGGTAGCTTGTATGGCTCGTACATCCAAAAGGGCTCCATAAAGCGCGGCCTATAACCAGATATACGCTGTTCTAAACCACGAGGCAGGCGAATGGCCTCACGGCAGAGCATGTGGCGGCATTCATAAGACATCTCAAATTCTGAGAAGTAAAGACGGCGTCGCGCTAGCAGTCCCTCCTGGTATGTCCATCCCCGAGTGGCCCAGGTTGAGTTGGAGCGGATGTGGAGAGACGGGTCTGGAGGGATGCATGTCAGTGCGTGGCCCTGGATCAGAGCGCTGGGTGGCTGCTTCCTTGGACGCCCTGGGGCACCAGGTAGGCCTGCTGATGCGTCTTTGCCGGTTGCAGCAATGAGAGTTATTTCAGCATTAGCATAGACAAGGTGCATATGCTGTAGCTGCTCTTCCTTGATAGCCATCATAGCTTCGCTTCCTTTTTGCACAACGCAGTACCTGTCTACCCATAGGTAGCGGTAGCCAAGCTCAATTGTTACACGAATGGCATCTTCAATAACTTCCCCAACTCTACCATCTCCATATTCGCCGAGGCTTTGCTCCTGGCTTTGTTGTTCTGGCGGTTGCTGAGAACCCCATACGTAGCTCAGAGCTACATATGGTGTCGGAGTGCCAATTTGAGATTCATTCTGTTCTATTATCTTTCGTGTAGAACAGTCAATAAGACGGAAATGTGGGACAGGTGCTGTTTTCCGAGGGTTGCAATCCCTTGGGTGGTTCTCACGACACAAAGTAATCCAACCCCTAGCCACACTCCAGTCACTTATCTCATTAGCCAGTTGTGGGATGGTCACAGAGCCTTGACATGGGCCATTCCTACCAAGGCGGCCAATGAGGCCGGAAGAGAAAGCGGCTTCGACAACCTCCTTGGCACGCCTTGACGGACTCGCAGAAAGCCATGGGACTACATCTTCTTCATCAGTTCCCAATGAGTCGGCAGGCACTACGGCAAGCAACGTAGTATCGTCCAATCGCTTGAATCGAAGATCATCCCAGCAGTTGATGTTGTCGTGACAGAGCCAGGATTGTATCGTGGAGAAACTGACCAGCCTATGACCCCCCTCAACGCTTGCACGAGGGTACACGGTAGCAAACAGACGGCAGAGAGGGCAAGTCCTCATCTTCCAAGTCTCGTCGACTCTGCCTAGGTCGGCAATCACCCGCCCTCCGTAGCGTGTATGACGTGTCCAAAAAGCACGACCCAGGTCGATAGCTGAGCATGACGAGCACATGCTGGCTGTACTTTCTGCCAATTCGTTGATGTATGTCTGTTGCTTGCCTAGAAGTAGGTGATGCTTCCTGAGAAGCTCCTCTCGTAAAAGGTTTTCCAATCTTTCTGTAATGACAGGTCGGTGGTCAAAATCAGGTTCGGAGCTTGTTGAACTAGAGCCACTTCCTTGGGATGATGACCGACGATGTCGCTGCCGTCGTGGGGTATACTCAAACACTGAGTTTTGGCCAGTGTTGGTGTCCTCCTCAACGGTAAGACTCCTCTCAGAACTATGCGATACAGTAGAATCAGCCCACTCATTGGCTCCCCTTGCGCGCAAGAGTGCCACAGTGTCCATATTGCCTATCTTCTTTGCAGTGTTCAGTGGACTATCACGACCACCAACTCCGAGGCGATGCAGGTCGAGATCCTGTCTTGAGAGTAGAACCTCGACATATTCATTTCCATGGTCAGACATAATCGCTAGAAGTAGCGGGGTAAGACCTTCATGGTCCCCGGCGTTGGGGTCAACTTTTGGAATCCGAAGTAGCTGGCGCAAGATTTCTTTCCGCTCTTCTTTTTTCCGGCTACCCCGAAGGCCCTTCTCCCCGAAAACCCACGACAGTGGGCCTCGCCCGTGAATATCCCGCGCGTCGGGATTCACACCATCGATTGAAAGAAGGCTTTTAACAAGCTCGATCTCGCCAGCCTCCGCAGCGAGCGAAAGTGCTGTACGCCCCTCGTTGTTAGGATGATCAGGGCTGATTCCTGGAACTTCGAGAAGTGCCTTGATTATCTCAATGTTCCGTGCAAGGGAAATGGCCGTGTTACCATTATGATCCTGCATACTTGGGTTGGCTCCAGAAGCCAAAAGAAGCTTGACCATTCCTACAGCCCCTCGAGTTGCAGCTTTCATCAAGGCTGTTTTGCCGTTCTCGTCTTGAAAGTCTACATCGATACCGGTAGTTGAAAGCAGTACTCGAGCCGCACTGAAGTTGCGTTCGACGTCACCACAACAGACCACAAGCATGAGTGCCGTACTTCCAAAGAGACCGCACACAGCATTAACATCGACCCGCCCTGTATTGAGCAGTGTCTGGACCACGTCCGCATGGCCATTGGCGGCTGCTTCTCCCAACGACGACCATATCGCAGACCCTCCCATTGGATCAATCTCAGGGTGCTCTAGAAGAGCCTTGACGAGTCCAAGAGCACCATTCTTAGCCGCGTATAGCAGCGCTGTACAATCTTCTGAGTCCTGGAGGTTAACATCAACCATATCGTGATCTAGCAGCCTGCGGACCACGCCCTCATATGACTGCCAGCCCCCAGGACCATATTTATTTTTAGGATCTGTAGCCCAGATGAGGGACGTTCGCCCCTTGTTGTCTTGGCTATTCGGGTCGGCAGCTCCAGTCGCCAGCAGTTCTGCTACCACAGTCTCACGGGCATGTCCGGCTGCCAATGAAAGAGCGGTGCGCCCGTCCTCATTCTTATAGTCAACCTCAATTCTGCCATCGGCAACCAGACACTTGACCACATCAACGAACCCTCCCTGGCAGCAGCAGTAAGTGCCGAGCCGCCCCAATTCGAACTAACACCCGGTCTGATCTCGTCCAGACTTAGTAACAAACGCACTGTATTCAAATCCCCGTATCTGGACGCTGCCATCAGTGGGCTGTCTTCAACACAGCCCAGTACCTCTCCTGAGTAATATGCATGAATAGCGTTAAGATCGGCGCCGTGCGTCGTCAAAAGCTGTCGGACAATTCTAGAGCATCGAGCGACCACAGCGAAAACCAAGAGCTTCGATACAGGTTCCATGGGTTCCTTGATATCGTTACTGTGAAAGTCGTAATTATCATTAGAGTCCTCGTCGTTGGAGCTCTCCGCATCAGAGTCCTCAGCGTAAGAGCCATTCTCGTCAGACTCTGTGACATGAGAGTATTCATCAGCGGATTTAGCATCTTCAAGTCCGTGCCCGAGGTTGCATTTATCCAAGAGAGCCAAGGCCACATCTTCGAATCCGCTACGAATAGCGAGGCCCAATATACTGAGATTGTCCCAGTAAGTCTCATAGGAAACTCCTGTTCTTAGGTACGGATTAATGCCATCTGCGCGTGACAGCAGCTCTGCTGTTTCGCGATGACCCATTTCGATTGCGATGGAGAGGGGTGTATCTAGTATATTCTTGTCGGGGTAAACAGGTCGCGGGTTGACATTTGATACTTGGCCACTATCCAGTAACATTCGCACGATTGGTGTATGACCGTACCGAGCCGCGTGCCATAGTGGTGTGATCTGGTTTAGATCTCGCAGGTTAGGGTTGGCACCATGGGCAAGCAACTGCTCTACCACAGTCGCATGTCCCTTTTGTGAAGCGAGTGCCAGCGACGTACAACCATCGTAGTCGCGTACGTCTATGTCGATATCAAACTCGGGTGAGCCAGCAAGTAGCTCCGCAATAGTCTCGATATCGCCGGCCTCTGCTGCGCGCGCCAGCGGTGTCCGACCTTTGTCCAGGCCCTCGTTATTGGCGTTATCGACTGATCCAGCCATTTAACTCGCTCTCTGTTGTTTGCGGTCGCTTGGTCGTCTCGCAGTATTCAGTAAACCTTGTCGACAGAAGGTTTTGAGGGAGTCTTTCGTAGCTAATATGTCGTAATGGACTTGTCTGGATTAGTGGTGAGGGATAGGCGACCTAGGATAAACAGCTCAAGAGGGGTAAACAAGAGAATACAGAAAGCTGGGGCAGAGTACAGTCCCCATATATTGTTCTCTGAGCTGAAATGCTCGGCTGAGGCGCCTGCATACCGCCAAGCCATGATATCATATCACTTGCTGTCTTGTCAAAACGTGATTGGCAGCACTTCCCGCCCGCCTCAGCAACCTTCAGGCATCAGCATCTTTCTGTATTTCTGCCCAACAATTCTTGTGCTAAGCTGGGTAACAAGGGTACGACTTTACTGTTACGTGTTGGTTAAGATCTGTTTGGCATGGCGATTGATGCTGTCATCTTTAGTGTCAAAAGTGGCAATCTAGAATTATCGTGTTTCCTCCAAGCTTTCCAGTTCTGTTTCTGATTCGCCACTATGCCCTTCTTTGCCATAGATATCATAAGGCACAGGCGCTTCAACATCCCTTCTCCAAAGAACCCACCTCTGGATAAAGTAAGGGAGCTGTTCATGCCATAACCACATCATCAGCTGGATCTTTGGGCGCTCATAGACCTTTTCAAAGTCTACCAGACTCCGACTGCTTGTTTCTTCAATCAAGAAGAGGACCAGGATGAACGCAATGCCGTTAAGAGCTGAGGAACTGCCCAGTGTCCCTCTTGCATGGAAAGCGTCATAGATTTCTGGCAGCAGAATTGACAAACTCCTTTTTCTTAGTCTTGCCATCTAGTGGCATCGGCTATTGCCATGTTGATGACAGACCCCATGAGGATACCGCATGCAACCCTGAAGGTCTTAGATAGAGCCATTGAATAGAGGAAGACGACATACCAGAGCTGCCAAGCCAGTACGATATAGCGTCTCCAGAAGTGGACGGCTGTTGCGGAGGCGGGGACAGGCGCACTCACTGCTCTGATACCCATTGCTGAATATTTGTTAGTCCACTAACTGGAACGAAGTTCCCAGACGATATAACGCTATACGTACCAACACCAGCAATGATCCTGACCAAGAGCAATTGGAGCCATGTCTGACAAAACGCAGAGCCAATGGAACCTGCAATGATCAAGAAGGCAGAAACGGTGAGTGCCCCTCGACGACCGATGCAGATGTTGATAGGGAGGGACATTGGCGAACCTCGCAACACTGCAGTGAAGTACGGCATTGTGTTCATGGCCCCAAGAAAGATGTTTTTCTTTGGCGTATGACCGGCGTATGGCTGGCGAGGACTAGGCGACCTTGCGCTATCGCGGTCCGGTCTGAGAAGGCCCTCAGCTAATAGGCGCCATTCCAGTAAAGCTATTCCGTACTGCTAGGTCTATAGCGTGTCTTATTAGTGTTGTGGAGGCAATGAGGGTAGGGGGGATGAGCAGCGTTGGGGTCATTGCGACAATATATGTACTCCATCGCTTTGAATACTGACCTCGACCTCGGCTTTGGGTATGAGCAACTTAACGCTACCCCACGAAGCAGCCGCATGAGAATCGTTCCAATTCCTTTTGAAGATAGTCACGACATAAAGTAGGGAGATACGGATCAGAACACCTCGCAGAAGGGATATGATTCAGACCCCCATTACTCAGAATCAGGATTGACTGAACTGGGGAAATGGCTGAGACCCCTGCAACCGAAACTTTAACCCTCGCTTCAGACCTACCCCGCGTCTTAGCTACTGCACTTCCCCAGATTCGATGTAGTAATATTATAAAAGATAATTCTTATTGGTTTAAGAAAAGGAGGTTTACCTAGAGATAATACATGCCGAAGGAACTCCGAATAAAATTGCTGTTTTGGAAAGGAAATGGGAAAGAAACAGACTACCGGTAGCCGACAAGTACTGGAAAGGTTCGGGTAACGGGTTAACTACTTATTCACATAAAATGCTTAAATTTGTATAAAGGCCCAACGTTGTTACGTACAGCGCCGAATCTGGCCAACCTGAATTAGATATACTTTCTCATTGAAATTATCTACAAGAATGATCTCACACGATTTCTTCCTTAACGATTCGTTGCCGACATTGGTGATTGGCGGAGCTGTTACGGTGGTGACAGCTCTGCTCGTATGGCTTGTTTTCTCCGAGCTTACATCTCCTCTGAAGAAGTACCCAGGGCCTTTTCTTGCTCGTCAGTACCTCATTTTGCCTTTGTACTAGCTTTATTTATGCAATTATATCCCTCCCAACAGTTGTCAGCCCCATGAAAACGTGAGCTAATGTATACCGTGACTAGGATGGACCAATCTCTGGCGGTTGTATCAAGTGCGAACGCAGAGATATCAATGGATTATAAAGAGCCTGCATGAGAAGTATGGTCCAGTTGTCAGGATTGGCCCTAATATTCTTGACTTGGATTATCCACAGTTAATCAAAACAATTTACAGCACTGATGGGAAGTGGCGTAAGGTAATTAGCTATCCGGATACCTATCTATACTGCATACTAAAAGCTTTAGACCGAGTTCTATCATAATAGCAGTGCAATTATCGATGGCAAAGTCACATACCATCTCTTCAGTACGACCGATCAAGCTGCACATGCCCGTCTCAAGCGACCAATCGTCAAGTATTATTCAATGAGCAGCATCTTAGCCCTGGAATCCCATGTCGACACAGTTATCAGTGATTTTTGCGACCATTTGGAAACAAGGTTCATAAAGAACGAGAATGGAAATACACCTTTCGATTTTGGAAGATGGATCGCCTTTTGTAAGTTAATCAAGCAGATCTATCAGCCGCAGCCGATTATTAACTATCGTTCCAGATACCTGGGATATGATTACCTCTGCCACTTTCAGCCAGCGTTTTGGATACATGGAGAAGGCATACGACTTTGACGGCACGATTGAGATTGCTGACAAAGTCACCGACTACTTCGCAATGGTTGGTCAGATGCCGTTCCTGGATTATCTTCTGGATAAGAACCCAATCAAACGGATCGGACCGCCCAATCTTGGCAATGTCACGCGGATTTCTGTTGACCATATGATTTCTCGCATGAAGGAAATGGATGCTATTGAAGCCAAGCCAGCCGAGAAACGAGACTTTTTAGACCATTTCCTCGACGCCATGAACAAGTCCCCCGACCTGGTGGATGCCAAAGTCGTCACTGGCTATCTTCAGGTTAACATGTTAGCGGGCGCTGACACAACGGCAATCACCCTCCGTGCAATCTTCAACTTCTTACTTCAAAACCCACGCGCCATGGAGAGGCTCGAAAAAGAGCTGTTGGCTCTAGGCTATGACGAGACAGAGGCAAAGATAGTGTCGTACAAATCTGCACGCGCGCTGCCCTATCTCGATGCTGTTATCCGCGAATCTATGCGGATGCACCCAGGCGTTGGTATGCTTCTGGAACGATATGTACCTGATTCCGGCTTGGAACTACCTGATGGCACACTCGTACCACCAGGAGTTGCAGTCGGTCTCAACCCCTACATCATTGGTCGCAATAAAGACGTCTGGGGTGAAGATGCAGACGAGTTTTTACCTGACCGATGGCTACAAAAGGATGGCGAAGATGATGAGAGCTTTCAGCTGCGGCTACGAAAGATGAATGCTGCTGACTTGACCTTTGGTGGGGGATCTAGAATCTGCATTGGCAGAAATCTTGCTCTCCTTGAGATTTATAAGGTGGTTGCCACTTTGTTGTCACGATACCAAATTACGCCTGTCCCCGGACAGACGTTTAAGATCATATCTACCTGGTTTCCACGTCAATCTGGCCTTGTCTGTCAGTTGCGCAGGCGATAGGTGGATAGACTCTTAAGGCAATAGTTAACCTAGTTATAGGCTGTTTAGTAAGATGACTCAAATCGTTACGAGGGGCGAAGAGCCTTACGAATGGAATGTTTTATCAAGCAATCCAGCTAAAGCTTCCTTACCTCCCCATCATTTTGCAGATCAACTGGTTGATATATACTTCCACCCATCTTCACACGTTCTTAAGTGGGAAGGGTAGCCGACAAAGCAGATGGGACAAGACTTGGGACGATATCTCCAGCGCCATTAACAGCAGATAGGGAACACTTCGTTATATCCATGATGTTTTCTATAGCACCTAAAGACATTCCTGACTCAAGATTGAGTCAAAGCGATGGATGTGTCCGCTTAGCAATAGTTCAGATCGATACGTCGTTAGACAGATCAAATCTAAGAGATAAGAATAAGCCCGTCCCTTTTTAACATGACTGACGGCATAATTGAGAGAGGTTGAGATATTGAATTGACAGACAAATAGTGAGAAGACAGGCTCAGAATTGATATTTGACTAACTACAAAAACCGTCCAAAGCAGTAGTATCGAGCCGGACCAGCGATGAGACAGCGGAGGAGATGAAGAAAGCTGCCCAACGGGTGCTGCAGTAGAGACTACCTACACAAAGGACAAGAAAACGCCCCGGTTCGACTACTTAGAAAAGAGAAAGGGGTCAGAGACAAATTATCGGCATCGGCTATTCGGTATTCCGAATACTGGATATGGTCCTTGGCTGACGGGTTCCATTCCAGCAAAAGTAGGAGGGCAGACAGGAGCAGTGCATCCACTGTCGCGAGCTTGGTTCATCTCGGCGATGAGAGTGTCTTTGAGTTCCTCGGGTAAGTCCTCAATTTGCCCAGCGTCAGATCCATAGGGTGTCTCGTGGGCGTTAGGGAGGCGACGGAGTGCCTTGCGCAGACGAACAGCCTTGGAGTCATCGCGAGCGTACAATGGTATCGCGGCCGCAACACGAGCCCGCATTTCCTCAGGAGAGAAATTGACACCAGCCTGAGAAGTGTAAGTGGATGATGAACGCTAAATAATGGCTGTAACTTACAGATTGGAGGAGTTGCAGGGAAAGTAGCTCTCGGGTCGCCGCAGCTTCTTGTGATTGAATGGTTTCGGCAACGTCATAATTGCTGCTCGATAGCTTGAACGGATCCGAGATTTGACCGGCGACGGCGTGCTAGGCCGACGCGCATTCTTCAAGGACGGACCAAATGCGCCAGACTTGCTTGGCGTGCAGATCCTCGGGGTCGGCGGCGAGGGCCTGCAGGCGAGAGACGTGATTCCAGTAGAACTGGGCAGCGCCAAGGATTTCGCGAGGAATCTTTCATCAAGTCAGCCAAATGGCAAGCAAACAGGGAAATACTGATCACACACAGAGCCGCATTTATTTTTGGAGTCCTGACAACAGAGACAAATGTCCTCCTTCACAGAGTCTTCGACGACACAGAGCAGACGGGCATCGCGATGGATGGTCGTGAGACAGCCAAAACAGGGAGCCTCATCTGGCGTAGTGAGCGAGGTGAACTTGGTGTCTTTATCATAGATGAACTCTGCCAGGGCATTCGCGATAGTAGGTAGCATCGACATCTTGTATCGCGAGGTGAGAAATCGGGGGGGAGACAAAGGGCCGCCGATGCAATGAGATGGCGAGGATTTGGAAAGAAGAAAACGTGAACATAGCAGAATAAATAATAAAGAACCTTGATATCCAGATGTTCTGAAACGGGTTAGCTGCTTGGTAATGGTCGGCGAGGTATGTACCCTGCCGTGCGTGGGTGAGATGGAGCTCGCACTGGCGACAGCTGGCAAGGCGTTGATGACGGTATGATCCCTAACATTTCAGAGTGAGTGTACAATGGTATAGTGGACGCAACTCGAACCTGCATTTCCTGTGTTTCTGTGACAGTTCCGCGCCAGACTGTATCTTCTCCCACTCAGGAGTTTTCTCTCTCGCTCTCGTTGTCTGTCCTCAGATTCGCCTCTACGCAACAAAATTCTCCCTCTTTTTGGCACCATATCTAAATCTTTTCCTCATCGCCGACGCCTCGCCTCGCTATGTCCATCTCCTCCGCGATGATCGCTGCTCATGAGGAGTATGAATTCGACCCCAAATAAGGCTTCGCTCGTTTTGGTCCTGGCGAGTCTCCTTGCCTTGGATGCGCGCTTGCCATCTACCGAGATAAACGTCTCGCTTGTGTCATTGACGAGATGGAGACTTGCTGCCCTCGACACCGCAAGCAGAAGAAGTGTGCTGCTGTAAGTACTCCTATCTTAAAAGCTTCTCCAAGCGGTTACCTGATGTTTCTCATATTCAACCGGAACTAAAGGGTCTAGTCCAGTACTACTGGAATTAGGTCGACCACGAAGTCACCGCCGATCGGACGATCTCCCTTCTCCAACGCTGGCGTACCGTGTAATGCCTTAACGAACTCGGTTCAGCGCTCCACTCCCTCCTAGACACTTGCTGACCCTCCTCGGGAAGACCCATACGTGTTGCTCCTGTGCTCCAAGTCCAGGAACTTGCCTCTATCCGTGAATATCTTTCCCTTCTACCAAGTCCAGGTTGATTCGCCTATCAGGCTCCAACGCTTCGTCACTAACCGTTACCCCATCAAGGTAGGCGGTGAGTGGCATTAGGATGGCGAGATCCAGGACAACATCACTCGCCTTCCCGTGATATGCCCGGTTGTACAGTAAAGCTGGCGATTTCACTGCGGGGCTACCCCTCGCGTTTCGTGATCCTCTTGACAACGGAACCCCTCGCAACAAAGCGGATCAGCCGGCGTGACTCCCGCCGAACTCCTTGATGTGATGCAGTAATGTATCGGCGCTGATAATCCGACCCCGCGTCTCGTCGTTCGTTTTGTTGGTCAGGGTGTCTCTCATCGAGCTGCACAGGACACTCCGCATTGTCGTTGCCAGATGAGTCAGATGGTAGTGACCAGGGCGATAAGTAGTCCCTCTCGCATCGGTGTCCGTAAAGGTTTAGGATGAGTTTTAGGACTCTGCCCTAAATTTAGGCCTGAGGCTTAGATGAGATCATCAAAAGAAACCCTAAACCTTATGATGATGCGATCGATCATAAGCCTTAGTATCTTCCAGGTTCTTTGCGTACGTAAATTAATGATTACATGGCAGAGCCTCACAACCATAGGCAAGCAATTACAATATCATGTAGACTTTCTATTCTTCTATAAATCTACAAAAGCAAGAAGGCCTTAAGCCACAATCTCCACCTGTCTCTTATTCCACTGATGCGTCAAGGCCTTGGCTTTGGGCTGTCTCTTGACCTCATCATACAGCCTGGCGGTAAGATACTTGTAAATCCAAGGCGAAGCGCCATTGTACACAATGCTGTGATCACTGTCCGTAAACGCAAACATCTTCATCTTCTCAGGCGACACGCCTGCACCAACGAGAAGATCAATCATGGCAGCGGCATGTTGATAGTGAACGTTATCATCACCAGTTCCGTGGAGAATACTGAAACTGCCGGCGATGTTCTTGAAACCATCAACCTTGTGCACGGCAGTCTCGAGATATCCATCTTTGTTCTCGTCAAGGGTCTTCATGTAGCGCTCCGTGTACATGGAGTCGTAGAAGCGCCAGTCAGATACAGGAGCGGTGATGAGACCGAAGCTAAACACTCCAGAGTCTGCCTCGATAGTCTTGGCTGTGAGATATCCACCATACGACCATCCCCACATTCCGATCTTATCAGCGTTGATGAAGCTGTATTTCTTGATGAGCTCTTCAGCAGCCCAGATCTGGTCAAGCGGCTCAAGCTTTCCGAGCTGAGATGTGACGAGCGATCGGTACTTGCGGCCTTGCATGGCGGTTCCGCGGTTATCAACGGTGTAGACAATATACTGGAGTTCGGGATCAGAAGAGATGTAAGCCTTCCATCCTAGAGATTGGAAAGACTTGGCGACGCGCTGGGAGTTGGGTCCTCCGTAGGGAGTGAAGAGAACGGGGTACTTTTTCGCGGGGTCGAAGTTGACGGGGAGTTGCTGCATGACGTTCAGGGAGTAGCCATCAGGGTGCTTGAGTTCAAAGTATGTAATGTTGGGCATGCTGTACTGAGTGATGTTCTTGTAGAAAGCCTTGTTGTCGACGAGGGTACGGATAGGCTTGCTGGTGGTGTTGGTGGTGTAGAGCTCCTGGTATGGAACGTCAGGGCCCTGGTAGTTGAGAATGTAGTAACCACCACTGGAAGAAAACGACGCAGACCAGTAACCAGGGGTCTTGTCATCAACAAGAGGTGTAATCTTCTTAGTCTCCCACGAGACCTTGTAGACATGTCGCTCGGTAGAGTGTCGCTTCGAAGCTTGGAAGTAAACAAGCTTCCTGGCAGTGTCGATGTTGAGAATAGTCGAAACTTCCCACTTTCCAGACGTAAGCTGAATGGCCTTTCCACCGTTGACGGGATACAAGTAGATATGGTTCCAACCATCTTCATCCGAAACATCAATGTAGTAAGCGTCCTTCTTCTTGGAACTCAGAGGTCCAACGAAGGAGATGGATAGAGTATTCTCAAGCCATCCATCGCTGCCATCTCGCTCGCGAACGGTCTTTGACTTGAGCGTCTCAGGGTTGACGACGACGTGAGCATCATGGTCCTGAACACGGTTGAAAGCGCGGTAGATAAGGGCGCTGTGATCTTTGGTGACCCACGCGACTTCACCGATGATGAGCTCCTCCGGCTCAAAAGCATCAACAGGAACAGGCTTGTACTCCAAATCCGAGAGATCAAGAATGTTAAGCTCGACAGTAGGGTTCTTGGATCCAACCTTGGGGTATCGAAGATCCAGTTCACGAGGGTATGTCGGCGCAAGCTTCTGGTTATCCATGTAGTAAGGAATGGTGAATGTGCCGACGCCAGTCTCGTTGAAGCTCAGGAACGCAAGGAACTTTGCATCAGGCGACCACCAAAGCGCCGAGCGTCCACCGTAAATCTCCTCCTCGTACACCCAATCAGGCACACCGTGAAACATATCCGGTCCGCCATCAGTCGTAATCTGCTCAACCTTGCCCTCGCCATCGCGGATGAAGAGATTGTTGCCCCGCACGAACGCCACGGCTTCTCCACTCGGCGCAAACTGCGCGTACTGGATATCGCCAACCTGGTCTTCCACAAGAGGTTCGCTCTCGCCAGACTCAACATCAAGGATGAAGTAATCTGCGAAATACGAGTAGCGGTATTGCTTGGTGTGGTTTGACGCGACTAGAACGCGCTTGGCGTCGCTGCTGATCCAGTACTCGTGCAGATCCTTGGGGAGTTTATCGGCTGTGACGAACTTTGTTGTCTTTTCGCTGACGATGTCTTCAAGAACGAGATCGCCACTGTCGCTGAGAATAATGTAATTTCCGTCTTGGCCAGCGGACGACCACTCTACGCTCATGGTAGTAGGTCTCAATTTAGCGCTCGGACTCGTCTCATTGAAAGTAAGTAGGCGATCCCCCTCACCAACAGGTTGATGCGGCTGTCGAGGAGGATCAATCGCCAGACCCAACGGGGCAAGCGCCAAAAGAGTGGCGAGTATTTTCGCGACCATGTTGAACGATTGAACTGAGGTTGCAGAGAGAAACCTTGAGAAGAAGAAAAAAAAAAGAACAAGAAAAAGGTTGCTCGGTGTTACTCTGTTCTTATAGTGGATTAAGTTCCGGGACGAGATTAAGCTTATACTGGGGATCGACAGGGCTAGTGAGATAGGCGCCTTCCCGCAGTGGTTTAGATGTGGAATGCTACGGATACAGGGGTCTTAGACCTGCCGCTTTGGACCATTTTTACAAAGTTCCCCGTCTTATGTTGCGTTGGCCAAGACTTGGTTTCTTGGGAGGCCGACAAAAGTTCGTGAGAAGAGATAAGGATAGGAAGGTTATTGATTTGGTCCTTGAGTTAAATTTGGCTTGGGCTTGAGGTGAGCCAATCACAGGAGGGAGTTTAGGGTAAATGTCGTGATTGATTGTGATTGTGATCTCACCTGGATTGTTGCTGGACCATGAACACATGAAAAGTTTGAATCTAATATCAGAGGTTTGCACTTTGGTTATGATGATCAGGCAGGATAAACACACTAAGTTCTCTCTGCTGATTTAGGCTCTCAGCCAAAAGTCAACTAGAGGCAATCCGATATAATTGGGGAAGAACCATGTGGAGTTTTAAATTACCTGGTTTATCTTCCTATATAATTTTTGGTTCTCGAGCCTCGTGACGCCTGATTATACAATGATTTGAGAGCGAGAATTTTTCTTAGCTTTTCACTTGAGATTGGTGTCGGGTAGTTTTGCCAAAGAGATTGTTCTTCCCAATACTGTAGCCGTAGAATGCCTAGAATTTACAGGCTCAATACGTATTACATATAATAGTGCTACTCTATTCCTCACTTGAGCGGCTTATGGTGGATCACACGATTAGAAAATATTATTCCTCGACGTAAATTGAGAGGGACAGAAGCCTTGGCTGCGTATACAATTTCAGTGCTTTGGCAACCTGTTTATTGTGCGCGGTTTGGTCGACAGATGCCATGCCCACTCGGGCATCTCCTTGCTTACAATCGTGGCAGATATCGTATGGAAGACGGATCGACATTCCGATGTTATTCGCAGGCAGCCTTACTGCGGTCTACCAGGACAGCATAACTAGTGATTAATATTCAAGTGATGTTCAGTGCTACCGTAATTTAACTATATATGATAACATTTTCCCATGGGTGTAACAACCCCGAGTCCCGCTTGTGAATCTCCTTAATACAATAATTCTCCAGGTTATCGTCTATCCGTTGCAAACCCGCACTGATGTCTCTTAACAGGACGGCCCATCTTGATTCTATAAAGCAAATATGCTGGCTTGATAAGGTCTCTTTTATACAATTTGCAATATCCAGATGATACTCAGTTGCGGGAGAGAAAGACTGTCTGAAAAGACCCCAACGATCTGCATTACGTTGGATGAGAAGTACATCGAACCGGTCTTCGGCCTCTGGTGGAGGTTGTATAGCACAAACCATTTCATACGGCATTTCAGGCCCTAGAAGTTGACCGAGCATGCGGTAAGCAGTGACAAAATTCCCAATGGCAACGGTATAATGGTGAAATCGATCCTTTAGATCCCTTAGTTCGCAAAATCCCGAATAACCATTTAATCTTAAAATTAGCGGGCTTTGCCAATCACTCATTGAAGATAGAGTGCGGCTAAAGCGGTGGAGTAGGTCTGTGACTTCATCACAATACTCTTCCCAGTCTCTTGTTAGACAGTAAAAGCATTGCATGACGAACCATGAATGCAGCAGCCTCGTTGCATTCTCCACGTCACTTTGAACCTGTGAGGAATCATCCTGCCCTTGTTTGCCGGTCGGACTTTCCAAACGGGTTAGGATGTAGTCAACAAGCCCCAAGCATGACCCCGGTAACATTCTGCACCTCTCATGCGCCAATGCGCGAAGCAGAACAGGAACAGCATCTGCAAGACGAACAATCGATAATTGGTCTATCAGTTCGATAATGACAACATTCGATTCGGCTGCCATGACGGCAACTTCGAGGAACTCCAATTCTTTCAGGTTGGCAGGAACTTTAGTTGAATTTGGATACTCCCAATAAATAGTATCGGAAAATAAGCCGTGTTGCTGCCAGTCTCTCAATTCCTTGCACAAACCTTCTCGGAAAGACATGTTGATATCATTATCAGAATTGCTGAAGGCAAAACGTAAAGCTGCGAAAAGCTGGTGCTTGCCTGTATCAAATTTGAAAAGGCGCTCCCCGGACTGCGTCGTAATGGATAAGTCTCTTGATGTATCATAGCATAGAAAGCGGGATTTGACTAAGTAACCGGCAAGTAACCTTTCGACTTTCTCGATTGGTGACCAATGACAAAGTGCAAGACACTGACGTCCAAATTCTGTGTCAGTAATGAAGTCGAATGCACATCTGTGTATGAACTCTACGCTTTTCGTGGCATATGCAAATAGGAATTCATTTCCAATACAAGTGTAATGGTCATCATATCGTGTCGTTACTTCCAGGAGACCTCGGCAAACCAAACGAAGTCGATCTTCTACCATTGAGCATCTAGCTTGAAGCTCCTCTCCGTGGATTTCTCGGCCTTCTCGCAATATCGATATGAATGGCTTGTCCTCCATAGCTGTAGCCATGACGAGTAAGGAGCGCATCGAAAGGAGAGGCGGATGTCCCCGCGGCCCCCGCCAACATCCGACCGCGTCGATTTTAATGGCTGCAAGGGCTAGACTGAAAAAGCGAGAGGCCTCGATGCTGTAAGTTGACAGCTTGGCATCATCTCCGGGGCGGTTCCACATATCGACCAAGAGTTCGTATAAATCCGATGGCGTCTGTGCGAGTCGCTCCTCAAATTCGTTGGCGCCACCTGATCGTATTGCCTGATTGAGGCTCTTGATGGCCAAGACCACCCAGAGAAACACACCATTTGCTTTCCATACAACTCTTTTCAGGAGTCGAGAGCGATCTTCAGAGTTTAGACCAGATATTTCCAGCCTGCCTTCCGCGTAATGGTAGATATCGTTCTCATTGAGTTGATGGGTTCTGAGGTGGGGCTGGCCTGCGAAGAACCGACAGAAAGGGTTCTCTTCCCTGCTGGATGCACATAGCTTGACATTGGCAAGACTGAGCAAGTCGTAGATAACTTGGGTATTCTTATTGTCACCATACGGTAAATCGTCGAAGTCTTTTGCCTCGTCCAGCCCATCGAGGAAAATGCAGAAATCGTTGCCTGAAAATTCGATCGCCCAGCAGAGGGCCTTCTTTAGCTCATTGACATCCCAATCTCCACCATCTCGCTTGTCTTGAACATTAGGCTGTTCAGTCCATAGCCGCTGGGCGAGAACACGGTCCTTGTAAAGCACTTGATGGAGCAGAGAACGTGTCATTCCCTCGATGCTTTTCTTTAGCGGCTGCCCCGGCTTCCAGAAATAATGGGTGAGGATTTGAATGTTGCTGTGCTGGGCTTGCAGATGCTGTAAAGTGAGGGGATGGGTCGCAAGGAATTTCATAAGGGAGCTCTTCCCGGAAGCCGGCTTGCCGCTAATCCAGAATTGGCGGGCATCAGACTCTAACCATTCAGGAAAGTAATTGAGATCTGACGGTCTTGTTGTATTGGCTGACACTGGGGAGCCTTCCAGATCTTCATCATCGCCCATTTCCTCATCATCGCCGTTGCCCAGATCCTCATCGTAGTCCATGTTCTCATCATCGGCGTTCTCTTCTCTTTGCGGATCGCTATCATCATCTGACTCTTCATAACTGGGCGAACGGCTTCGACTACAATCAGTAGGGTTCTTGAAGACCCAATCAAAGGTTCCGGGGTAATTTTCAGATATGTGATTCCGGCGGCTGTTCATCTCAGGAAATCTGAGGCTTTCGAGTAATTGGTTGTGCTCTAGCTCGAAGCTTTTACTCTGGTCGCGTCGGGCCATATCCTGGAATTCTCGAGACACTGAGTCACGGAAACTCGAAATGACGCCATTCGTCGTAGTGAAGCCTGTATTGATAGCTGCACGTGTTGTTTCATGCTCTTGGGTAATTTGATTTCTTGTCTCCAGTGACTGGATTGAAAGTTCGGAAATCCATGTGCGGCCATCCGCCAGTTGTGTGATGACCGATTGTATATTGGTATTGAGTTCGTTGAAGGACTGTTGCGAACTGATTTCTGCCGCCTGAGACTGGTTGCATATGCGGTGCAGAACGACACCATGGAGAAGGCTCTCGTATCGTTTGAGGTTCACCTCAAGACTCTCGAGCTCTTTTCCTTGCCATAGCGTGGCTAGACTCTTTTTACCCATCTCCATCTTCCCGCGGAATCCACGTCTAGATGCATCGTCAATATGAAGCTCTGAGAATTTGGATTGGAGCTGGGTCATGGATTCCTCCAGCTTTTTGCCAATGTCAATTATCTGCTGTTGGTCTCGAGTCGACGGCAGAACCTGAGAAACTGAGCTGTTCATATCATCGAAGCAAGCTTTGGCGCTTTCGAGATAGGATTTCAACCTGGGATCAGGACAGTGTTCATTCCGAACGTGACTGTAAACTTGGAGAATGTCTCTGCCGAAAGTGACGATCTGCATTGCATTGCAGAGAAATCCTATGCCTGCGATCGCGGCCTCGGCTCCGGACATTGTATGCGTTTTCTCGATTTTTAGAATATTTGAAGAATCTTGCTCGATTTGAAGGCGGTTTTTGAGAGTGGAAGAATGAAGAAGAAAAACGATATTGGTGAGCTGGCTGAGTGCGGGGTAACGTGTCAAAACAAGGCGAACCAAATTGCGGCTGAGCAAGGCAGACACTTTGGATGACATTGTATTGGAATTGGAATTGTTTTTTGTCATGCGCCAATGACAGCATCGGCATGTCCTATTTTATCTAATCTGTATACAGCTCCCAACACCTCGGGCGAAGTCAAACCCTGGTGGATATGAGTCATCATTTTGTTTTAACATGAGATAATTGTATGTACTTGGTCTTGTAACTATATAACAACGAAGACAGACTTAAGAAAGCTCGCCCTGCTTAGATGCTCTTGAAGACAGAGAGACTTGACAGGGCCTTTCCAGGCCAGGAGAATAAAGTGTTGGAGGGGCACGAAGAACCAAGAGCCTGGTTATTCATCCAAGCAGGCTCCCAGTAATACAATCCAGCTCCACCCTTCACCTTACTAACAATGCTAGCAACCTTCTTGATAAACTGCGTCTGACCATCAGCAGAGAAAGGAATGTTCTTCATGTCGCTGGGGAAAGGTTGAGCGGGCGAAGGGCACGACGTAGGCCAGTCAAGCTCGCTGACGAAGATTTGCTTTCCCCATTTGTTGGCCATGTTAGTGAGCGAAGTCTCAAGCGCAGAGAACGTAGCTCCTGATCCGTAGAAGGGGTAGTATGAAACACCCATGGCTTCGAAGGCACTGAGGGTAAGACCCTTTTGGTTGAGAACTTGAGTGTAGAAGTATTCTTGGGTACCCCAGTCCCAGCCCTTGTCGAGATGGATCATAATCTTGGGCTTGGGGTTGAGGGAAGAGTCCTTAATACCATAGGCCGCAGAGTTGAGAAGACGGCCGATGTTGTAGTAAGATTTGGTCGAGCCAGTAGGGAAGAGAAGGCCAGCAGTGATTTCATTTCCAATAGACATAATGGCAGGAGGGACACCAGCAGACTGGAAAGCATTCGACACCTGCAGGGTGTAGTTGTACAGTCTCCAGGCCAGATTATCAATGTCGGTAGGCCATCCGGATGGAATAGCCTGATGGCCAGGATCAGCCCAGGTATCGCTGAAGTGAAGAGTCAGGTAGACGCTCAGGCCCGCAGCTTTAGCACGCTTGGCGAGCTTGAGGTTGTAGTCGAGGTTGTAGTCGCCGTTCGATGGGTTCACCCAGACTCGCTGGCGGACAGAGTTGACGCCATTTGCGGCGAGGATCTTTTCGAGAGGTTGTGCGGAACCGCCGGCAGTGTATTGAATGCCCTTTTGTTCCTCGAGCAGAACCGAAGACCAGTCGACGCCCCTGTAGGTCAAGGCCAAAGCGACGGAGCAGTAGGACAGGAATGCCAGAAACCGAAAGGATACCATTTTGTCGGTCATAAAAAAGGTACTGAGCCAATCTATTTTTCCGAGGGGGCGTTTCCTTATGTAGCACCTTCACCCAAGCATGACCTTCAGCTAAACACGAGGAGCTGTGTAGGGTCCGTACAGGGATATTCGTTATTCCTCCAATCACAGGTCGGGCGAGGAATGTTTCACCAATTCTTCCGACATGGGTCTAGCGCTCCTTAATGAACGATGAAACCTCGTGAGAGACAGTTCGGAAGAGAGATACCGTAATCGGGTGTCTAGACGCGGAGCTAGAAGTGCCGGCTCCGAGGATTGGCATGCTAAAATGGGACTTGCTTGTAGTAGTTATCCGCTCGAATAGGAATCCATAAAGATTAAATAGTTATTATAGTGCAATAAGTTCCTAAATTTTTTATTATTTTAATAGTTTTATTTATAAAAGTAAT
This sequence comes from Fusarium sacchari, assembly GCA_017165645.1. Lineage (NCBI taxonomy): Eukaryota > Fungi > Ascomycota > Sordariomycetes > Hypocreales > Nectriaceae > Fusarium > Fusarium sacchari. Next base: position 48,189 of record JADANP010000034.1, read on the forward strand.
AATATTTAATATAATATTATATTTTACTATTTATTTATTAATTAAATAAAAGGTTTTAATAAAATATTATTAAATTTAATAAAAATAATTAAAAGTAATTAATAAAAATAAAAGAGTTAGTATCTAAGAATTTATCTAGGAACGCTAGCGCAAATAAAGTATCTTATATGTAAGAAGCGGGTGACCCCGTTAACATAATATTATAACCAAATTTCGATGCGGTGTTGTACGTGGAATTCCATTTTCCCCACTGCACAAACCTGACCTGGATAATGGACGGTCCACCAACCCCGACTTCAGCGACGTACACTGTGTCGCGTTCACGTGGTAAACAACCGGGCGAATCCCTTTACAACGCCAAACTAAGGAAGATGAGGAAAGCCAAAGGGCAAGCGAGATCCTCTGATGAGTCCGAATCTGAGGACGAGATTGAGCCAGGTCAGTTCATGTAGTGGCCCAGGACAGATCTTTTTGATCAACTGATCAAGTAGGCGCTGTGGTTCTACATAAGATGTTCAACCGTAAAGTCATCTTACATGCCGACAAGACTGTTACCAAATCTGGGAAACGTATAGCTCTGGGGGAGGCAGAGGCGCTGAAAGTCGCTGCTCATGCTGGAATACCAGCCCCATGCGTCCGAAAGGTGCATACGACTCCTGATGGCCAGGGTCACATACGCATGGACTATGTACAAGGACAACCTCTGGATAAGTTGTGGCCCGACATGTCGGCTCAACAGAAGCAAGACATTGCCCAGCAGCTTCGGGAAGTGGTAGAAAAGATGAGATCTTTGACTCCTCCCGCCCATCTCATTGGGGCTTGTGACGGCATCGAAATGCGGGACACGAGGGTATACTTCACCTACCACTCCCCGCCTTGCCGTGACGAGAAGGCCTTCAACGAGTTTTTGCTGTCGTCCCTCTACGAACACACACCCTTGCTCGTGCGAGAAGCGTTCTCTCGGCGACTGCGAACCAATCATCGTATTGTTTTTACCCATTGCGATCTCACGCCGAGGAACATCCTGGTTCAAGACCAAAAGATTCAGGGACTTGTTGACTGGGAGGACAGTGGGTGGTATCCAGAGTATTGGGAATATGTCAAGTTTTTCCAGCGCAATGCTGACAAAGACTGGAAACAGTATGCTGGAGATATTTTCCCCGAGCTGTATCATGACGAACTCGTCGATTTCATTGCCATGTCCAAGTGGCAGAACTCGTAGCTAGTGTATCCAGAATCATAGTGGTGCCTTGCCTCTTCCCGAACCAGTCCTGGACACTTTTTTATTGCGCAGAAGTATCATCACGCCAGCGATTCATCTTCTGCCTCCATTGTCGCATCAATCATGTCGTTTGATCCTGTATTGTACTGCTCCGCTGTCAAATAGCCATTCTGATAGAGCGCCACAAGGGCGTAATCGACCCACTGCTGGCAGTTGAATTCAGGATCGTGGTTTGCCACGTCAACAGCTTCCATCAGACTCGCAAGATCCGAGGATGTTAGAGAATGTTTAGTCGTTCCGACTTTGACTTTTTTGGCGAAAGTTCTCGAAGTCGTAGGGTCAAAGTTCCTACGCTGCTCGAATATGAACTCCCCTGTCACGCCTTTGACATGGTAGAAGTAGTGCGTAGTATTATCAACAGGTACGCACCAAAGTCCAGTGTGTCTGTACTTGGAAAAGTCCACGGGATCACCTCTGTGAACAGCGATGTAGATCTTGCACTTGGTTTTGCTGGGCATGTTGGATTGAAGTGATCGATTATCCTAGCTCGACCTGTTAGCACTGCCGAGTTAGAACGATAGTGAATGTTACCAGTTGTTGCAGCCAAACAAGCTGGGTTGGCCAAGAAACACTTTGTGAATAAATGCTGAAGATGCCTTTGGATGAATTAAGAGCAGACTAAACAGAGGTATTTATTTTCAAACGTGTATTAAGTGGTGTTCTAGTTCTGCGAGAAAAGAATGTCCCTAAAAATATCCTGTACAGACTTGATGCGTTTCACGAAGCGCGCGGTACCAGGCTGGCGGTTATGCTCATGAATATGGTGCTCCCCGCGACTCACGCAGGTTGAGTAGGCGCTGACACAGGACTGTGGGTCCTTAGCGATGCAAAGAGCCCTTGTCTCAAAATTAGTATGAACCAACAATCCTTCGGAAGGGACATGGGTATCTAGAAGCAGAGCTAGAAGTGGCGGCGTCGAGAAGTAACGTAATCCAACAGGATTTCTGACTGTTTTTATCTGTATGAATTGAATATGTAGAGATGGTTTCAACGTTTTTACAACAGGGTAATGGGATGATGTCTATTTCTGACGGTCTCTGGTCTCTTCTGTTAATAGTAGTAAATATGTCATTTCTATTATTTATTCCGCAGTACTTCTAACAATCGTTATCCATCTAAACTCTTTGTTCATTATTTAAGCCTTAAGATAGAAAGTTAGAAGCTCGATAGCCTCACCAGGCTAACAGGAAGGAAAAGGAAAGGAAAAAAAAAACTCTTTTTGAACTTGGGAACTCTAGAAATCCCTGGCAAAACATTATATACTCCCATATTCGTAATGAAACACCCAATACGCAGATCCAGACTCAGTCGACTTCACGACGCACAAGAGCCCGATCCGATTCCTCTTTGGCACAGATCATGTCCCGAGACAGTTCGACCACACTTTTCGAAGCAGCGATCATGGTTTCGCGCTGCCCAGGTTGAGCCCGAAGCTTCTCGTCGTAACAAGCATACAGCGTAGGAAAGATCTGCACAGATGGGCCGCGTAGTCGACGAGAGCACCATGAAGGAACCGCTCCACGAAGATCCCAAAACAACCACCCATTCTCCGACCGCCAAGAAGCATCTTTCCAGAAACAGCTGTCGATATCACTGAGCCTGTGGGGATCACCGCTGGTCGCCAGCTCCATTAGCTGGAGATCGTGAACCCCGGCAAGCCTGATCTTGAACTGGCTGTACAGTACATCGGAGTATTTCCTAACGTCGAAAAAAACCTTGACGATATCCTCGGACTCCAAAACACCCTTGAGAAAAGTCATGCGCCTATTGACACTCCAGAAAGTTATGGCGCTGAGCCAGTATACATCTACGAGGTAGACGCGGTGAGACATGGCGTTGTAGATCTGCATAATGGAGATTTTACTTTCATATCCGATATAATTTCCTTCAAGGGTGATGAAGAGGCGTGGTTTAAATCTTGGGATATCATCAAGATCATCGAGGAGGGTGTACAAGGTCTCGGCATCCCCGATCCAGATGATGCGTGGTTCGGATTCATAGATAGGCATGACGTCGGGTTCCGTTTGGAAATTCATGGTCGGTGTTTTCTGCTGTGAGATGAAAGATGGGAATGATATGCGGGCCTGAGCAGGAAAACAAGGCGATTAGAAAAAGAGAGGTTGGCTTTGGATTGACAAAAAGGTATTGTTGTTTCGGGTGAGGAAAAGCTGGACTTATGGTGGTTTAAATAAGGTCAGAATCGGTGAGATTTATTAAATTTTTACTTCTTCATGTACTCAAATGGAACACTCTCGTTGGTTGAAGTTTGATGAATCTATGTTAGCTTTAGGCATCAGGGGCAATAAGAAAGTCATTCTCCTGTTGTCCAAAGTAACTCCTTGATCCAGCCAATAATATCGCTCATACCCTGAAAACAATCTACTCCTCTGCGGAACATCTAAACAAGTATGCACCAATAGTCGAGAGACTGAGTTTCGTGCAACAGAGAGACCAGTCGCACAAGACCGAAAGGCAAAACACTTACGGCCATGTACTGGCTCTCAGATGCTGTGGCCGATGATGCGATGGGTCATAAGACTTGGAAAAAGAATCACATGGGGAAGCTAAACTTAGGTAAAGCTTAGTCTAAGATTTCCTAAACTTATCAAAATCATCATAAATTACCTGGTCTAAGTTTATTAATTAACTACCCTAAGGATTAATAAACCTGATTATAATTTTATAAATCTACATAAAGCTACTAATACTTAGCCCAAAAAACTGCTTTGCCAAGAACTACTACCCTCTAAAGAATAGACTTCTAGTGCTCTTCCTGGTGATCCAAAAGCATGCGTATAATCATGCGCCTAAAGTAACTTCCCAGAATAGCATAAAATGCATTTTGGTGTCGGGTAAAGGTAAAGATATTTTGAAAAGGCTTGGGTTCCTGTGTTTTCTCGGCGTTCTCGGCGATCGATGCGTGGATGGCCTCCTAAACCACGAGCTTTGTCTCGACATTGACGGCATGGTCAATCCAGACCCGTCGAAGAAGGTTCGGGGAAAGGGATTTGGCTGTAACCGCAGTCTCCCAGCATTTCCATACAATCTCGGATATTCTGGCCTCCAGAGATGGCCTATTGATAAACCAATAGTCATATCCTCGATCGAGTTCGCTGACCCCTAAAAATAAGCTTTTAGGGGCTGCCTTGATTAAGGCGCAGTGATTATGCATTGTTGGTTTGCTGGTGACTTCGCAGTAATTAAGATCGTTTGTGTCGACGTTTTCCCGTCAGAGAAACGTCGCGATTCATCGGTGAAAATGTTTCTAGATGTAGAAAGGGATCAGGTGTGTTTTGTCGCGGTGGGAGTGCGCTTATGTTGAGGATGGTCCGGCGATCTTGCAATGAACTAGGTTTGTTGGTTGACTTGATGTATTTTGACGTTCTTCCAGTTCACTCGCTATAAATGCTCCGCTTTGTGGAGTTATTTTGACCAAGGCGCAGTGGTTGTCTTTCCATGGTGGTATGCTGGACACCTCACAGTAGCTGAGGCCATTTGTATCGACGTTCTCTCGGCGAAGATACGCGACTGGTTCCTGGTTTAACGGGCGAGCTGTACTGCGGTATGGCTTGTGGACTATCTTGTATTTATCATCTAGAGGTGGGTGCACACCTCGACCTTGGTCGCGTCATTGAGGTCGGCGACTAGTTGGCGACCCTTTTCTAATATAGACTGGTACAGCTTGTATCTCGCGTGCGTTTGCTCGGGGGCACTTGTATCAGGGTCTAGGTCTTCAAGGGGCTCTGGTGACGGCGTCGGTGCGTCCATGGGGCTTGGCGATGGAGACGTTTCGAGCTACAACTTGGGTAATTTTTATTCTGTTGCCGCTTGGCCGGCCCGAGGGCGTGCTTGCTTCTGGATTCTATCGACCGTAATCTTCCTTTCAGCGGTGCTTGACAGGCGGGTGAGTTCGTAGGGGCGCGTTCGGTGATGAAGCCTGTCGGCCAGTTGTCGGCCGACTAGGGTCTGGCGTCATGATTCGGGGCGAGTCGCAACCGTTCGGATTGGAGCAGCTATTCTCAACCATGGCCAGCGGTGACAGGACCGTGAAGATATGTCCAAGAGGTCGGAGAGAAGCCACAGGAGACGGGACGGTGGGATTTGTTGGCTGATTTGAGGTGAAAAGTTGAGCCAAGGCATCGTCGTCGCCTGGAGATGAGACAATTGATGATCATTGAGGGCAAACTCGAATGGATTTGATAGAGAAACCTGCACAAGATGGCTGAACCGGTGAAGATGCAAGAAAAAGGTGCGGTTGATGTTGTGGTTGAAACGGTGAGGACTTGAGCAGGCGGAGCGACGTTGCTTTTGCTGTGTGTTTCCTGCCAGGAAGCAACATGACGTCAGTGCTTGCAGAGCTTGTGCACGAGAAGCAAGAACCTAAGATTTCACACCACGAAAACTAAAAATAAAATCATCTAAAATCATCTAAAACTCCTCCAGGATTTCAATAGTTTACCTAAATCTCTTCATCTCTTAGGGTCGGAAATCTAAGTTTCCATCCCTCCCTTTGCGTTGGTAGTGCGTGACCGGGCAGCATCTCACTGAAGCTACAATACACTAAAGCCCTGGAGAACCTGCAGTCCCCCACTAACTTCCTCGCCGCTGGGGCCGGGGCCATCAGATTTGCGGCTGCTCAGATCTTTCAAGTGCCGGGATTTGCAGTTTGGGCCAGGCCATGCATTGCGAGCTGTCGAGTTACCTTCGGCGACGAGGCGATCCATGTCGTCAATGAACTTGTCAGGGAGTTCGGTTGAGGGGAATTTGGCTCTCTTCCGGCTGTTATCTCCCTCGAGGGGCATTTCGAAGGCAGTAGGGAGGCGTTCAAGTACTGCAACAAACGCATCGGCCTCAGGACATTCGCGGGCGTAGGCGGGGACGGTTCGGCGAATGTTTTGTGTTATGGATCTCGGGGCGCGGCTAGGTAAATAGTTAGAGCCGACAAGTTGACAAAGCAACGGAGATCTTACCTGAACTCGGTAGGAAGGAGTAAGAAGCTCTCGATTGAAAGCAAGTTCTGGAGCTTGGATGACAGGAGCAACGCCGGTGCGGTTGCGAGGAGTTGTGCGACAGGGATCGCCTCGAGAACACTCTGCATACCTCGCCACTTTTCAAGGCGCAATCGGCCGGCGGTGAATTCTGCGTTCAGCGCGTTCCAGTAGGTCTGTACAACAGCCTTCAGCTCGAGAGGGATCTGCATTTTGTCAGGCGAAGCGGCACAGAACCATCGATGACGATACATGCGGCAGTGCATTTCTGGTGGTCTCGCTTGCACAGAGTGCATGTCATCAAACACACGGACAAGTCGTAGGTCGCGATGGGCAGACAGGACGCAATGCAGGCAAGGAACCTCGGAGTCGGCAAGGCGATTAAACCCCGTCTCTTCGTCAAACTCATGTCGCTGGAGGGCAGCTGTAACGGCCGCAGCAATGGACATTGTTGGAGGACGAGTCGGCGATGAGGGCGTAAAACCCTTGGAATTGCGGGAGTAAAGACATTATTGCGAATGTGGAAAGATTTAAATCCGCGAGGCGAGGTCTAGCGGAACGAACTGCGGCGGGGAAAAAAGAGTAGCATATCGGAGGGCGAGAAGAGGATTTCTCTCAGGAGATGATGGCTTTTGCGAGATGTCAGGCAGACACTGTTGACAGCTGGCAGACCAGATGCCAGCATCTTGAGTCCGCAAAGGCATCCGTGGCAGTTCGGATCAGAACCCAGCCAAACCACAAGATCCCTCTGATTGGTTCCATCAAACCCAATTACATCGCGATATCTTACCACCAGCTTCATCAAACTTAAACAAAATAGGGCACCATTATACAAAAATAGAATGATCCTTGTGACTAGTTTGGGCCATTTGCAGTAAATGCCGAATGTCTGAGGGAAAGATTCATTTCCCATAAGCCGGATGCCACTGAGATAACCCCCTACAAGTCCCATTGCCGTAATCGCCCCCAGAGTGGGTAAACCTGATCATTATCAAAAGCCTCCCCATTTGCCCTTGCGATGGCACGACGAGACGCTACCCACATGTGTTCGTTATTATCCACGCCAACCTCAGCGCAGTGAGACAATACGTCTTCAAGCCACGTCTCGAGCAGTGAGTCCTGCTCCTCCTCCCACACTTGTGCTTGGGTTGCAAGCTCCTCAAACGACTCCTTCTCCTTCTGAAGTAATTCCCATACAAAACGAACCGCAGTGCCGAGTTTTACTCGAACCACGGTTTCTTCGTCTTTGTGCCCGCCACTGTAGTCATCACGGTTGACATGCAATGCCAGCCCAGCTTCAAACAGCGGATTAAAAGTGACGGGTGAAGAGAGGTGTGCATCATCACCTGTTTTGACGAGGAGAACCGTGCACTGATCTATCTCCCTCTCCGTGTAGTGTTCCATGTCGTGGATCCTGTCGTAGCCTCTCAACCCTCGTGGGTTATCGTATGGGCCTGCAGTTAGCGGGTATGACTGCTTATCAACAACCAGGTATAAGGAGCGAAATAGATGGCTCATGAAATAGCCATATTCTCGCCAGGGTTGTACTTTTTCTGGGATATCATCCTCAGGCGGCATCTCTCCGTTCCAACGCCTGAACTCAACCAAATCCTCTGCATGGGCTGCTACATAGAGCGAGAGGTCTTCATGAAAGACCGACAGTTGTCCAAGACATTGAGGACCACCCTCGTGTAGATATACAGGTTTGCCAAAGAACGCACCCCGCTCGAAGAAAGGTCGGCCGTCATTCAGCTGAAGCCACTCTCGGAAAATGTATCGGGCAATCTTTCCACTTCGAAAAGTGTCGACGGAATTGTGTTCGAAATAGACCATTACTTCTTTATTGAAGTAGTCTGCCAGGTGCCAAGAGTCGATTCCAGGCCCTGGGAGCCGTAGTGTGTTAATGTTTGTCATGCTGCCATCCTGCCGCCATCCAAGCTTGAATCGTGCTTCAAGGCGAAGACTTTCAGCATAATATTGGAAGAATCTGGTCTTTAATTCTTTGTAGATAAGATCTTGCATGTCATCAGATGTCGCTGTTGAAGGCTCGAGGTACCTCCAGTCGTAATGACTTATATCTAAACTTGGGTACTTCTCAACCCTTGATCGGATGACAAAGGTACGGTTGGCAAATGGCATCATTGAGACGATCTTCAGCCTGTCTTCCTCAGCAGTCGACTTCGTTAATATTGTGGAGTGTGGAGTGGCTTCTGCCGTGATGCGGGTGACCGATGTGTTGGGGCGGAGTAAGAAGGTAAGAGGATGCATTTTGAGGATTGCGAAGACTTTATACCTCTTTTGATTAGACTTTGAGTTTGGTGTCTGCATAAGATTTACTGAAGGCTTAACATAATTGGGTGACAAATCAGCCATGCAGAGAATAACGTCTAGGTATGACGTATAACCTTCAGGAGCAGCGCAGACTCGTAAAAGTTTGCTAAAGTGTTCTCTATGTTACCTAGGGTTTTTTCCTCTAGGTTTATTATCTAAAAGGCTTTAATAACTCATCGAGATCTGTCACCAAGGGAGGTTAAGCTCACTCTGCTCATTTAAGCTCTCGACCGCAAGTCTTACTATCATTGAACCCTCACCATGCACTCTTCGTCACATTGGGAAGGCCTCCCAGGAAGCGAGCTGTTCTGCGGAGCGACAAGAGGCACGGGCGATTGGCTGATGCGCTCTCGCGTATCGAGAGCTATCGTGAGATCTACATGATGAAACGTGGCATGTATTACTCGCTGGCTTGAATAAAGCGCATACATGGTCTGCTCCCCGTGATCTCGTTGCGAGTTTGAATGGGGAGGCTTTTGATGAGATCAGGTGCTTCCGTTCCGGGAGCCTCTGAGATCATGGCATGTATGAATCTGTGATAGTTATGTCACTCCGTCGATCTCGGAACATTTATCATCCTGGCTCAATTCATCATCTGGTTCAAGTCAAATGTTGAGTGCCTGTGGTTTTCTTGGATTTCTTGCTGCGTGGTGGGCAGCTGTTTGCCAGTGCCAGCCCACCAGCCAGAATGGAGGCGGTGATACACCGTCAACTTGTTTGCTAGCATATGCTCAAAGTCAACAATCAGCAAAATGTTTCGCTCTTTTTTTTTTCTCCCTCAAGCATCTCTTCTTGATCTCTGCTTCTGTCCTTTCTTTCAATCTTTTGCTGCTTCTCCGCCGCGTTCTTTTCCCCTTCTCAACTCTTCACAGTTTCTTGGTCTTCGGCAACACCTCAGCGATGGCATCCCTCGATCAGATCGCGATCGTCTTCAATGACATCAAGTACAATGAAGCTGAAGGCTTCGAAGGCGTTGAGGGCGCACCCTGTCTTGGCTGTGTTTCACACATTGATCTTGACGTCCGCTGCGTTTGTGCTGATACTGGCTACAACAACACTTGCATCCTCTGCCACCACAAGGGAAAGATCTGTGGCTCAGTAAGTCTTCCTCGCAGATTGATGCCTTACCTTTCTGATTCCTTTCCAAGATCCCTCCTGGACTTCTCGGCGCGGCCCAGTGGTACTGGAACTTTGTGGTCTCTCGGTCTCGTCGTGATCCCAAATTGGGAGTCAGACCAGGGCATTCTCCTGCGCTCACTGGACACCAGCTCTGGCAAATCCGATATGTTCTTAAGTGTTGCGGACCTGCTTGGAGACAACTGGAGATACATCTCATGGACAAAAACAACCTCAAAATCCTGGCTATTCAAGAGTCAATTGCAAATCGTGAGATCCTCACTCTCTCGCTGCTTCAGTCCGTAAGTTCACCTCCCAGCAAGGAAACCTTCGACAGTGGTACACCCTCTAACATATTCGTTCTCCAGGCCGGCCTCATTGGTTCCCACGAAGAACTCCAGCAGCGCATTGAGGCTGCTCAACCACCTCACGCTCGCCCCAACGGCGCTGTTCGAACTCTTCGACAGAAATTTTATCTCTTGTTCGGTTCCGCTAGCCTGAAAGTACCCCCTGGTAAGGAACACGAGTTCGATTCTCTGCCTCGCAACTTCCCTCAGACAGTAATCTCCAGGTTCCCGGCGCCTCAACCTACTGTCCGTGCCCCCCGCTGTTCAGTTGTCCACTCTGGCGGCATGCCGGTTTTGGATGGTCGAGAGTGATTGTGACCCGCAACCTTAGTCCCATGGGTTACTGGCGGTCTTGGAGGAGTGTAAGGCTTCTGGTGCGGAGAACCAAGGTGATTTTGGAAGTTGCGCAGAGGATGAAATGCGAGATGGCTCCGGAAGAACTGAGGATGTCTTGCAGAGATGTTTCACCGTTGTATCGGGGATCTCCCCGTTTTCATTCTTGTCTGTTTTCATTCTCTCGTTAGTATAGCCAGGCTCCGAGTCATGGCTCAACCAATCATCTAGTTATGAATGGCTCTCTTGATTCAACTTTGTGCCGCCAGACAACTTGTGACCTGAGTGATAACCGTTTTCCTCTGTCGGCCATGTTCTCCCCTTACTCAATTGAGGAGTAGCTGTAACCTTACGTCTGTGCACGGTGCTGCTGTCATGTTTGACATTTTCATTCATGGACTTTCAGAAAACAAGTGACGTTGCGGATTAATTGATATTTGCCTGACCCTCAAGATAACTTGCCGTGTATCCGGGTCAAAGCCACAGAATGCCCGGCAGCTATGGAGCAAACAAACCCATCTGACACGACTAAGACTTGAAACATTTACCCTTAATGCAAGGCACTGAAAACATCCAGTCTAAAGTCTTGTAAAATCTACTGTGCTTTTACCCGAGTCTTTTTGTCGTTTAGGATAGGCTCCTCCAAGAGCACAGACTCACTCCTGAAATGGCACGTTCACGACACGACACAAACTATCGATGACCCGACAAAGAAACATAGTCGCATTGACAGGAAACAGAATCCGTGTAATTTAACTGGTGTTTCCAAACCATCAGCTTCCTCCTCATTCCAATTGGTGGAATAGTCCTCACTTCATCAATGCAACGCTCCAATTTTCTCCGCGTCTCGATCCGGAAAGGCTCGAGTTTTCAAGTCCCACTGAAACACACCACGATCGGCTATTATCCATCCCAGGCTAAACTCGCCCTTTATCCTCGTCAAATGATCAGTTTCTTGCCCTCTGCATGAAATTTCACTGCGGGGACGACTTTAGCCAAAAAGGCCCCTCGACATATCCGCCATATACCGAATTCGTATCATTCCAGGCTGAGGACCTGGCGGTGTGGAGTTCGTTCAGGAACGAGATTCGTTCGCTACTAGAAACAACGGCTGGCGGAGGATACACGTCCGTTCGATCCATTGGAGCATGGTCAGGAGATGAGATCGATCCATGGGCCTCCACTTGCTTTTGGGGGGGACGGGTATATATCTTGGCTGATACACCATCCCATCATGTTTTGTTTCCCCATACTTCTTGGCACATCATTCTTTCGATCTATTTCATCATGCAGTTGACTTCCATCATCAGCTTCTGGGCACTAGCCCTCTTCAGCCTCGTCCTCGCGGCAGAGCCTGTTCCGCGAGGTCAGCTCACCCAAGTCAACAGCTATGGCAACAACCCAACCGGCACCAAGATGTCCTTGTACGTCCCCAAGAACTTAAAGTCCAACCCTGCTGTCGTCGTTGCTCTTCACTACTGCGGTGGTACCTCCCAGGCTTACTACCAGGGTACTAAGTGGGCTTCCAATGCTGAGAAGTACGGATTCATTGTTATTTATCCTCAGACTCCTTATTCTGGTGGTTGCTGGGATGTCTCCTCCAAGATGACCTTGACCCACGAGGGTGGTGGTTGCAGTACCTCTATTGCCAACATGGCCAAGTATGTTCTCAAGCAGTACAACGGTGATGCCAAGAAGGTTTTCGTCACTGGTGAATCTTCCGGTGCCATGATGACCGTAAGTCAACACTCACCTTCTCTCAACAAAACTGGACTAATAGAAACAGAACGTCATGCTTGCTACATACCCCGACGTCTTCGCCGCTGGAAGCGCCTATGCTGGTGTTCCCGCCGGTTGCTTCGTCAGCCAGGCAAACCAAGCCGCAGCATGGAACTCAACCTGCTCCCAAGGAAAGTCCATCTACACTCAGACCCAGTGGGCCAACGTCGTCAAGAACATGTACCCCGGCTACAGCGGTGCCCGCCCCAAGTTCCAGATCTACCACGGAACCGCCGATCCTACTCTCAACGTCCAGAACTACTACGAGGAGATCAAGCAGTGGACTGGCATTTTCGGATACTCGTCCAACCCTCAGTCAACTACACCCAACACTCCCGCCAGCCCTTACACTCGCCAGGTCTTTGGTGAGAAGTTCCAGGTAAGAAAAGCAGTCTGATGAGGTGAACGTGATGGCTGACATTCTTAGGCTTTCTTGGGCCAGGGTATTGGACACGGTAATCCTCATTTCGATGACAACGATCTCAAGTGGTTCGGCTTTATCGTAAGTCATGTCCAAAATCCAACCGAAGCCAGAAACTGACAATCCTTTGTAGTAAATCGCTCCAAATATTCAGCAACCTTGCACAACGGGGTCTTCCGGAAAGACCCTAGGAAACCAGTCTAGGATGCGTGGCCCAACACATTAAATTTCTATGAACTATATTTATTCACTGTAAATATCATCAATACAAGATCTGTATATATCGCATCGAATATTATTCCTTATCTGAGTGAAATGACCGTACTGGAAGCCTAGCCTGCCTTGGGGGCGCAAGTAAACACCAGACCTCAATATAGGGTGTCAAAATAAACTCAGCTAAAGGGATCCTAAACTTAGGTAATTTTACCCAAGTCTTTTTATCATTCAGGGCTGAGATCCTGAGTTTTTCTTTCCTCCCCTGGTATGCCAACCGTTAATCAGTGGGTCGTCTCTCCGCCTGGTATCTAGTGATAGCCTCCTCTGCCCTTGCTGTTGGGCGACATAATTCATGGCTCGTGCTACTACAATCGGAAAAAGCGTTGCCTTTGGAGTTGAGAGTCTCGGTGGTTTGACTGCCCGGCCCTTTTGAGTGTTCTCGAGCTTTGACAGAAGCTGGCTTAGTCTCGGTTGTAGGACTAACGAGTATATATTTGGTATCAGAAAGCCCGTAGTTTCTAGGTCGCGCAAGGGTCTCTGGCCCGAGATAGAGGCAGATATCGGGTTTGATAACCTCATCGCGTAGCCACTCACCTCAGACAGGTATGCAGGCGAAACTCAGAGACAGTGTATCGAATCTCGAGAACCTGGCAGGGCGTAAATTGGAGCTGTATCCTGCATGACAATTTAGATTCAAGCAGAGGCATGGTGATCATGGTTCGTTCATATCATCTTCCACTACAATATACTGGTCGGAAGCCAACACTATCGACGCTCCATAGTACGGAACCAGCTCCCGTACCAATTGGAGAACTGCCAGACTCCAAAACCCGCTCTTTCTTACAGTCGGTCAGCAGGAGCAGTCTATATCAGTTTCAATCGACAGTACAGGACCGATCATCTGTCTGTTTGTTTGTTTTTCGCGCAAATCCACCTTACCTGAAAACCCCCTCCTCAAATGTAACTACAAACGGATGACAACCAACAACCTGGTAGATGCTCGGATATCATTGGTTAATAACTTGTTGCCTATGCATAGAACATGCAATAATTTCATGATATATTCCTTGTCACTTCCCTTGCTGGCCTCGCTCCGGAAAGCCCCCGCCCGACTCCCCGTGTGCTCTGCAGACGACCAACAGTTGAAAAAGAATTGGCTCTGCTTCTTTCTTTCCATTACTTTCCTGTCTGTCATTTTTTGCCTTGAGATCCTCCTAGGAACCTCCATTATTGATACAATGTCCAACACCAGCAGCCCGAAGAACCGGTCACCCCGGTCTCCGCGATCGCCCCAGGATCTGTCGGTAGCAGTCAACGAAACAATCGCAGTGGACGAGCTTCAAGATGAGGAGGAAGACTTAACTTTAGGATCTGACGCTGAGAGCTCAACCGCATCTATTTCATCAAGCATTCTTAATTATCGCACGATCAATGGCAGAACGTTTCACAGTGAGAGAGGAAACGCAGCCTACTGGGGATCGAACGATGAGCGTCAAAGTGATGCCATGGATATCGCGTGAGATACCTACCCCTCCCGCGAAAGCTGTGTTATCTCTCGCCTAACATGACACTATCCAGTCATCATATGTGGACACTCGCCCACGATGGAGAACTGTACTTTGCGCCTCTGGAAGACAGCATACAGGTTCGTTACAAAATACAGTGCAGTGATTTTCCTGTCGTGTTACTGAATTGCTTTTGTCGATTATTAGAAAGTTCTTGACGTTGGGACTGGAACAGGTATGAAATGGCTTCCCTGTGTGATAGCGATATTTCCCGTACTAATTTATCCTGCAGGTATTTGGGCTATGTAGGTTATTCATCATGCGGTAGTTTACCAGTTCTTAACCAATTTTCAGTGACTTTGCGGACAAATTCCCAGGCTGTGAGGTCATCGGCACCGACATTTCGCCCATCCAGCCTGGCTGGGTCCCACCCAACTTGAAATTGTGAGCCACCTCACTACATTTATCTGTACAAGTATTTAATATCTAACCCCAATACCAGCGAGATCTAAGATTGCACCCAACAGTGGACCTTCCCATCCGAGTCCTTCGATTACGTCCACCTTCGTTATCTGGTCGGCTGTATTCCAGACTGGACCGAGCTGTTTAGCCAAGCATACAAGACTCTCAAGCCCGGTGGCTGGGTTGAAAGCTTCGAGATTTCCCCAACTGCAGAAAGTGATGATGGTACTGTCGCATACGATTCTGCAATGGCTCAATGGGGAAGGATTTTCATCCAGGCTTCAGAAAAGATCGGCAATAGCTTTACCGTTGTCGACGATAAGGTCCAGAGGTCTGCTTTAGAAGAGGCGGGGTTTGTTGACATTCACGAGTGGGAGTTCAAGGTAATGTACAAGGCCATTTTGCTGTGGAGTTAATGGCTGACTCGAAAAGTGTCCCTTGAACCCGTGGCCCGCAGATCCTAAGCTCAAGGAGATTGGCCGGTTTGGAGAGGTCTTTCTTACACAGGATACTGAAGGCTTTGTAACATTGGCGGCCAATCTGTTGGGCTGGTCGATGGAAGAGGTCCATGTTTATATCGCCAAGTTCCGACGTGAGATTCGAAACCGGAAGCATCACGTCTATATACGGCTCAGAGCTGTCTGGGGACGGAAGCCAGAAGCAAAAGAGGAGCCGACAGCTGCATAAACGTAGAGCCGTACAGATTTACATCGGAAGCTGATGAATAAGCGGAATTTCTCACGTCCCTAATTCCTAACATCTCCATCAGAAATTGTGTTCGCTGCTTCTCACCAAGTATATGTAATTGAGCCTCACAGAAGCTACATGTGAAGCTATCTTCTGCAACGTGCAGGAATAATAATATTACAAAAGCCGCGAGAACCACATATAATTCTGGGCCTATTCTTTTTCATCTTCCAGTCTTCCACTTGAGAAATCCGCCCACTTGCAAGATGCGTCTGAATATAGCAAAAGTGATGCCCTCAAGATTGGCAATACTTATCCGCCAATGCGAAGAGTTGAGAGTTCTCTACGCTCTAGGAACCGATACCTCGTCATATGCCACGACAGCATTGCCAATTGAATCCGAGGTCGACAGAAATCCAGCCAGGTCCCATCCATCTGCCAAAGCCATGTTGGCACCGTTTCCAGCAAAGGGGCTGACAGCATGGTTACTGTCTCCAATGAACACCACACCAGGAAGAACACCCTCATGGCTGAATGGCTTCTTATCGCGCGCCGGGATAGCAAAGGCCGTTGAAGGGTCTGTCGCGTTGATCAAACTTGCGAATGGCTCTGCTATCTCTCTGCGATGCGGTCGCAGTTCATCCAGGAGTGCACGTCCGTCTCCGCCAGTAGCTTGAGCTGGCATCTCCTCAGCTTTGCTGAAAGCCCAGATGACAGTTTCACCTTCGAAGGGGCTCACGAAACAGCTGTTGCCGTGCCCGGATGCCATAATGCCCCATGAATCGGACAAGGGATAAGGGATTCCTTGTGGAAAGACTGCGAGACCACCGATTTGAGTGGCCCCTGCGTAACTTAGCTTGTCGTCTGGGCGAAGCGAGGTTCTGATTTTGCTGTGTGCACCGTCCGCGGCGATCAAAAGATCGCAGTCGACCAAGTGTTCCGGTTTATTATGAGAGGAAACAGTGACCGAAAGGCGATGATCATGTAGTAGCTTGACGCCCAAACACTGTGACTGCCACTGGATACTGATCCCCAGATTCTCAGCTTCTTCAATCATAATTTCTCTTAAGCTAGCTCTGAGAATCCGCAGCCGCGCCACAGGGAGGTCCCCGTATGGTTTTGCAGGGACAGCAATCAACTCATTCCAGTTCTTATCCCATATCTTGAAAGGCATGCTGTCAGTCCCTGGCGTTGCTTTCTCAATGACACGCTTCAAGAGGCCGAGCTTTTCGAGAATCTGCAGGCCGCCATCCTGTTCCATCCCGTTGATCGCGAGTAAGTAGCCTTGCCTCTGGAGGTCAGGACGTCGAGAATCACGATCATAGACCGTTATCATGGGGGGAGAAACACTCGGGTTCCATCTTTTGCACAATGAGATAGCAAAAGCTAAACCAGCCATGCCAGCTCCGGCGACAATTATGGACTTGTTCTCCAGGAAGTGAGCTTCTTCTGCAGTCATTGTGAGGTATCGTAATGTGGAAAAATCAACAACTACCAAATACAAGTAGGATCACCAAATTGAAGTAGGGTTCACTAGTTATTATCGGAGACAGTAGACATGGCACGATCTTATGGGCAAGCTCGGTGTTTTCATTCCCGAGTCAATTTCGAACTCGGGTCGTAGATTATGCCGTTCGGTGCCGGGCTTATTGTACCATCTGACAGTGCTTACACTCGGGTCCGGCCTCAACTAGTGACCACCGAAAACACTGAAATGTTCTATTATGAGCATGTTCAAAATTCTAGTAAAATAATACGTCACTATTGCTTTGGGAAATACTAGTCCTGTAGGTATCTGAACTGGCAGCTGACAGGTCTGCGTAGTTGCGCGGCTTGTCGATCGCCCCAATACCTAGAATTGATACTGTGACCCATACCAATGGACTGAAAAGAAGGGCCCTGTGATTAGGTAGCATACAAAGAAGTCTATGCTCAGGTTCTTAACAGATGCACCGTAGCAAGAGCATCTGTACTTGCCAGAATCTGGTCACGGGCGCAAATGATTTATGCGAAATGAACAATATGCCTACAGTAAATGAGCCTGCTGCCATACTGTTTCCTTTTGTGCGGCAGCGTGTGTCAGATTGATAATGGTGACGAACTGGAAAAAGTACCAGTTGAATCACCGGTTTCGTGGTCTAACGGTTATGACTGCGGATTCTGATTCCGCCAGCGAGGGTTCGACTCCCTCCGAGACCTTTCTTTTGCTTGTGTAATTTTAAATCTCTTTTGTATTTTCTTTTTCTTTTTTTATTCTTAAATCCAACGAACTGTTGACCATGCTTTGAGGTTCTTGACATAACCATTCTCGTGTTTTAATTTTTTTATGCGGTGAGTTCCTAGGTTAGCGTTTTCAGCTACTGGCTGTCGTTTTATAATATGAAATTGTACTGGCAATGTCCTCTGCCCGTTGCGAAACAAGCAGAATATGGCGGAAAACAGTATCAGTCTGTTCAGGGACTATTACAAAAATATATAAGGACAAACTTCCACTGTTCCAACGTGTCATAACTACTGTTCGAGTCTGCAATGGCTCTGTCGTGATTGTTTGGCTGCTACCCTGTATCTCCGCAATGACTCGTGTGTTAACCTGCAAGTCACAGCAATGACTTATTCCCGACGGCTCCCACGTGTCAAAGAAATTTAAAGCCTTGGCACCCTGTCTCTTCCACGAATGATCGACAGGAACCAGTGACGAAGACGCGATGAAAATGGCGCAAATGTCCGAAGATTCGCCAATGACGAAAAAACACTCTCGTCACTGACCGTGCAATGACCCATTGAGTGTCCACCTGCCAGAGCCGAACGGAAAAGATGAACCGAGAACAAGATCGTGATCTCGGTCCCTCGGATCACTCTCAGGGGCTCAACTCAAACTGACTGTGATCATCCTGCGGCCGCACAGCCACGGGGTAGCATCCGGATCTGAACCACATCGCCGGGACGTGGCTAAACAATGCAGCGCCCAGGGGGTTTGATCACATGCGTCTTCAGCTTCTTATCTCGCACCTGTTAAGAACTGTCGACATGCTCGTTCTGGAAGCGCTTGCGACGGCGGAATGAAAGCCACTGTCTGAGCGGCGCGTTCTTAGCCCCTATTCTATAATGGTAAGAAATAATTTTATGTCACTGGCAACCAATTGTGTGGTGGGCTTGCGCGCTGACGGAGATTCACCCCCAGTTTTTTCCAGCCTTCTGGGGCCGACCTCGCACAGGGAAAAAAGCTTTACGCAATATGATCATCAGCTAGATAATCTGTCAATCACGACATTTCACTGCGTCGCTCCACAGAAACGTTCTAAAAAGGAACTTGGAGTGCTAGTTCGTGGGCCTGTGGCTTGCCATAACGCCGGGCCTAAGACTTGTCTCGTAATAGCGGCGGGTTCGACTCGCAGCCCCAAACGTCTAGCAAACTCTAATCTGCCCTGTCCAGCCAGTCTAGCCAGTGAATTATTGGCTGCGGACTCCGATAATGGCCATGGGCTGATTAAGAGACCCATGTTTTCCACGTGTCTCCCCTGACGGCTTGGGTCTGGATCACTGCCGTGACTGGATCTCGGGATGGTTTAACTACTGACGTTCTGCACCCCTGACTGGCGCTGCAGATCTTGTCGTTCCTTTTTGTTACTTTTTTCTTGCATCGATGCCCCGGGTTTTGACTGTTTTGCCTTTTGGTCTGGGTGAAGACCCTCTATAGTACCGACGATTTGGTATCGCATTAGCAGCAGCAGCCATGTCGTCCCTCGACGCTGAGATGTGGGCGTGGTACGCCCTGACGTTGGTCGTGGTGATTGCGCGAATGTGAGTACTTGGTTGGGCGAGTTGAGAATTGTCACTGACTTTGTCTAGGGCGTCACGTCGTATGTTGCTTGGCTCATTCAAGCGCATGTTGGCAGATGACTACCTCATGGCGCTCACAATGGTTTGTACCTCCTACTACTCTCACCATACAAGCTAACAATAGCAGATCACATACACGGCACTCTTGGCGATTGTCAGCGTCCTCACACGAACTCCTACCAACCTCATCAACCCCGACGACCATATCGTACTCACCCCCGAAGACATTAAACTCCGAGAATATGGATCGAAACTGGTACTCGTCACTGAACATATGCAGATGATTACTCTCTGGGGCGTCAAGGGCTGTCTACTGTTCATGTACGGCCGACTTACGTGAGTAGTCCCATCGCCGACACAGTTGCAATTTACTAACACTCAATCTAGAATGAGTTTGAAGCAAAACTTTTTGGTCAAGCTGGTAGCAGGCTATGTTGTCGTTGGATTCGTTGTCATGCAGATCTTGTGGTTTGCTGCTTGGTGCCGACCTTTCAACCACTACTGGCAGGTTCCTCCTGATGATTGTGAGCAACCCGTGGATAAGATCAGGGACTTGAACTAATGAATCGCAGTGAATTGTTCGGCCGAGACCAATCATATGATCACCAACGCCGTAGTCAACATCTCTTCCGACATCATGATCATCCTTCTTCCTATGCCCGTCTTTTTGCAATCTCAACTGCCCCTGAAGCGAAAGATTATCCTCTGTGGTGTCTTTGCCCTTGGAATCTTTACCGTAAGTTCTGATCTGTTTCTCATCCTATGAGCTGTCAAGCTGACTCGCGTTCAAGATTCTCGCAGCAACAATGAGCAAAATCTACAGTCTCGGCGACCCGTTTGGCACAGAATGGTCCTACTGGTACATCCGCGAAGTCTCAACCGCCGTCATCGCCGCCAATCTCCCTCTCACATGGACCCTCCTCCAACGCGTCTTCCGCCTCGGTTCATTCCACGCCAAGTACGGCAAATCCTCCAACCAGCGCACTGGCGAAGGAACATCGCGATTCCGATCAGCATACGGAAACCTCAGCAGTATGGATCGACGACCCAAGAAGACGACTTTTGTCGAGCCTGGAATGAGCTTCTCAGAGAGTCAAGAGGAGATCAACGGGAAGGATATTCATCTCAAGATTTATCAGAAGAATGAGGTCATTGTTAACATCACTACTGAGGAGACGTCCTCTGATAAGCGATCGCCGTCACCGCCTGGTCATACTGGGTTAGAAAGGATTGATTTGCGGGAGGCGAATGCACATTGCGGTAGTGAGAATGGCGACAAGTCTGCGAATGAGATGGAGCTTGGTGTTGTTACCAAGGTCTATCATGGAGTATAATGGGTCAACGGGCTGACGAACTAGACATACATACATAAACTTTCCCAAGTACAACTAATACAACCACTAATCGAAACATGGACTTATACCTTTGCATGAACAACAGTAAAGTCTTTATTGACCTGCTGGATCTGATTGGATGACCTTATCATCCAATTGGATCTCTTTTGCTGCTTGAAAATACAAATGCCCCACGTGACTTCAGCTATCAGCCTCATTCTCAAAATCCAACTGTGCTTACTCCGCATCTCATCATTCTTTCCTCGCGTGATCATGGATGCCCAAGAAAGCTCGTCCACTAAGGGAAGATTTTCTCCAGAGGCGATACCTTCGACTGGTCTCAGTGTTATATACGAACCCGAGACGGATGCTCCAATAGTCGAGTAAGTAGCGAACGAGGCGATTCAAGATCGTCTTGCTAAATATGCATTCACTTAGTATTGTTTTTGTCCACGGTCTGAAAGGTCACCCATATAAAACATGGCGATGCAAACAGCCTATGGAGAATGCGGGAGAACAGTTCGCGAACTCTGGAAAAGAGGTGCCGAAGTCGAATACTTCGAAACGACTCGAGTTTAGACAAAGTCTCAAGGCGTTTTTGAAAGGCTCGTCAAACAACAACCGACAGGATACCAGCCTCACTGATTCAACGTGCAACAACCCCGGAACAGCAGAGATTGGAGATCTTTCTATTTTCTGGCCTGCTGACCTCCTCCCTCACATTTGCAAAAAGGCTAGAATTTTGACATTCGGGTATGACACAAAGGTAACCAAATTTCTGTCGGGCCCGACCAACACAAACAGTATTTTCTCTCATGGGAAGGACTTTCTGTTCTCCCTGGGGCGCCAATACGTGCCCGAACGTCCCATGATATTTGTTGCTCACAGTCTCGGTGGAATACTGGTGAAAGAGGTAAGTATATGTTCCAATCCCATAAGTATACCCATTGACCTAATTAGATGCTTGCACTGTCGTCAACTTTGGTTACTCCTGCATACAAAGGTGTTATAGAATCAACTGCTGCTATTGTCTTCCTTGGAACGCCTCATCGAGGAAGCCCAGAGCTGTCAGCAATTGGCGAATGGGCAAGATTAATGCTCAGCAGTCTGAAGTTCAAGACAACGTCGACCATCTTAGATGCTCTAGGTCTAAAGACAACAGACCTCGAACGAGTCCATGAAGCGTTTTGCAGACTCTGGCATGAATATGACTTCCAGGTGAAGACGTTCCAAGAAAGCCTCGGTCTTACCGGCGTTGATCTGGGCGTCTTGGGAAACAAGGTCGTGCCTCATGAGTCTTCTTTGATCGGAGATCCAAGAGAACATGCAGAGACTCTACAGGCTAATCACATGCAGATGAGCCGTTTCAGCAGTGCTCAGGATCCGAACTATATCAAAGTTGCTGGGGAGATTAAAACGTTTTATAGCGCGATCGAGAATGCTCAGAATCGGAACCGATTTACTACAGAGCCAAGCAAGCTCTTCAAAACTCAATCTACGCTACCGCATCCGCTTGATCGACTCAGCTGTAATTTTTGCCTTCGACGACAAGTGAAATGTGATCGCCGAAAGTCTTGCTATAACTGCATTTCTCACAATAGGCAATGTTCATATGCCGCTAGCTACGATAGAGCTGCTAAAATACCCATTCGCACTGAAGCAGACACGAACGACATTGTCTCATCTGGAAAGAACCACCCTGATATTTTAGGCAAGAATGAACTGGACGACTTTCTTACGACATTACTCTTCAGTGGTATGAATACTCGACAGGATTCTGTAGTATGCCCTGCCATAAATACTGGGCTGTGGCTGTTTCAAGACCAAACATTCCGTCTTTGGATAACTGCGACTGATCCAAGGTATCGTTTACTCTTCCTAAAAGGAAAGCCAGGGGCAGGCAAGTCAACATTGATGAAGGAGGCTGTACGTCAGATGCACTATGTTCAAAGTAATCAAGGTATCTGTGCTAGCTTCTTCGTCGACGCTGGTGGTCAGCTTCTCCAAGCATGTTCAGCCGGAATCTTTCGGTCGTTGCTCTATCAACTATTGTCGCAGAGCGGAATATGTAGCCCGTTTACCGATATAAACCCGGAGAGAGATATCTTGATCTCTAGTATTAAGAGTACTATTTCCAGCAGCAGAATGCCATCGATGGAGTGGGGCGAAAGACCTTTGCAAAGTTTGCTTACCCAGACGCTTCGATATCTGGCGTCTCTCGACACGCCGGTGTATATCTTCGTGGATGCACTGGACGAGTTAGGTGCAAAGATACAACGGGAGCAAGTTGACTTTTGGGGTCGCCAGCAACTACATCCCCAGGGGCCAAAAATCTGCTTATCTTGCAGACACTTTCCCAACATCGTGGTGGCTGGCTGTCTGGAACTGGTTTTGGATGTGTACAACGGGAACGACATTCTGACATATACCACGCAGCGACTCAATACAAGGATGTCTACGAACGAAAAGCACTGGAGGACATCACTCACGGAAAAGATACACTCTCTATCAACAGGGTCTTTCCTATGGACTGTCCTAGTAGTGGACGAAATTCTCGCTCGCTATGACGAGGGCACCAGTTTATCTGGGCTCATGCGACAGGTCGAAGACATGCCAACAGAGCTCGAGGAGCTTTATAAGAAGATGCTAGCAACAAATGCAGACGGGGATTCCCTGGTGATTGGGAGGATGTTTGAATGGGTACTTGCGGCAAATAGACCCCTGCGTCTGGACGAGTGGCATCACATACTCGCTTTTATCCAGCCTTCGAAGCCAGCGTCACTCGCAGCTTGGAGAAAGTCGAATTCTTTCACCGAGAACGATGATCAACTTGAGAGAAAGATTAAGAACCTATCTCGAGGATTATTGGAAGTCAGCCACAAGCAGCATGATGTCCTGACAGAGAAGAATGGTGAAGTGTCATCGATCAATGCTGGTGCTGGGTCCCTGGACCATGAAGAGGGCTCATCGCGCGTGGTGCGTGTTATGCACAGGTCCGTTTACGACTTCTTCATATACAAAGGAGGATTTCGGAGCCTCGGCTTGGAGGGCAGCAACAACCCTCTTCTGGATTGCCATTGCACCATTGTAAATACTTGCTTCGACTACCTGTTCATCCCTGAACTGGATGGATATGTTGTTGCTCGACAACGCGTAAACATGGCTAGCCTAGTCAGTGCCTCGTTATGCTCGGAGACTTCCTTCAAAAGCGAGGAACATCCAAACGTCCATGTCCAAGACCAGCGACAGGGGCGAGGATGTAGGCGTACCTTTGAAGGCTTGGACGCATTACCCCCTTTGCAGCCTTTCGAGGTCGTTGAGACTTGGCTGGCTGGAGGGGTTCTGTCCTCATATGCAAGCTCCATACCGGGCTCTACAAAACGTACTCCTTCGCACGAGTCTTTTGTCGGTGCTACGTCGCAGGTCCTGAGTGATTACCCAGCTTTGCTCGTATATGTAATTACAGAAGTCATGATACATGTGGAACTTGCAGAGTTGGATCCCAATCCCACACAGAAAACGCAGCATCTCCTCGAGAGATTGGGAGACGATAGTATTTGGAAACGCTTATGGGCCCTACAGCAAGAGAGGCGCGCGCGAAAGAGAACCGCCGAATGGCTTGAAGCGGTTTCACAGAACCGGCTGCCGCCTCTTTCAAAGTGAGTGATGCTATATATCTCGATTAGTTGAAAGTTGCCGAGTGTACTAACTCCCAACGGGACTCACGCACCATTACCCGCTCCGGCAAACGGCCCCAGGAGTCCAAGAAGTATAGCGAGTTTTAGTTCGGCAAGTAGTTTTAGCCATCACAGTTATAAGTCTCATACCGACAAGAAAGACTAAATTGGCCGGCCGAGTTGAATAACCAAAGAATGTATGGCCTTGACATAAATTGGCTCTTGCAACAAATTCCGGAGTCTCGAGTGTTGTCAGTGAATGGCTTGACGCTAGGTTGGTCACTAACTTTACTTTGCTGGGTCGGATGTCGTCCTCGGATGTCGTGTGTGGATCACCCAACTCCGGATCTCGTCCCTCGGGGAGTTCACGTCCAATTTTCTGGGGTAAACCACAATTCCAGTGGCTCCAACAAAGATCTACCATCAAATTCGCCCCAATTCGTCAAACAATCCCAACCATCACGACATCTCTATCCTCGTCCTTACAAGTCTACCACTCTCCATATAAGTCCACAGCTCCAGCCTCCATCATGACAGCCTAACCACAAGCACATCTCCATCATGGGCGTCTTTACAAAGTTCCGCTTCTTCAACCGAAGACTCGCGCTGTCATGCGTGCTCATCGCCGTGTCAACCTTCAACTATGGCTTTGACAACCAAGCCTTTGCAACGACGCAGGCGATGGACGCGTTTGATAAGCAGTTTGGCGTTTGGAATGAGAAGACGGGGACGTATGTTCTTGAGCCGTCGTGGCTGTCGCTGTTTAACAGTTTGAACTACATTGGTTTTGCCGCTGGTGAGTATAGAGTGAGGGTTGGCTGTGCTTTGCTGATGATGCGTAGGTGTCTTGATTGGAACTTGGATCTCTTCGCGATGGGGGAGGCGGTGGTGTATGTTTGTCATGAGCGTGTATGCTCTAGGCACAGCGACTATCGCTGTGACGTCTTTCCATCGTGAGCAGATCATGGCAGCTCGAATCCTCAACTATGTCTACGTTGGCATGGAACTCGGTGTTGTTCCAACATTTCAGTCCGAGATCGGTATGTCTCCTCACCAACAAACAACCACTTCCATCGCTAACAACAACAGTTCCTGCCCAAGCTCGTGGCTTCATGGTCGGATCCTACCAACTCAGCCTCGCGGTCGGCGGTCTCGTCATCAACAGCATCTGCTTCGGAACAAGCTCCCTCCCCGACAACCGCGCCTGGCGAATCCCTCTTGGCATGTTCTACATCGTGCCTAGTATTGTCGTCGCAGGCATCTGGTTCGTACCCGAGTCGCCGCGATGGTTGCTACGAAAGAATAGAGTTGAAGAGGCGCGAAAGAGTCTCCAGAAAATCCGTGAAGGCGCCTTTACAAATGAAGAGATCGATGCTGAGTTTACGGAACTCAAGGTCTCTTTGGAGCAGGAGACTGAGCAGGGAAAGTTTGTTGAGCTTGTGAGAGGAATCAACCTCAAGCGAACACTTATCGTTATGGCTGTCAACTTTTATCAGCAGGCTGGCGGTCAAGCTTTCGTGTCGCAGTATGGTACCATCTACGTCAAGTCGCTTGGGACCATCAACCCGTTTGGCTTCAGTTTGATCACATCAGCAATCAGCATTGTTTCAATTACCTGTATCCTTCTTTGGACGGATATTGTTGGTAGACGGTATGTGACCTGCCTGACTTGTGTTACTGACTAAAGCTGACCGATATCTAGTGTCCTTATGATGGCCTCGTCTGTCACTATGTTTGCTGCCATGATGACGATGGGCGGTCTTGGTATCGTGACTCCCGTCGATGATTCAAGGAAGAAGGGCGTGATCAGCATGATGACCGTGTTTGCCTCTGGCTTCGGAATGGGTTGGGCACCTCTGGTCTACGTCGTCACCACTGAGCTTTCTGCTCTTCGACTCCGTGATCTTACATCACGAGTTGGCTTCACCACCAATGTTATCATGAAGTAAGCCCGCTACTCAATTCATATTCATCCAGTGCTAACAAACATTAGCTTCACTGTCAACTTCAGTATCCCATATCTTATCTACGACAAGTACGCCGGCTTGAACAGCAAAGTCGGCTTCATCTTTGGAGGTATCATGGCTACTGCTCTTGTGTTTGTCTACTTCTGTGTCCCTGAGTGCAAGGGAAAAACTCTGGAGCAAGTCGACTTCTTGTTTAACCAGGGTGTTCCGATCCGACAGTTTGGCAAGGTCGATGCGGCGGAGATGATGCGCGCTACACAGGAGGAAGATGGCTTGGGCAAGACACACTCTGAGGGCAAGAATATTGCAGTGACCGCAGAAGAGCGAGTCTAAGTCACTGATGGGTATAACGCGAGGCTGATGCTGGAAAGTGGGGTCCATGGTAGCTTGTATTGATGCTGTTGACTACTTAGTTAATATTGAGGTACATTGGCATCAGTATAAGCATTCATCTGCAGATCAAAGGGGTCCAATGGAAACCCGAGTTCTTGATCTCCGAACACCATGTCAGTCGAGTTGATAGAGTCATAGTTGATGAGCGGGTATCCAAAGGACGAGAACGAGCCCAATGATTCATTGCCAGTTGACCCTGTGAGACCTTGTTCATCGCCTTGAGCTGGGAAGGACCAGATGTCTTGCCCTACAGGGTTCTCAAGTACTGCAGACTCGAGAGACGTCTCCGGTATCCCTTCGTCAGTGTTGGACTCTGGTGGTCGGACTGCCGGGTCCTCTTCTTCCTCATCTTCTGGAGCAAAGGCATGCTTCGAACGACGATGCAGCTTCTCCTGTAGACGGAGGGTCCCTGGTGACGCACTTCTGAAGTATTCATTAGCTGAGGAGTCAAGGCGATAATGGCTTTGACGTACGGCGAGCCAGGAGATGTGTGTCTAGTACCTAATCGTGGTATGAGGTTTTCGATATCGGTGATCTACACGTTGGTCAGCAACCCCGCCCAGAGGACGGAATAAATACTTACACATGAGCCAATCCAACCAACTTCAGCTCGACTACCCGAAACAATGAGTAGAATGTCCATAAATTTCTGCTTGATCACCGGTAGCGATGATTCTCCATGCAGGGGAAGCAGAGCAGCCAAGTGATCAACCATCTTGACGAATTGGTACGTCACTACTGCAAACGTTGGTGTCCCGACACGGCTACTAGTCTCCATCTGTCGGACCTTTGACCACATATCTATATATCGTATTGCAGTCTGCAGGCATTGTTGCTGGCAGTAGTCGATGTATTCCCTTGGTGTTTGGTTCACAGCTTCTGGTGATACTGCCTCTCGGATACCGGGGATGAGAAACCGGTGAAGGTCGCAGCGAGAGCTGAACAGAATGGTATGCAGGGTTAAATAAGTACGTGCTTCTTCGGAGTGGCACATTATCATAAGTCTGTTGTCCGTGAGTTGCAACTCATCCGGTAACGACTCTTCGATGGATGCAAGTTCCAGATCAAGTGAGCGTAACTGGCCTCTGCTGAGATATGGACTGGCTCCACTGAGAATAACCTGCCTGGTGTATCTTGGCCTGTCAGCAAAACCCTTCATGCAGGATTGGAGTCTCACCTCAGAACTCTATCTCGAATGTCATACAGCCGCATCAAGTACGCCAAGACATTTAAATCTGTATCGTTCTCATTCTTACTGCGTAAAAACGGCGCTTTTGATCTTGAGCCAAGTTGGAAGTTGTGATGACTGCTCGGTAAGCGGATATGCATTCTTTGCGTGGGACAAACAGTCAAATCTTCAATGCCACCACAGAAGATTTTGTCAACGGAGTAGATAGACCACATCAATCGCCGGAGACATTCTTGTTTGACTGGATCGATAGCTGGCCGTTCATAGTTCAGCCTCTTTGTGAATGCGACTCTTGACGCGATGGATAGTAAAACCCAAACATCGCCAGTAAATCGCATGGAGAAGAGGAATTTGATCACAAGCATGAGAGCTTGCAGTTTGGGGACAGATATATCGCCCATGTGATTAACCAAGTCATGCTGAACTTGCTTTATCCAGTTATGTGCTGGTGAAGTCTCCGAGTGATATGCTGGCGCAAGTCGCAGTGCTGAAGCGCAGATAGCTTTGAGTAAGGTCTTTTCAAGCTTTCCTTGACTACATTCTGCGATTGTTGTAGCTCTATGGAGAAAGACACAGTCGGCAATGTCGGACTTGTCAAAGTATGTGTCCAGATATTGGCGAATGGTATCTCTGTTCTCAAGCTCAAAGACCCTTCCTGGATGTCAGCGAGAGGTAGACAGGTATAGAAATTGAAGCATACCGCTGCGCACCGTTGGCCACACTCACGGACATGTCCTTTGGCGATGTATGGCTCGGTGCTGATCCATAGTGTGACTGGGAAGTACTCGCCGGCGAAGTCTGTATCTCCATGCCGATGTCGACACTGGAACTCCCCGGCACATCACCAAATACACAAACCTGTCCCTGTGAATCACATCGGTTACAAGGACATGTCCCGGAGCACTTTGACTTAGCACTCCGACAGCCCGCACAAGCCCTCAGTATTCTCCGCCTCTTGATGCCCGCCTGCGTCAAGTCCTCGTTCTCCCCATGACCAGCCGACACCTCAATCGTATCTCCCACAACATAGCTACAAGTCAATTCCAACCGCTCACAGCGTATACACCCCGTGATTCGTCGGTCGCATTTAACCTGATGACCTAGATTAGTGGAGAACCCCGCAAAATGTAACAAAAGCACGAACCTTTCTCGCTCGACATTGTTTACATGCGAGTTGCGGGGAGGACCTTTCCATTGTACGAGATCCGAGCGAGTTCCTTGGTTTAAGTGAGGAGTGGGGTCTGCTAGGTCTTTACATAGCAGAGGTTCAAGCACGTCAGCCCGAGGTTGGATGACGAGGGGGCGAGATCCGGAGAACGAGATCCGAAGCTAACTCACGCGAGGGTGTTAGCTCATGACTAGATAACTACGACTACAAACTCGGCATTGGAGGTTGGATTTCTTGTTCATAGCATTTAAAAATGTCGCAATCGAATAGCCTTCCTCCTAAACCACTGCCTTTGAAGGTCGATTCCAAAAATGGAGGAGAGAGGCCGAATTACATCATTTTCATGCCTGATCAGTTGAGATATGACTCTCTCGGGTGCACAACTGGTCCCGATTCTGAGATCAAGACTCCGAATATCGATGCATTCGCTGCAAGGGGAAGTCTTTTCACCAACTGCTTCACGCAAGCTTCTGTGTGTTCCCAATCGCGATGCAGTATGTTTACTGGGACATATCCCCACGTCAGCGGTCATCGGAGCCTTGAGAACCTTATCAAGCCGTGGGAACCGAATGTCTTTCGGAGTCTGAAGGAGTCGGGCTATCATGTTGCGTGTCTTGCACCGAGAGGCGATACTTTTGCACCAACTGTCACGGAGCTGAGTCTTAGCGAATACGGGTTCTTGGAAACACCGGAGTTTACGCCAAAATTCGCTGGCGGCGGGCGAGAGGTCGATGAGAGCATTTGGGGACGATTATTCTACCGTGGGCTGAGAGATGCCGACAAGGCGTTGGACTATGATGAAGCTGTTGTGAGATCTGCTCTGACGTGGTTGGACTGTCCACCTGCGGATAAGCCGTGGGTGCTGTTTATGCCTCTCATCTTTCCGCACTGCCCTTTCCAAGTTGAGGAGCCGTACTTTTCCATGTATGACCGGTCTAAAGTCTCCAGCGTTGAAGCGACAGTCGACAAGAAGACGGGCTATGAACCGCGGTATATGAAGTCGATTCGAGACAAGTATGGCACTCGTCGTGCGACGGATGAGATTTGGAGGGAGATTAAAGCCACGTACTATGGAATGATCACAAGACTAGATGATCAGTTTGGTCGAGTTCTCAACAAGGTCGATGAGCTTGGTATCTGGAAGGATACAGTCACCATGTTCTTCACTGATCATGGCGAGTATCTTGGAGATCATGGGCTCATTGAGAAGTGGCCTTCAGGTCTTTCTGAGACTCTGGTACACGAGCCTCTCATCATTGGTGGCGCGGGACTCCCCGAGGGAAAGAAAATTGATGCCATGACTGAAATGGTGGACTTGGTGCCGACGATGCTGGAGATATCTGGAATCGGAGAGTCATTTTCTCATAATGGACTGTCATGGATTCCTCTTCTGTGCGGCAATGCCAAAACGCATAAGCAGTACTCTTTCTCTGAGGGTGGTTTTCTAACTTCCGAGGAACCCATTCTCGAACAAGCGCCATACCCCTACGATCTCAAAGCCGGGCTTCAGCACGAGGATACCACGTTGGTCGGAAAGGCGATTTCACTGCGCGATGACAACTGGACTTATGTGTACCGACTGTACGAACCGGCGGAGCTGTATCATCGACACAACGATCCTCACGAGCTACATAATCTGGCTCAAGATCTGGATCATAAAGAGCTGGTGGATAAGTATGAGAAGGCTACGTTGAAGTGGCTGTTGGAGGGGGCTGATGTCATGCCATGGACGAAGGATCCGAGATTTCCGGAGGTGAAGCTGAAGAGTCCGAGGGAGCAGATGGAGGAGAGACTGAAGCAGGTCAAGAGTGATTGACTTATTCAGTCGGGGGATTAGAGGTAAAATGTAATTGGGATTGCGATCCGTTCAATAGACCTTCGTAAATAGGCCAGGCTGGATTGGCAACGTGGACGGAATGGATAGTGATGACCCGAGTGAACAGACGACGGAAACGAGTTCATACATCAATTATAGGATCCTAAAAAGAGCTGAAAGTACAAATGAAAGTTGAATGACTGAATGTTACACGTGTGTAAAAAGAAATGCCCTGCGCCTAATCCAGTAACCCTCAAATAGCCCTTACAGAACCTCACGAACAGGCAAGCTCCAGTTCTCAGGATGCTTCCACTTGGTCTCCATCTTCTCCCCATCCAACTTGAAAGCATCCCCGAAGGACGCCGACTCGACTCTGTGATGCGCACCAACTGAACTCTGAGCATTTCTGAGGATCGACAGGTAGAACGACTCATCTTTATCATCCTCACCAGCCTTGCTCTGGTGGCTGTGATGAGCCCACTTCAGCCTCTTTGCCTGGTCAGTGACTAGCTCTGCAAGATCATCACGGCCAGAAATAGCATCGCTGTCCATGTTGCCGATCTGCTCGAGAAGGTGGACATGGATGTCTCGTGCAGCCCTGTGGTTCCCGCAAGTGTTGTGGAAGCTTGCGCGGAGCATCTCACAGTCTACTGTGAGATGGTGAAGAGAACCATAGATGTCGCGAAGATTATAGCAGATACTCTCGATGAGAGACATGGCAGCTGGTTGATGGCCAGCAGCGAACTTGACCTCACAGAGCCGACGACCAGTAGCGACGGTTGCAGCGCCGGACCAGTTGCGGCTCATGCGTGTATCCCAGAGATACTGAAGAATGCGCTCAAGCATAGAGAAGTTCTTCCTCTCACCGAGAAGACGAATGATGACGTTTAATTGGTCAAAAGGAATGGTGCCAAAGTCAATGTCAAGACGACCGACCTTGAGAACGTCGACGAGAATCTCTGATGAGATTTGCTGGAGCTCAATGATGATGTGATCATGATCGTGAGTGTGACGACGAGAGAACGACTCTGAGATCTTGAAGGCAAGCTTGACGACATGAGAGTGCTTCGTCTTGGTGAGCTGTCGGAAGTAAACCTGAGACCACTTCAACAGCTGCAGAGAAACCTTGAAGTCCTTTGCCTTGTAGACCTGCAGACCGACTTCAACCAATCGCTCAAGAATGTCAATATGAACGACCTTCTTGTTGACGTTGGAGAGAGTCAACTCAAAAAGTTGCCAGAGTAGCTCAGAAGAGACAGACGTTGAGCAGAAGCCCTTGAACATCTCCCACATATCCGTGCGCAGCTTTCGCACCTCAGTCTGACGGCCCTTGAGCTCAAGGAAGGCGATGAGGCGAGCACCAGCTGCGAGACGCATGTGGATAGGA
Source organism: Fusarium sacchari (assembly GCA_017165645.1). Taxonomy (NCBI): domain Eukaryota; kingdom Fungi; phylum Ascomycota; class Sordariomycetes; order Hypocreales; family Nectriaceae; genus Fusarium; species Fusarium sacchari. The sequence goes on from JADANP010000034.1 coordinate 80,427, forward strand.
CGGCTGGAGGTTCTGACAGAGATGGACCATGCTTCATAGAGGCAGGTCTCGGTGTAGACATCGCGGATGATGATGTCGAGCATGTTCTCACGTTCATAACCGCAGAGAAGTTGTTCAAAGGCGTGGATGAAGATGAAGCAGCGTCGATCGAGATGCGCAAGGCGATCCTCGTGACCGAAGCCACAGAAGCCTTCGACATTAGACTTCTCACCCATGAGGACCTCTTCCTTGAGAGTCTGGATGAACTTGATACCAAACTCGACAGAGGATAACTCACGGTACATCTTGGCCAAACTGCGAGCGATGTCGAAGAGGACGACCTCGTTGCGTTCTTCGATGAGAAGGCCGACAATGTACTCCTCGATGACCTTGATGGCAACGGTGATGCTCTCGCGACGCTTCTGTTTGCGATGGTAGTCGACGATGCGGGTGAGCGCTACCAAGACCTTCTCATGGGAGTAGGAGAGTTCCCACTTGAGAGAGACGAAAGAGTCAATGAGGAGGGTTTCGGCGCGATGACCGAGATCGCAGTGGGATTCGAAGAGGACTGAGAGGCGATACTTGGCAATCTCGAGGAGAGCGATTATGGAGTCTCCCTCTTCACAGCAGTGGATGTCAACTTGGCAGAGCTCCTCGTAGATAGAAACAGCTTCGACGTATCGAACGGTGTCAATCTCAAGGATCTTGGCGAACTCGATGCTCGCACGGATGTAATACGCATGCGTAGCACCAAAGTCAGCGAGAATCACAGCTCTAAAGCTCTCAGCCAGATGGAGTCGCTCAGTGTGTTGTTCATGAGCACCGAGAATGATGAGGTACTCTTGATACACCTCGAACCACTGCTCAGAGCTGATGATCTCATGCTCATGACGATGCTTCTCAATTGAGTTCCAGAGGAAACGGAACCAAGTGAGAGTCTCGGCGTGTTCGCTGTGCGACTTGTGAAGAGAAAGGCAGACTTTCATGAGGATGGGGATGTAGGCTGGGGGACAGGAGTCGAGACCAAAGTCGCCGAAGCCACGGAGAATGATGAGGAGTGAATCAACGGATCCGTGGCATTCGAGCCAGTGGTTGAGATGGCACATGTGGAACTCGGCCTTGAGCTGTGTGAGTCTGACGATGATGATCTCAAAGCGAGACTCGAATTGCGCGACGATGGTCTTTTCACTCCCGCCAGAGCGGTGCGTACCAAAAGAGGCAGTGATGTCAACAACTATGTCAACGATCATAGCAAGGGAAGATTGGAAGATGGAAGTGACTCTGTGCGAAGCATGGCTGGCCTCCAACTTGTCAACCATCTTGACAACCGTGCCCATCGCATCATCAAGAACAGTAAAGAAACGCTCAACAGCAAACCCATACTTGCCCGCAAACCCAAGAAGCGTCTTGCACGACGAGAGAACAAGCGCAGAGCTATCGTACGTCGACACCTCGATCATCTTGATCGCCGTCATGATCTTGTCAAACTTCTTCGCAAAAGCCTCAGCCTTCTTGAGGGTTTTGTCAAGACGACTGCCCTTCTCAGGCATATATCGCAATCGCTCATTTGTCACCATCGCAAGAAACTCCTTGGAAGTGATGGAGCGACCAAAGTCGAGAGGTCTACCGCAGACGCGGGCGTATCGATCAATAGCCCTCTGCATATGCGAGTCAAGCTCGAATGAGAAGCCTTCGTAGTCTACTCCATGCTTCCAAATAGCTTGCGTGTCGTATAACTCGCTTGCATAAGAGGAAGAGGAGAAGGAATAGTCTCGCTTGGAGATTATAGACATGGCCTTTGAGCCATGGCGTGTCGTGGCGCTGGAGAAGTCGCGGTGGGAGGAAACTGTTGTAGTACCGGTGCCATACTCAAAGACTGAAGAGCGAGCGGGCGCGACGATACTTTCGGTGTCGTGGTGGTGGATTATACTCTCGGTGGGCTCATCGTCTGAAGACACGGAGCCAGAGCGGACGGGACGTGTTTGCACGGTGGTGAGCCAGTTGGACTTGACGTTGGATGGAGCGGACTCCAGCTGATGGACTAGAGAGCGTTAGTGAGAAAGAGGTACAAAGACAGGGAGATGTACGTTTGGCTTGGCTGAGCATTGTGTCTGTTTCGCTGTTGAAGAAGATATCTGCAAACATGAGAACTGCCTTCGAAGACGGCATTGAAGCGAGGATCATCGCGGGAGATATACCCAGTGCTGGGGGGGCTTATCTGTCTTGACGCGTGATGAGGCAGGGTAGCACTGATGAACTAGTGGTTTGAGGCGAGCTGGACAGTGAGATAGCCCGAAGCCCCGAATGTGACGCCCTGGACTTCATTTCCACAAGTTCAGCCATATCACCTCGAATGGCACATCACACTCTTGAGGCTGAACTGGCTATCCCTGAAACTGTTATGGGCCGAGACCCTTACTTTCAGCTGTCGCTCGGGTAAGCCACAGCGCTATAGAACGGGGACTAGTGGATCTAGATCCGGGCCATGTTTCAATATGTGATTCAGCGCCACGCCGGAGGTCAGCTCGCCACGAGGGAGTCGAAGGTATGCCAGTCACATTCGAGGAGGCGTACCATGCCGTTCTAGGTGCAATTTAAGGCGTGTATCTCCGCTACACTTATTTGGACGGTCTATCTGCCGTGGCGGCGCAGAAGCCTCGCAACGGCATTATTGAGCCAGTCAAGGGTGAGTGATTTCATGGAGACAATTAGAAAGATGCAAGCAATATACACCAAGCCGCTGAGAAATGGGACTAAATTTTCATTTCCCAATCATATTTTCGGGCTTCGCGTTTTTGTCTCTTCACCTAACTGGCACTTCAGCCAGCCGCGGTAGCGGCCGACTTCAGCCGTATCAGCCACGTTTGACTAATTGGGATAATTATGATTCAGGGTAATGAGACTTGTAGATCCAGTTTTGACAGTTCAACAATCGCCAATCGCAAAGTCCTAATATCCAATCATTTTCGCAAAGTCTGGAGTTCACTATGAAGAAGGATTGAATACAAGACGTCAATCACCAAAGACGTGGTTTCGGCCTTTGATCGGCCGCATCGTATGAAGAAATTGCTCAGTAGACTAGCAAGTTCCTTGTCTTAACACGGATCTGGTCAAATGCACTCTACGGCAGACGAGAGAAATGATTATATCACGAGTAACAACGAGATTCAAAGCAAGTCTTTTGGGATAAGCATTCCTGACATTAATAGCAGTATTGCTTCCTTCTGAATCCTTGACGTTTCCCATTTGTTCATCCAGCCTGGGAGACTTTCATCTACATCCGCCGTCCGATACAAGTCGATCGCTTGAGTCACTGACCTTCCACTTCTCTGTTGGGTCTCGCAAGGCTCTGTCAAGAGCATAGTCGTAGAACCGATTGTATGTCTCCTCCCAGCTCTCCCCGTAGTCCACAACAAAACCAGCGACTTGGCTAGGTGACACAAGTCCCATCACCCCATATATGCTATCCTTTGGATTAGTAAACTTCCTAAACCTCATTGAGTGCACAACGTCTAGAATCTCCGGTTCTTTGACGAGGCCTGCTTGCTTATACATTTGTGCAACGGATTGTTCCAAGAGCTCACGTATTGGTCGCATGTCCACTTCCTTGCCGACATTTTCTCGCCAATTCGGCGATATTTCTAAGAGTTTGACTCGAGCCAAGAATATCTCCGTGTTGCCCTGTCTATTCCATTGTAAAGAGTGAGCCCCGACATATAACTTGACGTTTCGTGCCACCGCTGCTTCCTGGACTACCCAGATGCGCTCAAAGTAGTGGCGATCTAGAATATCTTGGAGGCCACGGTTTATTGACTTGGAGCCGAGTGACCAAGGGAAATTGTCAAAGGGTAAGTCTCCAGCAAGGAAAGACATGACCTTCATTCCTACATCGGAGGATGGGGTGCTATCACCTAACCAACAATGTACCAGCTTCGCTGAAGAGTAGATGCGAGTCATCAGCATGACCTGTTCTGCCCTCTCACCGTAATCTGCCTGGTTAATACAAATAGCATCTACCCAAAGCTTCTGGACTGCTGAATTTGATCGCAAGTGTCGTAAAGCCTTTTCCAAGTTCTTAGTAATGTGAAAGTAATGCCCATTGACGCGAAGAGGCGATTTTTCATCGCGAGCGCTCCAATCGGAGCCCCAAACGTAGGATAAAGCCGTATAAGGGCCCTCGCTGTCTGAATCGAGATCAACCTCCTGAAGAGTTGCCAGTAATGGGTCATCATAAGAGCCTGGTTCGACAAGAAGAACCCTGATATGACCGGTCGGCAACGACTTATATATTGCGATCTGCCCAAGCATTACGTCAAAGTTCTTATATCAAGATTTAGGGATAAGGTACCTGTTCGGTAGTCGTAGTCCGCTCTGCAACAACGAGCTTACTTTGAGTAGCTCGAAACCAGAGACCGATCGTAAGACGGTATCCAGACCATCTTGAAGGTAAGAACCAGACACGAAATGTAGTGTAGCATGTCCAGATCCGAGAAAAGTATGAAGTATATTCTGACATTGGAAAAGTGGTCGCAGAATGGGAAGTCGTCTCCAGTGAAGATCAAATTTAAGGGCTTACCTTGCTGTGGACGTTGGAGGATGCCAGGAATCCTCAGCCTCAAATCAGCCTTAGGCTGACATGTTGGGTGCTGACTGCCCAACTATTAAACCCCGCTCTGTATGACGCACAATGAGGCATGGGTTGATATGGAAACGAGGCTCGGGCAGTGTCGGTACATCAGCAATCGAATCAAAGTCTCATGTCTGGAGCCTCCTAATGGCTACCTATAAACATATTAATTGAGTATCAATGCCTATGGTGTCTACATTAGGAATTATGCCTCGCTCTTGATAGGAGTAAATAGAAGAGCATATGGCGCATCATTGGTAGAGGCGGTCGACTGAACTTCACCAGTGCCATGAACTCAACAACAGTAAGTAAGATTAGTACCGTGATCAAATGGCCTTTTCACTTACGCTAGCCAATTTCCGTGTTGATCGCGTCTTGACTCCCTGACTTTGGCTGGCACGCGTTCAGCCAGCCGGGGTAGCAGCTCAGCTCCAGCCATACCAGCCACATTGGCCGAATCGGGATGACTATCATTGATGCCTTTAAGACATGCATATCTAGTTTCAAGAATGAGCCAATAACGTATCCTAAAGAGCTCGTTTAATTTATTGGCATGATGAATGTGAGGCCTCGACTTGGCTGTACAGTGGCGAAATCACTGGACAGATCAAAATATATTGCCACTGACTGTTTAGCATGGCGTTGAACTTGGTATTCGATAGTCTGATACAATTGAACGACTGATAAGGGAGACCTTCGGGCCGTCCGGTCTTCATAAACGTCCTCTACTGGCCCATAGACGTTGAGAACATGCCCGTTCTGGGTCTTCAGCCGCAAGCCACAATATCGTCTACGCATGCCACAATCACATTCAATAATTGACAACTCTTCAGCAACGCCACTTCTCGGAGGAACCCTCAACCACCAATCATCGTAAAGATTCCAGAGGTCCAGCCGTATCCATAAGCCACATATCTAAATCAAAGTCTTGAATGCTGCTAGGATCTTGAATCTGATTATCGAGAAGGCTCTGCGGACATTGTTAATAAACATGATATACGAAAGATCTTCAAGACCTACCCAGTCGATGCTGTCAATCATGTCGAAGTTGTTCATTATGTAGTCTGGCGTCTGAGTGTCCGGTGCGGAGGCTGACCAGCCCAGAGCAGTCGTTGAAGCCGATGACGCGTTGATAAAGTCGTTCACGCGACGAATAGTCGAGTCTAGAGCGTGAGAAACTATTTGTCCTTCTGAAGTCTCTGACGAACTGTACCATATTTCGTGAGCCCTTTCGATGATCTTCAAGTTCTTGCGGAGTTCCTTTTCCTCCGTATTGGTTCCCGTTCTTAAGCTATTTCGTATACCAACGGTGAGATCCAAGCAGATAACCATAGCTGCCAGAGTGAAATCGCTCAGTGTCAGTGACGTGATCATCCACTTTTTATCATGCAGCAAGCCACCTGGCAAAGTAAGTTGGTGTATCTCAGCCTGTCTCTCGAGTAGCCTTTCCGCAGCTTCGAGAGATGCCTTTCTCGAGAACGCAAATCTGCTGTCTTGTCGATCTGTCAGGTATTGCCGATGAAGAACAATGATGCTCTTGAGGTGTAGTAACTCTATGGTTGTTCTGCTCATTATAATACTAACGTCGTCGACGATAAAGCTACTGAGAGGTCTGTACTTGAAGTTATCGGGGATCTTATCATAGACTGCCCTGACTTCTGCATCTAGTGAGATTGTCTGTGCATAAGACAGCGGGGTAAGGTATCGAGTATGTTTGACCACCTTCTTGAACATGCTCATTACAGAAGCTTTGACGATAGCATATGAGATGGTCGTATTCTCAGAAAGAGGCCTAGATGGAGGGAGCTCAGGAATACCGGGATAGAAGTCGGATTGGTTCAGGTTCCTCGGCAGCTCAGTATCACAGAAGTCTGATGGTATCATGCTTGGAAGGCCCATCTGAAACGACATGAGAGAATCAAGCTGATACAAACAGACCCAGACTCGTCTCCTCATCTCCCCGTCAAACGGAGATATTCTAGAGCCTGGTGCTTTTGTAGAATCTCGATGATAACCCTTGCAGATCGCAAGTTGCACCACCTTGCCCATCAGGAACCAGAGGTTAGTGTCAGAGACTTTGGCACGCAGCCAGCACCCGACGAGAAGAAGAAGGAATGCTTCAACGGCATGTTCATTGGCGGCGGTGTAGTTGCTCAAGAGAAGGCATTCTTGGGTCTTTTTGGAGAGAGCTTTGCTGGACGGGATAGGGAATGGTGAGGAGCGTGCCATGCCTGAGATTTCGTAGACGCCTGCTGATAGACTGAGAAGAGCGAGAAGCAGTGCTATCCACACCGGTGATGCTTCCGACGGCGATTCCCAGAATAGTTCATACTGAGGCAATGTTAGCCAAGTCACAGTCAAGCGTTTCGCAGAAAGCCTACCTCTTGTTGGAACTTTGTTGGATGCAGGATAGCTACCATTCCATTGTCAGCGTCAAGCAAGGAGTATATCAGAAGTGAGAGCAGCTTACGCATCATGGTGTAGTGCGACAGGAAGAACACAGATACCAGCGTATCACAGACCTGTCGTGGCGGTAAGTATGATAGGATATGCTCGATTGATAGCCCAGAGGGAGATCCCATATCAAAGTCTGCTTCATTTGTGGATACGTCATTCAGGGTGACTGACGAGGCCTGTGGGCTTGCAACAGGTAACTCGTCGCGGATAGCTCTGATGTTTTCGAGGATCGAGGACCAGTGGCTTGAGTCGACTTGGCCCATGAGGCCGCTAGAGACGGTGTCGCCGCTATTATTGGGAACAGCCTCTGATCTGGAGTGGTCGGAAAGAGGAATATCGCTAATTCCTGCTATTCCATGTTCCTTCTGAATCACGTCATTATTTGTATTGATGTTAGATTGGGAGTTTGTCTCGTGGGTTCTTTGAGCAACTGTAGCGATCAGACTCTCCAGGTTCTTGAGTCGGTCCGCCACAGTTTCAGCCTTCTCGACACGCTTATCGTGTCTATCAGCGTTGGAAGCATAGTGACAAAGCGTTTTCTTATTCCGCTTGATGCACGAGTCGCAAGGTAGACTTCTGTTGCATTTCAACCTAGCTCCGTCAGCCCCATCATCTTTTTCTCCTGGTAGTTCTCACTTTCGCGTGCGACACGGTTCGCAGGACTTGGGCGGTCGGTTCCGCTTCTCAATTTTGTCTTGAAAAAAGTTAGTGTTTATATATGAGTCTTTGGGGATCTTCTTACTTGCTCCAATCATGGCTTCTTGCGGTTTTAATGGCTTTTGGAGGAATGTGCTGTTGGATCAAGGGAGATAAGCAGATGCTGACGGAGATCGGGGACGGGGCGGATTTAATAACCCCGCGATCGCTTGATTGGTTGCTTTCTGAACGGAGATATTAAACCCACTTTGGCCATGGAGTTTGTCGAGTTAATGTATGATATATAAGAACGACGACGGCTACTCAATGTTCTATCTTAGTGTCATCATTATTCACTCGTATCAATACGTCATTCCTAGAGAATTACTTCCATCTCATTTCTAACTTTCGATCCTCCTCTACATTCACAGCAACCATGTCAATCGCCTCAAGTCTCTACGGTATCAGCGGTGTCATCTACTCCAACCTCTTCATCAACCTTCCATACCCCGATACAAAAGATGATCTATCCGACAAGATCATGATAGTCACCGGCTCCAACACTGGTCTTGGCTTCGAAGCAAGTCAACATCTTCTCCGTCTTGGAGTCGGTAAACTCATCATGGCAGTTCGAAGTCTCGACAAGGGCGAAACGGCACGAAAGGAGCTGCTTCAGTTGACGAAGCGAGCTCCAGAGTCGATTGAGGTTTGGCATCTTGACATGGCAAGCTACGAGTCTGTCAAGTCGTTTTCTGCTCGTGCTATCGCTGAGTTGCCTACCATTGATGTCGTTCTCGCCAATGCGGGTCTCGCAACTTCTTTCGAGTTCTCGACGGCTGAGGATAACGAGAGAACGCTTACAGTCAACGTCATCTCTACTTTTCTCCTGTTCTTTCTCCTACTTCCCAAGCTTCAAAAGTCTTCATACCCTGGGAAATTCGTCATTCCCAATTCAGCAACTCATTATTGGGCTCCAATCAAAGAGCTGATCCCCGATGAGAAGGCGGGAAAGATCTTCTCCCGACTCAACGATCCCAAAAGTTCTCTCATGGAATCTCGATACTACGTCAGCAAGCTCATCGTTCTCTACATCACCCGCGAGATCGCAGCCCGCCTTTCAGCCACCGAGAAGTCAAAGGTTATCATCAACGCGCCAAATCCAAGCTACTGCAAATCAGGTCTTATGCGAGAGAAGCAGGACGTTGCGCCACCAGACTTCCTGGCTCGGTCAACAGAGATGGGAAGTCGTGCCCTTGTTGCTGGAGTCTTGGCTGGTCAAGAAAGTAATGGGCAGTACATGAACAACTGTCAAGTTCGCGAGTAAGCTTTCCTTCATTACGTGCCAATTTTCTCCAAGCTAACATCGTCGTAGACCCGCTTGCCACGTCACGAACAAGACGGGCGCAAAGATCCAGGCTACACTTTATGAGGAGCTGTTGGAGAAGCTGGATACCATTGTCCCTGGAGTGTCCAAGAACATTTAGAGTCGTGCGTGTCGCCGAATAGTGCTATTTTCGCTTACTTGTGTTGTTCTTGATAATGTAGTAACAGGTCTCGGGGTCACTTAGGGTTGTGCCGTTCATCAGAGTAGAATCATTTAAAGCTGGAAACATAGTTAATAGTAAGGATGCTATGGTTCTTCCCATCGTTATTTTGCGGCCAGGAGACCGGAATGCTGCCACATTTGCAGCAGCGGTGCTCTTCGAGGTCCGAGATAAGTGTGTTCATACTCGAGCTAAGCTTTCCTCCGGTAAGGGCAGAGATGCTTAGTACACATGATATGCTGCCCGCTGTAGTACCAGCGGTTAGGGTCAAGGCTCTTGGCTAAGCTTACAAAACTGGAAACATTACCCCCCTATGTTCCGCCAGTACACTGGCCGCCTGTATTGCTACTAGGAGGGCTGTGGCAAGTATGGCGGTGAGTTGTATGCTACTGTCCTGATGTTAGCAGTGCTGATAGAAAGACGAAGAGCGGTGCTGACCTGGCATCTACGGAATCATGTAAGTGGCGAGCTAAGTGAGAAGAGTGAGAATAGTGAGGTTAGTATTTAACGATTAAGTCGAGTCTTCAAACAATGATATAAGGAGCAAGCAGTTGACATCCCAGCCTTTGACATTCTACGGTGCGATAAACCTCTCTGGGTTAGGCTCCACCGAGCCTCCCCTTTCTGCAAAATATTCATTTGGATACCAGCGAGGAATCTGCAGAAGAAAGGAGGAATTGATATCAATCCAGATAATAATCCTCCGCAACAGTCCATTAAGGCCCAGCGAATCCAGACCGCGTCGTTGCTCAACCATATCGTACAGTCCCTGCATGTGTATTCGATACGAATCGACACCTCCATGCATCGCCTCAAAACTCGCCATCTTTGCAACGGCTCCAATAAGGGCGTCGCTCGTGTCATCATGTGTAGCCATCATTGCGTTGATTGACGATATTGCTTGGAGTCTAAGCTGCAGAATATAATTCGACGGAATTGAGGTACCAGATACTGTTGACTTGTTGGCTGCAGAGAGCAATAGAATTGTTTGGAAGGGTGCTTCTTGAGATAGGACCAGGGGGAACCAGCTCGTGCGGAGAAGACCTTTATTTCCTGGCTGGTCTAACTCGGGGATGTCTACTGCCATGTGCACGAGATCTACGTCAGCGGTAAGCCAATTCTGAACGTGTATGGCGTGTAGTGACACTCACAGTGGTCCACAAGGCCAGGGATCTGCGGGTTCCACGGACCTGGATAGGTTCTGAAGGGATCGACCCGACCGCCGCCGAGCTGCCTTTCAACAGGTGGTAACCGCGTACATAATTGGTTGATGTCATGGCTGACGTATTCAAAGACAACTTCCTGTTCCTTACGGCGTGCCCGGCGTTGTTTTGGACGGCCAGGTTTGGGGTAAGCTTTCCAACCCCGCTTCGAAATATGTGACCGGACACTTGAATCCGCTTTCAGCAGGTCAGGCTGATCGGCGATAACGAATTTGAGGTCCGAGGGCAGTTGAGGGGGGGTTTGGACGTGTGCAGAGCGAGACATGTCAATGACGAAGGATTTTGGTACGGTAGATCTTCTTTGTTTTCAGTGTTGGACGGTAGACATGAGGTCGGGCAGAGCCTACACCTAAATAGGGAAATGCATCACGGCTCACTAGCCTGTGTTTAGGTTTGGAACTCAGCTGCCAAGTAGTGTGACAGCTGCTGATCCATACGCCATATGCTCTAGCGCCAATTGTCATAGCGTTGACGGGTCAAACGTCTTACCTTGCATTATCCAGAGGTACCTCCATCTACCTCTGGTCCAGCCGTTATACAGAGTATCCTTGTTATTGGACATTTGGTTGGGATTCGTTTTCATTGACTCCTGGTGCACAAGGGATTAAACGGCAGCGCTATGCCTAGTTTTGCAGCGGCGTCGAGTGTACCGGTGATAAGTCAAATGCCCTAACCCTCAACGCAGATATGGATTTTCAGCGGTCCCAGTCCTGACCATTTGATCCTCAAACTATACCCGATTCCGCCAATGCATATGTTCAGCAAGTGCTGATGCCTTATCCCCTCGATCGAGATCCCTCCTCAGGCCTGGCTGACCATATATATAAACCTATCCCTAGACCTGTACCAAACTAAAAAGAACCCCATCGTCCAACACTTACACCACAATACAGTATTCAACCAACATTCAACCCACCTTATCATAATCTTCAAAATGTCTCTCGAAGGAAAGGTCGTTCTTATCACAGGCGGGGCTAAGAACCTCGGTGCCGAAATCGCCCTATCCCTAGCTAGCATTGGCGCCAACCTAGCCCTCCACTACAACTCACCATCTACAAAGGACAGTGCCGACGCGTTATCAAAGACAATCAGCCAATCCTTTCCCAAGGTGAAATATTCGTTCTATCAGGGCGATCTCACCACAAAAGCCGCAGTTGACAAATTGTTTGAAGCGGTGCTCAAGGACTTTGGCAAGATCGACATTGTCATCAACACAATTGGAAAGGTCCTCAAGAAGCCCATCGCTGAGATTTCGGAGGCAGAGTACGACACCATGTTTGAGTAAGTCTTGTCGCATGAAGCCCCAAATTTACTCTTGGTAACCAAGACTGCAGCGTCAATTCTAAGTCGGCTTTCCTGATTCTTCAAGCTGGCGCAAAGCATGTCGAAGACGGCGGAAAGCTCATCACTATCGTCACTGCGCTTCTAGCTGCCTTCACCGGCTTCTACACCTCATATGCCGGGTCCAAAGCTCCCGTTGAGCACTTCACCCGTGGTGTTGCCAAAGAGCTTATGGGACGTCGAATCAGCGTCAATGCTGTCGCGCCTGGACCAATGGATACACGTAAGTCGCCCTTGGAGTTTCTCGACCAAGTACTTACAATTTTATGAATATAGCTTTCTTCTATCCGCAGGAGGCTGATGATGCTGTGGCTTTTCACAAGAGCCAAGCGCTGGAGGGCCGGCTGACGGATGTTAAGGATATTGCTCCCCTTGTTAAATTCCTTGTCACAGAAGGAGGATGGATTACGGGCCAGACCATCTTCGCTAATGGTGGCTACACTACCCGTTGAGGACGTGATGCCTATTAATGTATCTTAACTGAGACGAAATCAGCAAAGATTCATTGCACTGCGGTTAGACTGACAGTCGACATTCCTATTCGGGAAATTCTGTTTACAACCATGCTTTATCCACTCGGCTCGACTTCCTTGCAGCCAAGACCTGCTGAAACTCCAGTGTTCCACCGTCTGTCCAATCAAATAGATGCTGAAACGCTTCTTTACTGAGCTTCAAGGATTGCATTAAGGTTGTTCTTCCAATTCTATATGTTATCGTCTGTTGTTCCCTAAAGCCCCTGGTCACAGTTTGAGCGCCTCCCAATTAGTGAAACCCAGGCAATCTGAATCCGAACATGTAGAGGTTTATATAAAGCATTGGCCCAGGTATGCGAGAAATAAATCATTCCTTTCTCAACACCTATTCTTCTCTTGGCTGGTCCATCAACATTTCATCTTTTTCCACGCACCTCACATCCTTTCCTTTCTCAAGACCAACTTCACCATGCTCGTCAACACGATCTGCCTCATTGCTTTCGGCGCTGTTGCCATGGCTGCGCCCCAACGCATCGACTTCAACCGAGATCCTAATAACAACGGCGACCGAACGGCACAAATGGCGCGCGTCGAGGATCTCCGCAACAAGGGCCTTACCTGTAATGAGGCTGCGCAAGAATCTTTTGTATGCTCTGATGGCCTTGGAGGCGACTGGTCAGTATATTTACGCGCTTTCTGTACTATACTTTCGCGGTCAATAACTAATTACATCTCGAATAGTTCCGTCAACATCTTCGGAGAAGGAAACTGCTTGATTTAGAAAGTCTATATGTAGCAGACGTCGAGCCTTTTCGATATTTGAAATGCCTACAGGAATAGAACAACTTCAGTCTCCCTCCATCATTTATGCCATGTACTTTACTCATTTCGTCAACATGCCCTTCCATTGCAGCCTTTGATGGGCTCGTGTACGCTTCCTATGTCAGCCTCGTAGTATGCACTTTGAGATGCCATGGATCATATGTGGTCATCTACAGGCCACTCAGAGTCTGCCATGAAATGAGGCCTGTCTTTTGAGCAAAGAAACACTATGTCCACGGCCTTCTAGGGCATCCAAGCCAGAGATGCTCTGCCTGTAACTTCAGTTGCTCAGTATCAAGATGTTTGAAAAGAGATAGATAACACCAGTCTACTGTGATAAGGTTGAGAGTTTGAAAGAGCCTTCAGTCCCAAGGCACAAAAGTAAAAAGCACACCTAGCTCCCAACTTGGACATTAGACCACAATAATTCACCAAGGACTTCATTCATGGAAGCGAAGATATTCTTCCTCGCTTCTGCAGCAGCCATTCCCCGCCGAGATTATACGAAGTCTTTAACATCTGCCACGGACCTTGCTGGGATTGGCATAGCACTTCCCTTCGCCATCAGCGCAGTCATAGCCCTCCTCAGCGATCTTCCTACAAGCATCCTCCCACTGGTCACCAGCGATCTTGTCTTCCGTGGTGGCTTGGGCACACTACTCAAGTCAGCATAGATCTTATCCATCAAAAGAAATTTGACTTACACGACCAGACGTCTCATTGTAGGTAGCGCCGCCCCACTGCACAATTAGCTATCTAATACGATGTTACTGGTAAGTGCTGGCTCCGGTTACTTACCTCGTAGCTTTGATCGTTGTACTCTGTGCACGCAGCGGCAGTCAATCGCCAGTTGTAACTGTCGCCATTGTGACAAGCACAGTTATCGTGAAGGTTGGCTGTCCTTTGATCATGTTAGCGATTTTCCAAGGCTGATGGATCTATCTTACACGGCGGTGACGAGCAGGAAAGCGCTGAAGATCTTGGCGAACATGATGAACTAGTATTATTTAAGCAGATAGAAAGAGGCAGTATTAACTTGTATTTGCAACAGAGCTCGATGAAATGAATGAGTGACTGAAAAAGGAGTACTGGAAGAGCCAAAACTGGTAAAGACTGTTGGTGATGAGTGATGAGCCATCGACTATCTACGGACGTGCAGGCACTTATAACACCTTATCTCAGGGATCGTACGTCCATCTCCTCAGCTGAGCAGGTCTGTCCGAGCTTTCTCCATCAATGCAACGTCACTAATATCCAGTACCAGTATCTAGACGAAAATTATGCTAACCTGAAACCAGACCAAGGACCCTCTGAAAGATCAGCGCCAACACAGTGATATTCCCGCGGGCAAATATGCCAGAAACTCAACGCCAACGCTTCTATTTCAAGAAATACCCCAAAATCGGCAGTTCCGATGGATATAGGGATGAAACTAGTCATAAACTCTATTTCTCGCTGTTGGTGCGAGAAATAGGAGAAGTTCATGACGCAGCCGAGCATTTGAAACTTCGGGATTCGATTTTCCGTGTGGAGCACCAGCGTGTGCACTGCCTTACTGGGCCAGAGTTGCATTCTCGCGTACATTGATAATGGGGTCCCTGTGTCATATGTGAATTTACGCATTGCCTTTTCGAGTCATGGAGGGGAGTTGAGATGAACTGGGGCCGTGATATCTGGAGATGGATGGGTTAAAAGATCAATGCGCCCCAGCTTGATGAGATTAGCTTTTAGCAGCACCGAGCTTCCGTCGTTCATTCGTTTGTGCACCGATTCGCTCTTTACAGTCTTTACCAAATCACTCATTTATTCTGTTTATCGCATTTGCAATCTTGCTTATTACTCGCATTTAATCACAGTACTACAACCATGATCCCCTCCACCCTCCTCGCCCTCATCAGTTTTGTCTCGGTCGCTCAAGCCGCAGCTGCCCCCAAGATTCTTTCACCCGACGATGTCATCGTTCTCAAGACCGATGGGACTTCCCAAATCATGAAAGCCGCTGACCTCGAGCGTCTGGAGACTGCCCCCGCCATCACCACCAAAACCCCTTCCAAGCGAAACATCAACCGCCGTGGCTGCGAAAGCACCGAAGTCCAAGTCCTTTCCGAAAAAGAATTCCTCAACTGGGACGTCCCCATGTCCCCCGTCATCAGCAGTCTCGACGGCTCCAAGGCTACCGTCAGCGTCACCTCGGGCTTCACCATCGCCAACTCCCTCAAAGTAGGCGCTAGCTTCAGCATTCCTCTCATCGAGGACATTCTCACTACTTCGTTGAGCATTGACTACACCGGGACTTGGACGTCAAGCCAGCAGCAGTCTCTTTCTTTCCAAGTTCCTGATAATCATCACGGGCTTATCGTCAGCCAGCCATATGTCCGACGTGTTGAGGGAAATGTTCTTGATGATGCGGGGATGATATCGAGAAGATGGAGTTTACGTCGGATTCGTATGAACGTCAGACTTATGGAAACCTTGAGTGGGTTAAGGGTATTATTCGTCTCTGCAGCAGTGAAACTTATCCCGTTCCTTTCTGCAATGGTGAGGGCGAACACAAGTAAGACTGTATGTGGTTTGCAAATAATGGTGGACTGCTTCTCAATCAATAGCCGAGCTCAGATAACTTAATAACTCACATAATTGATTCCATTCATACACTGCTGTAAACTCGGGCATTTTTGTTGGAATAGAAATCATGTGTCGCATAGATTTTGCATCTAATCCTCTCTGTTGAAAAGACTAAGATCCAATGGGAGTCTTTCGCCCATCCAGATCGCCCTCTCCAAATGATCCCTCTTCATCGAGGCCCAACGATTCACACCCTTTTCGGGAATCACATTGGGATGTACGAGCGCCGACAGAGGTCCTCGCCATATAGCAAGCCACGCGACGAATGCCCCAAATTGAGCGGGTGTGAAGACATTGACTTCAAACATGGCAATCGGATGAGGTCCAATCGGCCCCTCCCAGAATTTATAGATTCGGAGTTCGGGAACTGAAGTTTCTCGCATTAGCCTCGGCCTAATCAATTCATTTGATCATGGTGCATCAACTCACATTCTCTTCGGATACGTTCCCACAGTTCTTTGGCGTACTTGGTCTGCGTTTCGTTGGTTTGGAGGTAGTAGATATGAATGTCACTGATGCCTGTCAGCTTGTCACGTGCAGTCCAAGGATTGATCTGACTTACAAGCCACCTTGTCTGCCATTATCCAAAGGATCGATGAACTTTTCGTATGCTTCGCTGAGCTTCCCTGACTGAGGATTCACATAGCTCTTCCCATCTGCTGCCTTCTCGTCTGGCAATGGTGGGGCGTTCTCGTACCCGGTCAAGGGAGAGGGATACTTGAAGACGGAGGCGTCGCCCATGGTCACTGAGCAACTGATCGGGATAATATGACAGGGTTTTAAATGGATATAAATCTGATAGTCGATAAGGTTTCTACGATGTTACAGTGAAGCAAGCAATTTATTCTTGGGGCTGGATGCGGGGGATTTAAAGGCGGACGTTGGTTGCGTGACTGTTGCTATTAATAAGCTGCGTGAGTCAGCAGCCGGAGCACAAGCGGGATCGCCCGACGCGCGCGGCAATTACCCTATAACAACTAACCTGTTTTTGATGAAGAGTCAATTCGACGACCAAAAGGGACCTGTAACATCCTCCGACAACGTCGCATTACGGCAGCTAATATTTGGACAGCATCAAGAATACCAGTAATTATCAAGAAGTCGTTCCTCAACAGAACTTTTGTCATTGCTCGTAGGGCAGGGGACAGTCCGTGTTATCTAATATTCAATATGCAGAATTAGAGTGTGATTTTGCATGATCATAAATAACTAAGAAGGACAAGACTTGAAACTAAAATTTTGGTATCATGAGTGTCAGTTACGATTACACAATGTGGAAATATATTCCTCTAAAATAGAAAAGAATTATGGTCGCTCAGAAGTATGCGGCCTTTCGTTCCAAAGCCCTCGCTCTTCTGAGTCTTTTCAATGGATATCTAACTTTCTGTTAACGTCGTCAAAGTATGTACATTAAATTTAAATAACCAGAGAAGGAAAAAAGATCCCATTCAACTCCTTCATTTCCTATCTGCTGTTCAAGGTGTCGGAGCGGCAATTGCAGCCTGGTCCACAATCAGATCAACAGGCGTCTGGTTAATACCCGTGAAGCCATCCCCAACGATATACACCATTCCAACATCACCCTCCATGCTAAAGTGACTCAGAGTATCCGTCGTCGCAGCGCAAGTTTGCTCACCACCACCTTGCTGGATACAGCTCAGCACCGGAACGCTGCACTGGAGGGCAGATCCTTCAGTAGGGACCTGGCAGGCCAGGAACACCACGCCCTTGTTGGGATTCTCATTGTCGCTGGTACATGGGCCGACGTAGGCCTTGGTAGTGTCGCTGTGCTGGAATGTTGCACAGAGGGACTTGGTGCCGGATTTGATCTGGCCGGTGGCGGCGTCGATGTTGTAGTGCTGCGCGGGGAGAGTGATGCCCGAACCGAGGTAGAGGAGGCCACCGGAGAGGTTGTCTGATTTGAGGTTGCGGTTGGCGGCGGGGCCGGCGCCGGCGATGATGGCGAAGGTGGTGATTGCGGGAGGGGCGTCGGATGTAGTGGTTGTTGCGTCGGCAGTGGTGGTATCGGCTGTAGTCTCGGTGGAGGAGAATTCAGTTGTAGCTGCTGAGGTTTCGGTTGTGAAGAGTGTTGTTGAATCAGCGGACGTGGCGGTCAAAGCGAGAGTGGTCGACAAATCAATCGTGGTTGAATCCGCAGCAGTCGAAGTCGCAGTGTCAGTTACCAAAGACTCGGCTGAAGTTGAGGTTTCAGTGGCAATAGATCCAACAGAGCTGGACACAGTAGGTTCAGCCACGCTCGATGTCAAAGTGGCAGAAGAAACTGCCGAAGCTGTACAACTCTTGATTAGCGGATTTTCCTTACCAGATTCATGATACAACCATACCCGAAGTCAGCGGCTTGCATGGGCTAGCAGCCGCACCAATGAGGCCAATGGCTAGCGACAAAAACACACGAGAATACATAGCTAGTAGCGAAAGACTAAAGTTGGAATTGAGAGACGAAAAGAAGCTGAAGTCAGAGGCAATGCGCAAACGGGCGCTGCAATGTCTTTATGGCGTCGGGATTGGTGCTAGCGCGATGTCATTGGTGAACTATCGACCTCAGCCGCACGCTAATACGCTTAGTTTAGGGGCTACCAAGGGAAAATACAGGGGAAAATCGATGGGCTCTCAATAGCTTCGTCTGATTGTGCGGTTTACGAGCATCTAATTTCTCTATTTATAACCCGACGGGTATAAACGCGTCAGATCGAGCTTGATGTGTCGAATTGGAATATGCTATCTGAGAATTGTTAAGGTTGAGATTATTAGAGTTTAAGACTCGAGCTATAAACACAACCTCCAATTGTAGGGCTGAGCTTATGTGATATCTACCTATCATGTAACACTAGACCTGTATGAGTAAGATCATATCCTACTTCGTTTAAAATGACACGCCCGGTAGTTGTAGTTACTTAAGAGCGGCGGCTTATGCTTACTGCTTATTCCTTCTATCGCAATTTTCACACGAATGACAGACATGGTAAATTGCCCAAGCATTATTTACCAATTCGATGCTCTCGAGTCACTATTACCAACACATTTGACAGAACGTCAGCATTCAGCTCCGGTTGCGTTCCATAGGCGGAAGAAAAGGCCTTGGCGGCTCGAATACCAGCCATGCATTCACCTCCGCCTCATGTCGCGGCTCAGACCAGAGGCCCTGCCATAATGGCAGTCATGTATTCATTCACTACCCTTTCATCCCTCGCTGTTGTAGGCAGGGTCTTTTCGAGATATAAGAAGCTCGGTCGTTTATTTATCGACGACTACGTTATAATCCTGTCTCTTGTTGGTCCCCTGCTCTGTTCTCCGTCACCAAAACTCTACGTACCAGCTGCGATTGAACAGGAACAACTGCTAACGTCTCGATAGGGCTTCGTATTCGCCTACGTAGCCTGCTGGACGGCTGCCATATTAGCCGGCAGTGGCCGCCACCAGGCGACTCTGACCGTCGACGAATTCGATCGTTCTGTATTCTTCCTTATGATCGGCCTAATCCCAGGAGTGCTGTCGCTCGCGCTACCCAAGTTTGCTGTCGTCAATTTACTGGTCAAGATCCTCTTCCCATCACCCCGGCACGTCCGGTTGCTTTGGGGCCTCGCAATCGCAAACCTCATCCTTATGCTAGGGGCCTTCGGCGTCCGATTTTCAGAGTGTGACCCCCCTGAGGCTCAATTCACTCTATATGCACCCGCCAAGTGCCGTAGCTCGACTGCCATAATCGTCTATTCAGTTATCGTGGGATGTGAGTGGGCCATCATCTTCACGAGTGATGTAAGAGGTGTCCGGTGTACTAATGATGAATATCCATGGCAGCATTTTCCGCCGTGGTGGACTTTTACCTTGCTCTATACCCAGCTGTAGTACTATGGTCATTAAAATTACATCTGAAGAAGAAATTGGCCCTAAGCGTGGCCCTTGGCTTTGGTATTTGGTTAGTCTTGCCGCATGCTACTCCTCCATCGAGTTTTAACATTGACTGATAACTCCCCTAGTGCTGGCTGTGCTGCTATACGCAAAGTCATGATGGTGCCAGGCATGGGAGACGGCAAAGACTATACGTGTGAGCTCGTACCATCTGCAAAAGCACTGTTGCTGACAAAGTCCTACGTGGCCAGATGCTTCAGGAAGCCTCGTGATCTGGATAAGGTTAGTAGTCTCCCTTGTACCATCCAACATGTTTCCATTGACCTAATTTTATGATCTATAGTGTCGAAACAAACTGCGTCATAATAGCCGCCTGCATTCCGATGCTCCTGCCCTTCCTTGAACTATTATTTGGGAAGAGGTTTTTGGCAGCGCCACCTCCATCATCGTTGAGTCGAATAAGTGATTCGAAGCCTGGAAGCAGGACAAGAAATCTCAGTGGGACCAGCAAGACAATCGAAACGGAGAAGCGGAGAACAGAGACGAGGTGGAGGAACGAATGGAGGCTGTTTTGCTCCTCGAGCAACCGGGTCAAGATGAGGAAGGCGGCCAGAACCAGAGAACAGACAATGTTCGTCAACGTAGGCTGCAGCATAATTGAGGTGGAAACATTCCAGCAAATTAGTATCCCAAAATCTGTACATTATCACGCAGTAGAACAGGACTTCAAATCATATCTAGTTGTATCAACAATATAGTATCTTTATCTACGATAATTTCTTGATCTAGTTGGGATCTCCATGGTATGATTGTGAAAGATATACCACCGCAGACCGAGACCGAACCATGGGCATTTACAGATAATGGCTACATGGCGCTTCCAGGGCCATACCAGTAGGAGACAGCTTTAGGGATGCTCGTCCGATTGCTTACTAAAAAAAGAGATATCAGACGAGTTATGCCAAGACATGCCACGGCTCAGGCTGGTACCCGCGGAAAGAAATATAATAAAATCTGTGAAGCCGACAACATCTCCAGAAAATTCACCATTTACTTCTTCGCGTCAGTTTATGCAAACATCGTCTGAGCCCATACAACTACTGCGGATGACGAATCAGAGCAGCTTGACAATCGACAAGTACAAGTTGCTGATGGGATAACGAGTCAAGGGACGTGTCTGATTGGCAGAGATGCATCATAACCCCAGTTCTTAGAGTTTCGCATGACAGCTTCCAGTTAGACGACCTGCATGTTCTGTGCCGAGCTGCCTCATTAGATCAATTGTGCAAGGAATATTTCTTCACCTTTTGCATCAGACGTGGTGACGTGTTCCCACATTCCGGCGGGGAACCCTCCGATAGGATGTCGTTGTGCTTAGTGCATAATTCGCTCAGTCAAGGGTCCTCGAGCGGAGTCCCGGGAATATATCATCTATAGACCCCCTCATTTTCAGTAACGCAAGAATCGAGGCCTCTCTTTGTTCGTTTGAACGTATCACAGTAACGAAATTGCATACTATGGCTGATAACTCTCCTCAAGGCCCTGCCGCGACGGCTACCACTCAGCCTGAGGGCCACCTGGAAGTTGATGTCAGTTGATGCTCCACCACCAACATGACGCCTCTTTGCATGCTAATCAGTTCCTCATGATGACTTGGGTGCCAATGACTCGCTTTATCAATCAACGCTAGTCAGCTGCTATTGATTGTTTGTTTCTGGTATAATGACACGTATGGCAGTGTCGGACGTTCGAGCTTTTTGTCGTCACTGAATTCAAGCATATACAATTGTAGGTGAGTACCACGTTGAAAGACTATTGATAACCGCGACTGACTCATTTCTGTCAAACGCAGATACGAAGTTAGTGACATTGAATATACGCCGGTGCATTATTGACAGCAGACAGAATGGACGCCGATATCATGCATTCCGAGAAGGCACCTATCCCGTGGTATGTGTCAGAGCGCCACGTCTTAATACGTTTACTCAGTCATATCTAGCCCAACGATGAGGATGAGCAGGATCGTATGGACCTCGTCCATCACGTATATAGTATCCTTCTTGACGGGAAGCTCCACCTTGCCCCGATTAGCGAGAATCCTCAGCGTGTCCTCGACCTCGGCACAGGGACTGGTATCTGGGCGATAGATTTCGCAGAGTGCGTGAAAACATGGACCGCAGGGTATTAGCCCGCTAACATGCTCGGCGACAGTGAGCATCCCTCGGCAGAGGTCATAGGGAACGACCTCAGTCCTATCCAGCCAGAATGGTAAGGGCAAATCTGCCATGCTTGCATATCGTTGTGCTAACAGCCCAGGAATCCACCAAACTGCACTTTTGAGGTAGATGATTTCGAGGACGAGTGGCTGTACCGCTCAGAATTCGACTTTGTCCACGCCCGCGAGTTGGAAGCATGCGTAGGGGACGAGGATCTCATGCTCCGGCGAGCTTTCAGACATATACGCTCAAATGGGTTTATCGAACTACAAGGCGTAGACGCGCGCTTTGAGTCCGATGACGGAACGCTCGACAAGGCGCCCAATGCCAAATCGTGGATGAAGAATCTAATCGAAGCTTGCGCCAAGTTCGGCAAGCCTGTTGACTGTGCGGACAAATGGAAGGACAGGTTGATCAAGGCAGGGTTCGTGGATGTTCAGCAAGAAGTCCGAAAGGTATGTAACCTCTCATCTGGTTCTTGTCCTATTTTCCTGAGTATTGAGTATAGTTGCCTATTGGGCCTTGGCCGAAGGATCCAAAGCTTAAGGAACTTGGTCGGTATCAAGCTATCCAAGAATCAAAGGTCATCGACTCGTACACGCCTAAGCTCTTTGAGTATGCGCTTGGCTGGAGTGCGGAAGAGATCCAGGTGTTGATGGCACAGGTCAAGAATGAGCTGAAAGACCCCGGTATTCATCTTTATCTCCCTGTCTATTTTGTTTGGGGCAGAAAACCTTAGTTGAGCTTGGACATGGTATTGAGCTGTGCATCATCAAATAAAGTCTAATTATATACATGGTAAGGGCTTTTGGCGCCTCGCTTGTCATACACGTTACATTTCCTCCAACGCCTAGATCTAATATCCGAAACATTATACTTTATAAGTCTTACTAACTGCGCTTTGTCCGCTCGCGCTGCGAGCATCATCTGGACTTAGTCGCTCGTGGGAAACGCGAATGTGAGTCACCAGCTCGATCTCATCATCTCTCACGCCCCATTTAGCATACTGCGACACAGGGGTCTCGGCATTCTGGCCTCTTCCTGTGATTCTTGTGTGAACGCCATAGCCGCTGGGCTGGTTCGACGAAGAGCGATTTGTAGATGATTTTGATCGCATAATGAATCTTCGAAGGCCAGGCAGGCACACGACTATAACAGCGGTACTCATCTCGGCGAGAGACAAGGTATCTGTGTACTAGGTTAGCCGAAGATTATTATATATCAGGGATTAGAAGAAAGACATACTGCCAGACTGGTCATCAAGCTCAAAATCAGTGGCATTGTAGGCAATGAATCGGGACAGGCTGACTATCAATGTAATAGCACCCAGAGAGAAAATGCCAATGAGGGCGATCTTTTGTTTTCGGTGGAGTTTCAGATGTTTGAGCAGAAAGAAGGGGTAGAAAAAGACTATCGGCGGCCACGTTAGCTGAATTGTTCCCAGCGAGTAGCAGGCATTCAACATACTTAATAAATCCGTTGAGAAGTTGAGACCCCATTGAACACAAAAAGAAGCGTACGAGTTCCATGCCGACTTGAGCTGGTTTTCGATAGACCTGATATCTGTCAGTCAGATGACGAGACGAGTTGCACCATTTGACTTTACCAATTGTCTGAAAATGGTAAACAGATAAGAGTGTTTACAAGCACAGATACAAGTAAAGCGCAGCCAAGATAAACCGTAATTGCAAGCAATACGCGTCGCAATGATCCCGAGATCCCAGGGATTAGTTTCCAATAAAACAAGATAATAGATATCTTGGGGAAATAAATCCCAGTATCGAAGAAGTACTCTGCAACTAATACTATCTGCACGTAGTTAGCTCTATGACTCTGTTTCACGCGCCATGCAATATCGTACCTTCAAATACTCTACTGAATTAACTACAAGTTCAGAGCCAACAGCAGGATTATCGATGAGAATGCGAAGTGCAAGAGTCGAGCAGATGAACCATCCTAGGCTGAAAACCCAACCTAGCCATGCAAAAATATCGGGCAAGCTAAATAAAGCCTGCTTCATCAAAAAGTTCGCCCAGCATCGTAGGGCCAGTACCACCAACGCTAAGATAAGCAGTACTGCTTGAATACCCTGAAGAAATTAGTACCTCAGAGACGAAAAGAGGGGGAAACGGCAGAAAATTACAATAGAAGTGTTGGTATCCATTGAGACGCTCGCTAGGTAGAGCGACCCGAGTCTTTGGTTCTACAGCAAGACTGAAAAGCAAACAAGGACGAGAAGGACATGGTTTGGCGGCCAGAGACTGGACCAAAATGGGTTGGGGGACGTGCAGTATATTTATCAAGGTTTAACTCAAGCTAAACGTTACCAATCAACCATGGATTTTAAAGCTGGGCTAAGCTAGCAGAGCGCTATAGTTGGGAGGGGGAGGGGAGGGGGCTCGAGCACTTGCAGTGTTTGCACGTGGCGAACAGAGATAAGAGAGCTAGGAGGGATCCAAAGTCCAGTCTCATAATTCGAGCAGCCAAAGATATCCACTGCCACTGCTCTAGAAAATTCGGAGTTTTACCCGATGGGCTGAGTCTTGGTAATGCATTTCCCCCCCACCTTCAGAAAAGGGGAAAATGGCTATGGAACCCACTGGGTATAAGCTTGACTCTCTGTGGATTTGGCATAAAAGAACAACAGCGTCCATAATAATAGTGCATGAGTCTCTCGTCACGTTCGGATTATTACTTACAGTGAAACGACTGGCAGATCAACAGCGGTGGCATGGGATCGATGGGTTGGGGAATTGACCAGCATCCGGAGTCCAGTAATGAACAAACAAAGCGCAATCGACAGTCACGAAAGACTGTACCCGAGTCGAGATTAAGGCGCACCTTGAAGGATTATGGGTTAATCTAGATCAAACCTTGACTAGTACGGATATAGATAGAGTACGCGGACTTGGCGAATCGCAATTGGTGCTTGTAGATCCCGGTGGCTCCGATGCAAGACCAACCTGAAAGGCGAATTGCTGCGAGTCATGCCATCCCATCTCTCGTTGGCAGCGTCAGGGACCTACTTAGCTAGGCAATAGCACCGACGAGCTAGCGGACGCTACAGGACCAACAGCTTACGAGATTTCAAATTTTAATAACTCCGGGAGAGAAGAGCCCGCCAGACTTTGGCTAGAAATGCGGATGTTTTGCTTTATCTGATCAGCAATGGCCTTCCTCGGGTCAACATTCGGCGGGGAGTTCCGTGGGTCCACTGGCAGAAGTTGGGCGAACGAGGCTAACTAGTGAATCATTACAGCCTACGAATGCGCGCCTCGGTAGAGGGAGCGACTGTTTAATTACGCGCAGGGTGACTTCGTATATAAACAAACTCCCGCCTTCTAGCTCTCGGAAATACTGATCCTGGACACTCTCGTTGCCAAAAAACCGCCAACATGAAGCAATCACCAGCACAGCTTCTCACTGTCCTTACAGCTTTCTTCGCCGCAGCCGACGCAGCGCCTCAAGATAAAGGCACCTGCAAAAAGACCAAGGTCGCAATTCTCGGAGCTGGTGTCGCTGGTATCGCTGCAGCCCAGAACCTGACCCAAGCCAAAATCACCGACTTCCTTATCGTCGAGCACAACGACTACATCGGAGGTCGTCTGCGAAGTCAGCAGTTTGGCCGAAATGCCAAAACTGGCAAGCCTTACACCATCGAGCTGGGAGCCAATTGGGTCGAAGGCATCGGATCGCTCGAGACGCACGAGAACCCCATCTGGAAATTGGCCCAGAAGCACGGTTTGAAAACGACTTATGCCGATTACGATGCCCTCTTGACGTTTGACCACGAGGGCGCCAAGAACTGGACCGACAAAATCGCCGAGCTAGATGAAGCCTTTGAGAATGCGTCGGGCGAGTCTGGTGAAATCTTGCTGGATAACCTGCAGGACTTGTCTGCTCGAGCTGGTCTTCGGACTGGAGGCTGGAGACCGGATAAGAACGACATGTATGCCCAGGCAGCGGATTGGTGGGGATGGGACTTTGAAGCTGCCTGGACGCCTGATGAGAGCGGTCTTGTTTTCGGCGTCGCTGGAGATAACGCCACCTTTGGGTATTTCAGCGATGTCAGCAACCTAGTTATTGATCAACGCGGTTACAACTATTTTCTGAAGCAGGAAGCTAAAACTTTCCTCAAGGAGAACGACCCGCGACTCCTGCTCAAGACTACCGTTGAGAGTATTGAGTATGACAAGAAGGGCGTCAAGGTTACAAGCAAGGATGGCGGCTGCATTGAAGCTAGCTATGCTATCTGTACTTTTTCCCTCGGTGTATTGCAGAAGGACGTCATCGAGTTTAAACCCAGGTTGCCTCATTGGAAGCAGAGCGCCATCGACCAATTCGCGATGGGTACATATACCAAGATCTTCATGCAATTCAACGAGTCATTCTGGGATACCGATGCCCAGTACCAACTCTACGCCGATCCTATTGAGCGTGGACGTTATCCTCTATTTCAACCGCTCAATGGCAAGGGTTTCCTCGAAGGATCTAACATCATCTTCGCGACGGTCACCGGCGAACAGGCCTACCAAGTCGAGAGACAAACAGACGAGGAGACTGAGGCGCAAGTCGTGGAGGTCTTGCAGTCCATGTACCCTGATAAGAAGGTCCACAAGCCTACAGCATTTACCTACCCTCGCTGGAGCACCGAACCGTAAGTTGATTAACAATCTTGACCCGTCTGTAACTAACATAACCTGTCTAGCTGGGCGTATGGATCATACAGCAACTGGCCTGTAGGCATGACTCTCGAGAAGCACCAAAATATACGTGCCAACGTGGAACGCCTCTGGTTTGCCGGCGAGGCTTGTTCGACTGAATTCTTTGGCTTTGTCCATGGTGGCTATACCGAGGGTCGTGAGATCGGACGTAGAATTGGAAGGATAATCAATGGGGAGGCTGGCGACAATGAATTTGATATGGAGCGGTATGAAGTTCTGCATGGAACCACTCATAAGGATGAGTATAACGATGAAAACGGATGGTTGTTTCCCTACGACGTTGATGGTGACAACTGATCACATCGCGTCTCAGACATTTACTGTACATATTTGTAGACCGCAGTGTCTAGCATGCTTCGGGCATATACACAAATTTTCTAATATATCTTCAATTATAATTAAGAGTACAACATTCCTACGTTTTGATTGAGCACAAGTCGATAGAAGATACGATCCAACTCAGCTATGAGACTTACGGTGTAGAATTGAGGTAAAAACACTCCAGCCCCCGCTATAGATATCTAGTCACCTTCAAGTGGAGGATTACAAGAAGTAAATATGGAAGTGGCTGTGCTCCTGGCAGCTAATGTATCTCACTCTCCAGCAGAGTTTTGCTGGATGCCAGAGCCATATGTATAGGTAGACTAAACCTAATTTATTAGTTGCGTTGACGGTATCGCGAATAATAGCTGGTCAACTCCCAACCTCTGCTCCTTCATCATGATGCTCGCGTGTGCTCTTCATTGTAGTGCGTACATGAGGCCAAGACTCGGGTGGTAGCTCAGTATCGCGTTCTCACTCTGGACCTGGGTCTCCAGCCGGGGATAAACTCGATCCTCGTCTGGTCCCTCATGATCAAGAGCGCGCGTATTAATATTTTCCACGGTTGAACATGAGAGGCTGGTAGGAGATATTTGAGTGTCTTCAGTAATGGGAAGGGTTTGGGAAGTTGAAGAGTTCCAGGCCCTATAGACGCAATGCACGAGGAGGTACGAGAGTTAAAGAACGTAATAACCGTGCCGGACTCTTGACCTGTTATATGCAAGTGGAAACGGCATTGGTTTCATCATTACTTGTTACTCTCCGTATTCTGGTGACCCAACAGAAGACTATCTTATGCAAACTTAAAACACCCCGTATTTCCCAGCCTATTCAACCACATCTCAATATCGGAAGACACGCCCCGGGCAAACTTATCATCAACCGTTCCAACTTGCCAAGCATTAGTGATAGCCAATTCCCCACCTTTGGTAGAGATCACCTTGACAGTCAATGCTGCTCCGAAAGAAGGCGAGCTCTGAGCGAAGCTGGCACCATCGATAGTCCACTTGCCCTCCCCATCCCTGTTCCCCGGAAGTCTGCTTTGGATGGCGCCTAGGTTGCTTACTTCAAAGGCATGCTCGCGCGTCTTGCTAAGGCCTTTGAAGTATGACGGCCAATCACCAATGAACTTGGCCAGGCCCACCGTATCGTTCTTAGTACCCTGACTCAACTTTGCGCTCAAACCTTCCCTGATGGTTCTAGCAACGTCCCAAACCGCATCCTCAAGATTTGAATCTAAATCGGGGTTTGCTTTGGCATCGCTGAACTGATGGCGGATATTTGCAACGAGACCCTTTTCAAAGATAAAGGGCCAGTAGGCATAGCAGTTCATAACCGTATTGTTACAATCAATATCGGATTTTCCGACTTGGAATTGCCTGAAACAGATAGGCGTTCCGCATGAGAATGCTCGAGCTTTGTCCTCAGGGAGTCTCGTGGCTATTGATACCATGAGGAGTGTGTTCAAGAGTGCAGTCAAGGTTGTCTCATGCATTCGGCAAGCGTCTAATACTGACGGAAAAGCTTCTTTTGTGACTCGCATCCATGAAAGCCGAGTCTTTGCTGGTTCAGCAAAAATAGGCGCCCAAGTCGCAGTGTGGGGTTTGGCTGACAATTGCGGAAGAAACTCGCGGCTGAGTTCTGATGCAATGTAGCTTAAAGTGATAGGAAGATCGATTAATTGATCCATCGGAGGTGTGTGGGGAGTAGCAGGAACGTCGAAAGTTCGGTTCTTCAGAGTGATACTGTTAGATTGTGGCGTATTAAGACAAGCCAGAAAAGTATTGTGAAATATCTTGCCACTCTTTCCGTCACCTGCCGAATGATCCCATGCAAAAACAACATCCATGTTCTTCGTTCCGGAGTTTTTAAGTATCACCGCTCTCCAGCAGGGCTGTCTCTCGAGGTTGAGATATGGGTTATTGACCTGCCATTCCAGGACATCACCAAGAGAATTCTCGGTGTCTTCAGAAGGCTCAGACCATGTGATGTGATTGTTAAAGTCGATGCGATCTAGGTGAACCCAGAGCGGCGATTTGGTATTATCATCGATCCGGCCAACGGTTAAGGCTGGATGTTGAAGAATGGCGCGCGCAAATGCACTCTCAATTGCATGCTTAAATGATTCTGTATCTAAGGCCAACAGTGCTTCTGGTATAACGTAGCGGCAGGATAGAGCGCATCCGATATAAATTCTAAGCAAATGCTGAGCGCTCTGAAAGCATTCACTGGTAGTTATTAGATTTACCGTAACTAAAAGTGAAGATTGAATACCAACTTGGGACTGAGTTTTCTCAGAATTCTTGCTTCCTCATCTGGGTTTCTAGAGCTCTTCTGCCCAAAGAGACTGGCGATCATGTTGGCGAGTGATTTTTGATTTGAGATTGATAAAGAAATGGATACAGATAAGCTGACAAGTACAGAGGGACAAGCTCATTTATATGTTGGTTTTTTGGGAAGCGTATTGGAAAGCCGAGTCCAAAAGGAATTTGCCCGGGAACTTGTGAGAGGATGCTTATCCAGTCCAATCGGATGGAGCCATTCTTTTCACTGGCGTGGTTTTTCGCTCCCCCTTTCATTAGTGCTGACGCATAATGGATCCCAGTTGCCAGTTTCGGGATTCCGACTAATTACCAGGTACATTAGATTCCAGTGTCCACAAGACCTTCACAGTATATCAATATTGCTCTATATCTCTAAAGTTAACTTTGAGGAAGTAAATGAAACTACATATAAATAACGACTTAGGATAAAGTAAAATAATAGCAATTTAACTTAATATCACTATATATTATTGAATGATTCAAGATTTAAGAGTACCTATTTTAAACCTTCAGACTTTGATCTCTATACTTTTAAAACTATCCTTTACCTCAACCAAAAATGGGGTCAAGCTATCTGTTTAAGCTATCCCTGAAGTTGACGTAAAGATATCTAGATCAATTTCTAAAGGAGTCTTTTTCTAATTCGAACTACATTTATTGCTCGGTCTATCAAAGCACCCTATCGTGAGGGATGCAGATTATTTGGCTATGCCCACGAGACTGTATGATCACAATCCTTAAGGCCGTCCTTGTGCTCCACGATCCAGCCTCGGACTGTAATAGGCTTCCTTCCCAGAATCCGTTCCACAAAATTATTCAAAGCCCATTGTTCCTCGTTGGCCTCTTCGAACTTGAAGAAGTTCCATAGTACTTCTGCCTTCCTTCCCATCCTCGGGCCCAGAACTCCATGAAGCCCTCATAGCTTCCGTCGAAGGCGATCGGCTCACCCAACTCTTCACTGAGTATACCCGCCAGTTCTTCAAATCTCATCCAGTCATGCCCGTTGTTCATGGTGTGAAATGCACCTATATGCTTGGCGTTGTCTGAGAGAAACAGACGCCCAGCGACCTCGGCGACGTCGCGCGGGTCGAGAAATGGCACACGATGCTCTGGCCAGATGAGCTTCTTGTGCAGCAGGACAGGCTGGATCTGCAACCATAGATTATCGATGAAGGTAGCACCGGAGTTGATGTATGTTACTGGAAGTCCGCTTTCATCCAAAATGCGCTTTGCAATCGGATGCTCAATAGGCAGACTTCCTGGCCCCAGATTGGCGGGCACGCGATGGGGATTGAACTCAGGGAAAATCCCGAGCTAGCGGATGATATGAATAGCAGAGCCATCTTCCTTAAGGACATTTGTGAGGTTCGTCATGGCACTTGTTTCCAACATGCCGCTGGAGGATATGACGAAAACGCCTTCAATGCCCTTTACAGCAGCGGCGAGTGAAGATAGATCCTCGTAGTCAGCGGCGAGAACCCGGGCCTTGGGGAATTTGTTTTGTAGCATTTTCTGCTTTTCGGGGCTCCTTGCGACAAGAGAGAGTCGAATGCCAGGGGCTTCTCGTGTGAGAAATTCAGCTAGCGGTTGGCCGATGTGGCCAGCAGCACCGAAGATCAAGATGCTTTTCGGAATTGACTTCTTGGAAAGATGCATGTTGACGATCTGATAATTGTTGGACGTCGCGTTTTCTTTTAGTGTATCGTAAAGGTGGAACAAGGCTCGTATAGTGCTAGACCTCGACCAAGAAAAAAATACATCTCGATGGTGGTCTAAAGAATACCAAGCTTGACTTTCTTAATGTAGGGGGCCATCGTTTAAATATTTGACTGATGCTACCAATGTGTCGGAAGCGTCGGGCTTTGTATTCACTCGATGCTACTGCGCAAGTTTCTCAAGTCTGACTTGCGGATTAAACCTTCTTGGCAGGAGATGATAGAAGCTTCTGCGGCCGTTACAAGCCGCTGACTAAGCGCTTCAGAATGGGCACGGCATTGTGCAGACAATAAGGTAGAGTTCAACTTCCATTTGAGTCTACTAGTGGTAGAAACGACCCAGTGTTCACACGAGGCTATCAGTAGACCCGGCAAAACGTGGCAATGCCGAGATCGACTGAAAATCATAGAGAAAAACTCTAAATACCATGCCCGAAGCAGTGGGGTTCCAAGCATTATAACAAAGCTTTAGGTAGAGGCTTATGCTCGGTGAAGCGAATGTATCACCATCTTTGTTGTGGGGCGAGGGCCCCAGGCTATAGCCCAGGTAGGTAACTGTAACCTCCATTTAAACGGATCACCGATATTTACAGCCTAAAGCTCAACCTTACAGGCCGCAATCGACTGCCGGCTCATCCCTTCAGGTAGGTAGGATCCTGTGACGGCTTAGCCCCATTATTCGCCCTTTGATAGATGGGGCATACGGGCTGATAGGAAAGAGGCAGTAGCTTATCTGCGCTTACTTGCATATACTGTTACCCCTCGTTAAATCATATCATGACCTTTGAGAGTGGCACGGCAATTCAGCACGTTAGTGTCGTAAATAGACTGTGATAGGGTTGAGGGGTCAAAAAGAGGCTTCAGCCTCAAGGCCACAAAGGTAAAGAACACCAAACTTTTCCAGCACCAATCTATGCCTGAACGCTATTGGTCGCCTTTGTACTGGTACTACCCTTTTCCTGTGAGCGAGATTCAGGAATCAACGCCGCCTTTCATGCCAGAGCAAACCCCGTATCTATTCTGCGAAACAGTCCAAGCCAGACTGTCAGGATACCAGCAGGATTCCCATAAGCTATACTTCCTGTGGGACAACGAAGCAAAGCTCTACGATGGACTTGGAAAGGATATCGGAAAACTCCACCTACATAATAAGGAAAACAGAATTCGCTCCCCAGAAAATGTGAATGGAGATGAAGCAGGGTTACAGGTCGATATGATGGCGGTGTGCAGATTGAAAAGATGTTCCCAGACGTGGGATGGAGAGAAATGGAAGACGCGACTACCGATATCCAGGGAGGACTTATGTCTTGTGCTCTGGGTTAAGTGGAAGGATGGTATTGCATATCAAGTTGCAACTGGAGAAGTGGTAGTGCCAGAGTGGGAAAGGTTAAATCTAGAAAAGGGTTCCCTTGTCCTTGGGTAAATATCCAGTGTGACTGGGAGAAGAGTGGCTCTATATAACACGTGAACATCTAAATTCTGAAGGTCTCGACTAAGCGTGTAAAGCTCCTTTTCACCCTAGGATTTACTATATTTTTGTTAAAAGTCTTTAAAAAATCTCCTTGCATTTTTTCTTATTACGCTAGATAGTTTACAGGGACTTAAAAAGATTTAAATCCTGATAGAAAATAGAACGAAAATGCCAAATTTCCTCGTTCTACGTGTCTATGCCGAATAAATCTTATATATTTTCTATCCTCTCCCTTTTTCCTCATAAGGACCGTATTAAGTATGCTGTGCGAAAGAGTAACTATTGGTTGCACACATCTGTCAAGACATCTGAGAGGGTAAACAGTCCCTGTCAATACTGACAAATAACGTGCTCTGACCAAGCGCCCGATTGAGCGGGGTAGTAAGCCCTGGAGTGGTCAACAGCAGGCATGAAACTCATCAATGGGGGCGGTGAAGTGCGGCTGAATTCACTTGTTATCTAATGTAGCGCCCGCCTATTGTGGGGAGTTGAAAAGCCAATCTGACAATATTTGATCCATTCGCCATTAGCAAAGATCAGCCCGCCGTGGTTGACATCCTTGAGCAGCGGTGATGGGAAGTATTCTGCCAACCTATTATAACCTAGCTTTAGAAGGAAGAGTATACCGATAATTCTTGAAATACAGCTACCGGGAAAATCCCCTTACTGCAGCTGATGAAATAGAGTTTTTATTTCTGAGAATGACCCCTGCTACAACAGGAGGAGGTGGTTCTGTATTCTTCCTGTTTGCTAGCTGGCTAACAATGCAGGCGCCTTGCGGGCCCGGTCAGACACATGGATTGCCTGCACGATATCAATTTATATATACACCCCGTGCTTACCACCCCAGTGGAGTTGTGTTGGAAGCCATTTGTAGTACACGTCACCTGAGCAGTCTTGACCTTTATCTTGCATCAGGCCTCACTGCTCAGCTTTTCACTCATAAAGTAGAAGTCTTACAGGCGGTGAACACCTTTCTTTGATGATTAATCGAGAACTTGTTATCGCACGTTCTTTGCCGACTAACAACGAAGCCCAAAGTAGAACCAGGTCGCAGTTATCCTCATGATGGCCCAATACGGTTTACTAGAAGTACATAATGGACAAAACGCGCAAGCCGAGTAAGTTGACCTGTTTTCGCCATATCATTCCGCTGAAACAAAATCCTAGCATTGTATTTTTGCATGGATTGCGGGGAAATCGAGAAAAGACCTGGGCAAGAAATGGGGTCATTTGGCCTAAAGATTTATTGCCCGACGACATTCCAGCATCTCGCATCTTTCTCTTTGGTTATGACACCAATATCACTAGTACCGGCCAGTCTGGGTCCACCAAGACTGAGATCCATAGTGATGCCGAAGACGTGTGTGCAAAACTGGCAGCAGAGCGATTATGCACACGAACCGTTAGTAACTTCGAATTCAATACGAGCACGAATCCAAATGCTGACTCTTGGACGTGGAAAATAGGTGGACCGACCAATAATCTTCGTTGCTCACAGCCTCGGAGGTTTAGTTGCTGCTCAGATTCTGGTTCATGGGGAG
Source organism: Fusarium sacchari (assembly GCA_017165645.1). Taxonomy (NCBI): domain Eukaryota; kingdom Fungi; phylum Ascomycota; class Sordariomycetes; order Hypocreales; family Nectriaceae; genus Fusarium; species Fusarium sacchari. Next base: position 114,339 of record JADANP010000034.1, read on the forward strand.
CATAAACCTGAGAACTCAGCAGAGGCATCCATCGCCAAGAATATCCGTGGATTGATATTCTTGGGAACACCATTCCGAGGATCATCAGTGGGGAGGCCCGCTGAAGTTGTCCGCAGAGTCCTTGACCTTTTCAAGGTTGACACACAGCAGCAAACTCTGAGGCTTCTTGGGGTTGATTCTGAGCGCTTAGATGAGCTTACAAGAGCATTTCCACAGGTTCTCAATAAGCGCAGATTCTCAAAAGATATCGACCAAAGAATCGAAGCTTTCTTCTTCTATGAAACTCTGAAAACAAGATGGGGCATAGGATCGGTTCAGGTATAGTACCTTTTCTTGAGCTTTTGTCCTAGTTATCAGGCAGATACTGAGATTGGCGTGTTTAGATCGTCGAAACTGAGTCCGCTCAACTTCATGGGTGTGGTGATGCCGCACCTATTCGTGCTGACCATATGGGTATCTGCAAGTTTGAGACAAAGGACGCTGACGGCTACGCTACTGTTGTGGCGGCAATTCGGAAGGCCATGATATCACCAGGCCCATCACCAACACGGGTGAGCCTTTTGTAAACTACGTAGTACTGATACTAATAACGATTGTAGGGTGATCGGTTTATCAATATACTTGGGAAGGCTGTAAATGTTGCCAACGACAGCATCAGTATTGGGAGTCAAGTGAACCACCTCTAGTGGCTCCCCCTACGGCATATTCTTTTACCATTATAGACATACTCTATTGGTTCAATAAGCGAGTTGGATTCTCAGGATCATAACATCTGTCTAGAGGTCAACCCGTTTGATTTATTCAATAATTGACACCTTCTCATTGAGATATCATAAGCTCTAACTATCAATTAAGGCCCCTAAAGGTCCTGTCCTGTGCAAAATGACTCAGGACGGGCCTATGAGACTGCTCTTTATTTCCTATAGTGGCTAGGATGGTGTGAAAAAACATAAAGGAGCGCGAATTGATACCCTAAGTACCTATTCAAGCCTCCATGGTGCTTTTTTCTTTCCAAAGAAAAAGATGTGACAGCCTGCTCTTGGGAGAATTATTTAGCGCCGTGGCGTTCACAATGATGGCTAGGATGGGGATAACCACTGTTGGTTGGCCAACGCCCCCTCCATTACGCTGCATCATGCATGCAGTAGTAAAGCCAAGCCAAGCCAGGGAAAGGCAGCCTGAGCGAAATGAAGGCGGTGAGTGATGTGACGTGGTCAGAAGTGTAGGACTTTTGAGCGTTGGCCCTAGGGTTAGTTGTATTGGATGTGATTGGAACTTGAAAAGAGATTGGTAGGGTTGAACCTCTCCACGTGCATCCTGATTGTCTCAATTTTTGCAGCCTCAGTTTTCTTTTCAAGTACATCATCGGTCTTGACAATGAATGACATGCACATTGGGAAAGCCGCAAACGCCGGCCACGTTAAAATCGATAAACAGACTAATTATATCTACGAGACAGATGTAAGTGAGCTCTGAACACGCGGTCTCTTCTATAGATACATCTTCGAACGGTATCTGATATCGATTTAGGTAGAGAAGGACTCATGCCTCAAAGACCTCTATATCACCAACCCCGAGGCCGATAAGACACGCATTGAACACGAAAAGGGCGGCCTGCTTAAAGACTGTTACAGCTGGATTCTATACAATGACAACTTTTTGCAATGGCGCGACGACCCGGAACAACATTTACTCTGGGTCAGAGGCGACCCTGGTAAAGGCAAGACGATGCTTCTAGCTGGGCTTATCACAGAGCTAGAGAAAACGTCAGACGACGGTATCTTCTACTTCTTCTGCCAAGCCGCACGGCCTTCCCATCGAACTGCCTCAAACGTGCTTCGCGGGGTCATTTGGTTCATCGTTTGCAAGCGACCTGCTTTGAAATCTTATGTTCGCAAGGAATACGACCAAGCTAGTTCAAGTGTTTTCACCGATCATAATGCTTGGTACACATTATCAGGGATCCTTACCTCGATTCTGGAAGATGAGATATCTGCCGATTTCATCATCATCATTGATGCGTTTGATGAGTGCACCGAAGGTCGCGAGAAGCTCATTGGCTACATCAGCCAGTGTTCAGTATTATGCAAAGCCAAATGGGTTATTTCAAGCCGCAACTGGCCTGAGATAGAGTCCCAGCTTGATGCAACACAAAGCCAAGTTCGATTACACCTCGAGCTCAACCACGCCTCGATCTCAAATGCGGTTCTCAAATTTGTTGATCGCAAGGTCACCCAGCTCAATTCAACCTACGATGAGCCTACTCGAGCTCAGATTCGTAAACACCTTCTTGATAATGCGAATGACACCTTCCTCTGGGTTTCTTTGGTTTGTCAAGACCTGGAAAAGCCTGGTGTCAAAAGATACCACAGCCCCAGCATCTTACGGCGCTTCCCCGCTGGACTGAATGAGCTATACGAAAGGATGATTAGCGACATCAACGAAAGAGACATGGAGTGGTGTAGAGCTATCCTTGCCGTCGTAGCTGTCGCTCTGCGGCCTTTGAGTCTGCAAGAGCTAGCTGCAGCTGACGAAACACTTACTGAGTGGATTGAAGATAACGATACCCTATCGAGCCTTGTCACCTCTTGTGGCTCCCTCCTAACAATCAGAGGAGATAAAGTCTACACTGTCCATCAGTCGGTCAACGATTTCTTACCCAAGATACCCAAGATCTTACCATCAGGCATAGGGCGCCAGCATTATTCTATTTTCAACTGTAGCATGAATATCATGCACAGCAGACTCCATCGAAATCTATACGGACTCAAAAATAGTGGTGTGGTGATCAATGACATTCCCGTTGTACCGGCTGCCCCTCTGACTATTGCTGGATATGCCTGCATCTACTGGGTTGATCACTTCTGTGCATGGCTTCTGTCTGAAAACACACCTCAAAACAGTCGGTGCTATAGCATGATAAGCGAACTCTTGGAGAAGAAATACCTCTACTGGCTTGAGGCAATGAGTCTATTGCGGTGTGCCTCTGAGGCAATCAAGGCAATGCGGAGACTGGAAGATCAGTTGGTAAGCAGTGGTGTCTCGAGACAATTCAATCGGCGGCTAAACACTCCACAGGAGAACGGAGGTCCTGACGAGCTAAAGCTTCTGGTCAATGATGCTTTACGTTTCGCGTTTACGCACAGAGCCATCATGGATGCTGCACCACTTCAACTCTATGACTCCGCTTTGATATTCACTCCCCAACTGAGCAAGATCAAAATGTGCTTCAATCAGGAAATCAACAAATCCATAAATATATTCTCTCCTGACTACGAACGTTGGGACGCCTGCCTTTTGACTATTCGAGATACAGTATATAATAGCTTCGACGACTCCATATGTGAGTTTTCTCCTGATGGTCGACAAATTGCAACCATCAATAGCAAGGCTGATAGGCTACTCTTGATTGATGTTTCCGCTGGTGGCCTTGTCGAATCGATCGAATCTCCTGGAGGTTGCCTGCATGGATTTACTTTTCATCCAAGTGGAGATTCACTGGCCACACTATCATATGCAGACACAGAGTACGGATTAAAACTTTCTCTCTTTAATCTGCCTGACGGGAAATTCATTAAATCTTTCACAGTTCGCGAACCTTTTCTGCCATCCTTTCTATGCTTCTCCCCAGATGGAGAATTACTTGCTTTAATGTTACGATTCGCCTTTGACTGTCATTTTTCTATTTGGAACCCGGCGATCGGAACGAAAGTGGACAGCCTTTTTAGCAAAGAAGACGTTATCCAATATCTTTTTTGGATTCTTATTCCTTCGCATCCAAAGGCACTCTTGATTCTAGGGGAGAACGATATTTCTATTTGGGGTCTTGATACAAGACATCATGTGTCCGAGCTAATGTCGATGACGGACCTAGCCGATATCGACGCTGCCACGGTTAGCCATGATCGGACATGCTGTGCAATATACCACAGTGATCAGGAGCTCGTATTATACTCCTGGGGTTCATGCATAACTGTACAGAAGATTATGCGATTTGATCAGATCAGGAGGATAGACGATATATCATGGGTAGCCGATGACCGTCTATTGGCCTTTTGTGGTTACTTTGGCATGGAAATATGGGACTGGCAAGCCAAGAAACGGGTAGCACAGGTGCGGAGCTATGCTGCCGAGAAGATATACTACGGGAAAAATCGTCAACTTGCTTCAATCGAACATGGCACTCTCAAGATCTGGAACCTGGACACAATCTTGAGCCAGTCAGAACTTACCACTAAACAATCTACCAGCAGAGGTCGGGCTTTTATCACATCACCAAGTGGCAAGGTCGCTGTCGTCAGTGGTAGTGAAGAGGGCGAAATGTTGAGCATCGCAGTCAATGGCAGATTTCACAATCTGCCCAAGGCGCTTCAGAATTCGTTCCCGCGGTCACATTGGAGTCCTGGTTCACTAGCATTTGGCCACAATGACTACTTTTGTGTCGCTATAGACTCCGGCTCCATTCATATTTTCAGATTTGACCACGATACGGGCCTCTACTATTGCGAATGGCTGATACCGACCTCTAAATCTTTCCATAGAGCTCAGTTTTGGGGCCAGGAGCTCACAACTTCTCATGGTGGCACCCATCCCTACATCAACTTCTGGGATCTCAAGACAGGTAAATGTTCGCGGAGGGTATCCCTACCATGTTCAAAGTTAACCGAAGTATCAACCATTACATCCGACGGCCTAATCGCTTACAAGACAGACCGTTCTCGTGTAGTGATATGGGACATCATGAGCGGAAAGGAAACACAGCGTTTTGACCTAAACGAGCTACATCTTCGTACTGGATTGATTTCCACCATTTCCCTTGGCTATAGCCTGCTTGCGATCTCCGGAATTCAATTGGATACATGGCAGACATTTATAGCCATTGGAAATACTGAAGACAATGCTTGGATTCGGAGGTACTCTATCTCGGACTTTGTTACAACTCTGAACTTTTCAGCCCCTGAGCTACTGGACACAGGATTTGGTGTCCTCAAATGCGACATGGAACGTGGCAGTTCTGAAGACATACCGATGTTGGCCGCAGAAGATCACTGGGACCCGCGTTGCCTTAGCCTATCCTACTCAGAATCCGAAGCCTGGCTCATGAGAGGTTCTAGGAGGATACTGTGGATTCCTCGCCACGATGTCGATTCGGAACGATTCTCGATTCACACAGACTTGGAGGCAGGCAAATCAACAGTTACGCTAGTGCATGATGGGTGTTTGTTTATATTAACTATTGAGATAGACTCGATTTAGTTAGTCCTTATTTAGATTGCGTGATGAATGCACCTTGGTTTGTCATACTTTGCTTCAGCTATGTGTTACCATTTCGTGTGAGTTTGGTTGGCATTTCCATTCTAGTTGTTCTTGATCTCTTTCTTGAGCATCGGCTAAAATGTATTGCTTTATACTCTTTGCCTTTGTGTTGAAACTGCAGCTTGTCTTTACCCTCAACCTTTACACCACATCACGAAAACCAGGTTTCTTTGAAAAAGGGAAAGAATGTCTCATATTGGCAGCTGAGTTCCAGGATACCAGTCAATAAGCTCGTTTATCCGCCCAATAGTTTCGTTACAAGAATACCAGCGCCGATCACATACAGTTGACGCTTAGCTCTTAACCTCGCTATTGGGCCATGCCATCTTTCAGCTGCGGTCCAAGCACAAATGCTGCAGTAGTGTCTCGCAGATCTCCCCCGCCACTGACGTGACCCCAAAATACATCACTTTATAAGACGACCTTTTCGCCATTCCCAAAGTTTTATTTCATCTTAAATTATACCATATTCAATCTCTCAATTCTCGCATTTACACAAATATGGCTGCCACAGTTGAGATCAACGACGCAGTATTCTGCCAGGACCATGTCGCTGAAATCGTCAGTGCACCATCTCCACTCACAACCTCTCAAGATGTCTGACATTTTGCTCCATAGTGCGACGATTGCAGCGTCGATTTACGCGAGGAGAACGACGCTTTCTACGGCGTAAGTTGTCATTCCCCCCCCTACTTCCGAAAGCAGAACCATTTATTCACATTTCTCCGCGGGGTGCAGTTTGACCCTATAGATCGTGAAGCACTCGATAGTGCAGATGCCTCCCTCAACGACGATGGCGCTTATGTCTGCAAGAAACACCACGCTACTAGTAAGTCATGACTGACTCCCCCAGAGAAAATGGAATCCTGACAAGAACATGTAGCTTGCAATATGTGTTTTGGTTGGAAGAAGAAGATCACGCGAGCGCGGGCGGAGGCCAAAAGGGCTGGCAAGCGTTAATTGTTAGTAAATCGGCAAATTAACTGCTAGCTAATTTATCGCTACTATTCTACCTCCTCGATCTGAACTCAATTCTCCTTCTGAAAGCCACCAACTTGGGGACAATCTCACTCGCAAGCCTCCAGTTCAAATTCTCTTGATAAGATGAGAACTTGAGCACCGACGTAGTCCTGATGCCGCGGTAAATACCCTCAGCATCATGCATCGCCATCGGCCAGAGATTCTCAAGGAATGCACTTTGCATGAGCAACAGAGCGCCGAGCTCATCCCAAAGAAGACTTCCTAGTATGCGCAAAGTTCCCTTGTAGCCTGGCGACTCGACGTTCTCCTCGTTTGTTGGGTTGTAATTTACGTCAACTGCGAGGACGAATTTCTCTTTTCCGGGTCCTGATTCGAGATATGATTTCATAGTTGCTTCGTCGATGATGAGGAATACCCTATCATGCACTGACTGATCTGAAAGGGTTTCGAAATGCCTACATAGCTGTTAGCTTTGTCCTTATCTACTCATGCTGAAACTTACTTCTTGGCAGCTTCAATATCGTCATCCGCAATATCCTTCTCTTTCCCATCGACCCAATGAATCTTGCATGCCTTGCGTATATCATTGATACCCACCATCCCTCGTCCCCAATCAGAAATATCAGCCTCGAACTTGACCTTGAACAAATCCCACTGCTCAGGACTATACCCATGACAAAGCCTATACGCCACAAAACCCAAATGTTTATTCGACCTTCGCCGAGCATACTCAATCCATGGCACAAAATCGGGATGATTCGGGAGCCCTCGCAGTTCTTCCCTGGCCATAGATTGTGCGTCAATCTGACTAATTGCCGAGATGACCATACACGCAGGGTCAGTCACACCGACGGAGTTTCGAAGCATTCTAAAGTCCTCATGCTGGAAGTGGCTGTACATTTCCTTTCGGTCAAGATATCTAACACGTTTGGTGTAGTCAGATGCTCGCCATGATAGATTCGCAGACCAGCTGATCGTTTCTGTTCGAAAGCCACCAGCATGAGCTTCTGTAAGGCAATCGTCCTCTTTGACTGGGAGACTGTCGCCTTTGTATCCATCTGTGGGCATCATTATGGTGTAATCGGCCTGAGAGGTATTTTCGGCAAGGTCGTGGAGCTTGTTGGTCAATTCCCATTGTTTGTCGCTGTAGTGATCCGGACTATCGGGTTGATGCAGCGCGAGATCTTGCACGACTGACTCCCGTATGCGATCAATGTGCTCGATGATCCAATGGTGCGCATTCTCACAGATGGAGTCGTACTGCGCTCTGATGAATTCATACCAGAGACCTGTTACTGATACGTGCTGATAAACACCGTCTTCGGCTTCGGCTTTCCTCTTTGCGTTGATCGCCTGCTCAAACACACTGAGATGTTCCCAGATTAGGTTATATGTCTTTCGCAAAGCCGCCTTCGTGCGCTTGGTATTCAGGTAGATAAAGACATTGATGACGGCAACGAAATAACGACAAGCTTCGGGGAATCTGTCCGGATGATCGAGCCCCAATTCTTGCCATCGTCTCTCAGATATCGGCGGTATTCCCTCCCAAAGTCTGGACTTCATAGCGTGAAGCTCTTTGGCAATCGGCCAGAGTCTCGAGCTGTCTTCATAAGAACCAATTCGAATACCTATCCATTCCCCAGTCGATCTGATTTGTCGATTATGTGGAGCAGGCGCCCATTCCGAGGATGGTTTAGTCAAGTTCTTGACCTCGTCGACCGTAAGCAAAGGACGAGATGTTTTTCGATCCCCAGGTAATTCGCCATTCATGAGAAACTCAAAGAAGTGAGGAATTGTCTGGGGTTCCATGATACGATCTGTGATCCACAATTGATGCTTCTTCCCAGGCTGCGGACCAAAGACTAGATGGCTGATGTCTGTAGGGCTGTTTTTCCGTTTGATCCGCGCTTGACGAAGATGAGGCGTGGCTGGAGTCCCGTTCTGGGTCAGAGCCATGTCTAGCTGCAGCATGCGGTCGCTGAGGTCCGACATTTTTGCGATAATATGCTTTTTTGGTGACAATTGGTGAGGAAATGGATGAGGTGATGATGGAAAAGGGGAAGACTTTTTAAAGTAAGTCGAGTGTTGGTTCGCTGGCGTTAAAACCGGCCCCGTTATTTCGGGCACAGTTAGGCAGAAGGTGGGCAAATGAACGGTGAGACAATAGCTGAACCAATCATATTAACCAATTCGGAGGGGAACTAACTCAAAGTGTGTTAGAACTGTGACAACCAACAGTCAAGCATCACAGTTCGTTCTACCAACGTTGTTGCTGTCGTTACGGAGTGATGTTTATTTATGCCTCAACTGAGAAAGGGACGTTGAAAGGCAGTTTATATCATATCTCATGCATTCAGTTTCGTCAATCTAGAGATTCTTTTAGTTACACCTTGTCAGTCCGTCGGGATTAACATCCAGCGTCGGAGATCGCGTACTACACTTCCAGTACCATAGAGCTGAAAAATACACACTATTGAATATTATTATGCTCTGAATGAAAATAGAGGAAATCCTATATATGGAGGTAGTATACTATATAAGCAGTTCAAGTAACTTGGCCGATTTATTAAAAATCAACTTAAATATTAAATACAAATAAGGCCTACCCGGGACCTAGCTTAAATAAAAAACAAATCTATAATGTTAAACTAATAAAACACGCTAATGGACAAGTCTATGTGTAGAGATAAAAATACAACTTTGTATTAAATTCCTTTAAGCCTTGGGCTTGATTGATTGAGGGTTGCGGAAGATGTTCTTGGGGTCATACTTCGCCTTGATGGACTCCAATTTGGCGAGGTTGCTTCCCCAGTACATCTCGGTAGCTCTGTCACCCTTGAGCTGCGAGTCAGGGTAGTTGACATACATACCCCAAGTACCCGCCTTGAGGGTATTGGAGATGCTCTGTCGCAGACCCTTGATCAGGTTAAAGCCATCAGAGGGATACTTCTGGTTCTGCGCAACGCTGTCGTAGAACTGGAAGAGAAGAAGCGCGTCGCGATGGACGTAAGCCGTGTCGGTGGACTTGTGCTTGGAGATGGCGGAGTTTTTGCCGCCAGAGATGTCCATCTGCAACCACCACGAGTGACTGCTGCTCTGGCCAGTGGCGGAGATGTAGTCGACGAAGGACTTGAATTGAGCGAGAGTGAGTTCAGGCGCCTGCAGACTGCTAGCGTAGAAGTTGTCGTGCTGCAAGTTGTTAGCGATTAGTCACAATGGTGGGAGAGGAGATAGACTTACAGCATCGTAAGAAGCACTGGTAGGGTTGATGTTGACATTGGCGCCGGCATAGTGAGTAACAAGCTGGATCCAATCCACAGTCGTCGCGCTGACTTGCACATTAAACTTGGCAAGCAGCGGCTGAAGAGCCTTCTTGAGCTCAGCCTCAGTACCAACATAAGCACCGTCAACACTGTATCCGTTCTTGGAGATGGCCATCTGCATAGTGATCTCTGCAGGCATAGTCTTTCCAAACTCCTGAAAGTCCAGCAAATTCTGAGGAGCTGTTTGTTGGTTCCAGTTCAATCCACCAATGTCGAAGTATGTAATCTGCTCTGGAGCAGCAAAGGTGTCGAACTCGAGCTCAGCGACGACGCCGAATGAAGCACCAGCGCCGCGAATGGCCCAGAAAAGATCCGAGTTCTCGGTCTTGGAGCAGTGGACCACTTTTCCGGTGGGGAGAACTACAGTAGCGCCCTTCATCAAGTCCAGCGTGAGTCCGTACTTGCGCGCGACCATTCCGTAGCCGCCGTGTAGAGCGTGACCGCCGATACCGACACCAGGACAAGTTCCATGAGCGAGAGCTCGCTTTCCCTGGTTCCAGAGCTCAGTGGCGACATGGCCAAGTCGTGCGCCAGGCTGAATCTTTGCAGTACCATCCTTGGCTAGCTTGACGCTGTATAAACGGTCTAGCTCAATCATGAGGTGGCCGTCTTCTCCACCGAAACCAAAAGATGTGTAACTGTGGCCACCGCTCTTGGCATTAACTGCGACACCATGTTTTGCGCCGCATACGACAGCGGCAGAGATTTGAGCTACGGTCGTGGGGACTGCGATGGCGACGGGTTCGAATTGAAGGCGAAGATTGTAAGCGGTGCCGTCTTCGCTCCATGTTTGCGTGCCTTTGGTGTCGACTGGGACTTTTGCTTGGACGAGACAGCTATTCACAGCTTCTCGTTTTGTCGGCACAGCTAATGATTGTGCGGCATTGGCTACGAGGCCTATGACCAAACAATGAAGTGTATTGAGCTGCATCGTGAATAATTGTGAGGAATAGAAGGGTGATGGAAGGATGAATGGAATGAGATGAAACCAGCGGATGAAGCGGACATTAAATGTTATTAAATGCATCAACTGCCGTGGCCACCCTCGCACTCGCATGGTCCACAGATCGACGCGCTACGAACTGATATTCAAGCCCAATACGACATGAACTAAGGTAAAAACTACGTTGCGGATCTCCCATCAGTGGCCCTCGCTGTCCCCGGGTGCAGAACAGACATTACACCATCCCTGCATGGTAACCATACGTAAAATTACAAACTCTAACCCGCCAAAGCAATAATGCGCTGTCCTCCCGCGACACTGAACTGCCGCTTAGTCCTAGCTAAAAACATAAAGCTGCAGAGGGAAACTCTGATCGAAAATGCAACGTTGATGGGAAAAGAGAGTCCCCAGCGAGTGGCGCTGATTTCTCGTGAATCCAAGCCTCAAAGTGCCGATCTACCGGGTAGCATACGAGGTGGACACTCTATAATTAGCAACTGGCAAATCACGGGCCTCACTAACCGTGGAGCATGATGTCACGGCTTGACTAGCCTGGAGCTAGAGATGCCCTTTAGGGAAACGTTTATGGGGTTTGGAATGATGGCTGGTGATAGTGTGAAAGGGATTGCCGATTCTGGAGCGGGCTTTTCGGGTAACACGAGGTTTGCGATGCACTAATATGTAATGGGGCTAATGTCGCTAACTTGAGCATAGACACTACTTGGTCATCGTTACTATGCGATGTAAAATTATGGGCTCAAGCCTTGATGTATTATCTCAGTAAAGCCCCGTCTTCGCCAGGGTCAGAGTGGTGTTGCGTTGGGAGTCTTCTTGCTCATGTCTGTGATATGGATGCTGAAAAATATGGTGATTCACACGATGGGACTCTCGAGCGATGAACTGATACGCTGATGAGAAATTATCTCTCATTCAAGATCAGGAGTCAGAGTTGTGCATCACGAGTTAAAAATCTTGAAAATGGTCAAAGCGAGGAACGCGACAATGCATCACTTGCATACCGTCCTGTGTCACCAACATAGTGATGTAGTAGCAGCAGTGACACTTTGTTCCGATACTGGGAGGGTCTGTAAGCCATCCAAGATGGCTGCAAGATGCGAGTTGCTTGGTCATGACACTCAACAGCATTGAATGGAATGTAAATCGAGCTATGTCCACTCTCCGAAGACTCAACATTACTCTGAATCTGAGTTTCCTCACAATGTTGAAGGGAGTGTCACAGCAAATGTCACGTTCGAGTTGGCCATGTGAATGAGTGAAATGCAAGTCAATCAGACTATAATAACTGGTGTAGGTAAGTCCTACGAATTAAACGAGCAATCACACAAACAACCATACAGCACTCATACAAAAATTCCTCCCAACTCTTCTAAGAGGTATCCCCCAAAGAAACACATTCAACAACCCGCAACACTTGCCAAAACAACCATCCCAAGATGCCGCGGACCAAGGACTTCAAAACGAAGACTGAGATCGAAACAGAGATCCGCACCACTAAGAGTTACCTAACAACGGCAACAAAGTTGAGAGAAAGTGAGGATTGGGGAGCCATAGAGGAATTCACGCTCAAGCTAGCTGCCGGGTGCATAGTGACCTCAGACCCTGCGAAATACAGCGATGCCGAGAAGGCCATGGCTCAACAGCAATCTTACGAATACGAGGATAATGAAGAGCGCGCATTAAAAAACAAAGAGAGACTTCAGAGGGAAGAGAAGAAGCTGGAGAAGAGGTTGGAGGAGCTTGAAGACTTTAAAAAGAAGTGGAAAGGTCCAGACTAGGCGATGGAACGAATTGGAAGGGCGATTCACTTGGGACACTATACGCGGGGACTTTGCCAGAGGCAGGACTTTGGAATGCTAGAAATGCTACAGGATTCACATCAAGACTTTTGCATGCACCGAACTTACGCCTTTGATAAGTGAAGCAAGGAGGTATAAAATTTGTCACTTGGTCAATGTCGTGCGACATGATCTACCGAAGTAGTCGTATACATGGGTCTTGTCAGTGCTTCAAAGCACATAAGGAAAGCTTAAGCTACCGGAAAGGGATTGAGTAATTCGGAACTGCTCATGCGTAGAATGGATCATTGGCTGTAGCAAACGGGACAGGTGAACTGTGGCAATCGATATGTAAATACTCGCAATTAAGACTTATTACTGAGAAATGAAACGAGCATAGAGAGAATAGATATATAAATAATTTCAAGGAAGCTTTTAGGAAATAGTAAATCTGGTCAACCTTTCTCATCCGCTATCATACACATAGGTGTATTGAACCTGACACTACACTTAATCATCGTGGTGGTCATGCGTAGTGTCCGCTTATCGTACAGTGGCTAGAAAGCATTGTCGCATTGTGGGTCACCGTGGATATGTAATAAGCAAAGTGTGCGATCCTGTAGATCATGATATAATGTCTACTTTGTAAGATAGATACGTTATCATTATTGATGCCGGTGGCTGAGAGCTAGATTAGAACGAAGGATCTGAGGTGTAGCAGTAGTTTCACTGATTCTGTCTAGGTTCCACGACATCAATGTTGGATCCTTGGATGCTGTTTGCACAAGCGATACCTAATTTTATATTGGCCAGTCAGTGAAATGCCGCACCAGCCAACTATAAAAAGGGCCCAAGCTGGGCATGTATTTAAACTTCTCCTGTAAAGAAGGCCACCAAAAGAACTAAAATCATTTTACTACTCGATCATATATCTACAACAACATGCCACTTACAAAGACAGAAATCGCGTTGGAGCTAGTTCGCACAAGGAGTGACATTTCCTTCGTGGAGAAGGAAATAGACGATCTAAAATGGAAAATAACTCAGGCGCAGACGCAACAGGCCGCTGCCATGGCGATAGTAACTGGAAACTATCCGCATGATCGGATCGTCGTGGCTCAACAACAAGTTGTGGAATTCATTGATAAGGAAAACGACCTGTACCGTCAGCAAAACAGAAGCAGGGCGGAATTACAGAGACTGAGAGCAAAGGAGACAAGGCTCCAGCATCAACTGCAAGCCTAAGAGGACATTGATGATGGTTTGAGGGCTTTTGCTATAGTATAGGATTGGCTACTCCTTGAGAAGGTGAAGCGTCTAGAGGATATAGACAATACAGAGCTTGAGTCTACTATATTTACATTGTTACTTCATTCTTGATAAATGAATAAAGGATTAAGTTAAAGGAAGTGTGCCGCCATGAACCCAAGTAGTGATAGTTGCGTGGGTGGCTGGTATGCCGCCCGAGCTGTTTCGGTAGGAGTATTATATTGAGTGGATAGATCCATGGTTACTGGCTCACATCACGCACCTCACATAAAGTCAAGTAGTACTGACGGCGTGAGTGACCTTATTTTCGCCCGACTGCTATAAATCTGCATAACAAACATCAGGGAAAGATGACCGCTCTCAACATCAGAGACAACCAGTATGAGCCATCATCCGCAGTCGCTTGTAGTTGAGAGTATGTATCAGCACAAAGAATGCAGTGCCTAGCTGTAGTTTCACTGCTCTTATTCAGGGTACACAATAACACCAACGGTTGATCTGTAGATTGCGTTTGTAAAAGTAAACATCTTATTCTGACATAGCAGTCAGTGAAGTTCCACGCCAGAAATCTATAAAAGACACACTGGGATGGGTACTTCAAACATCTCCCGTAAAGCAACCGATCTTAGGTAAAGAACCACAACCACAGAGCTATACACTTCTCACCAGCTGATAATATATCTACGAGAATATGCCTAGAGCCAGGGCATCGATCGAGGCGGAGCTTTCTACCGTCAAATCTGGAATAAGCACGACTGAAAAGGACATACAGAATGTGAGATGGGAAATTCTGGAGTTACAGGCAAAAGGGCGGGCGGCCACTGCAATATGTACTTCCCCGAACTTTAGTGAAGACCAGAAATGCGTGGCTCGGCAACAACGTAAAGAGTTTCTTCAGGAAGAGGTACAGCTAGAGCTCAAGTTAGAGAGACTGAATTCGGACTGGCTGAGACAGAAGGGGAAGATTACATGTCTTGAGAGAGAATTACAATCCGCAGATTAGACGTTTGATCGCTTAGGTATATAATAAACAGTTTATCGGGGGAGTTCTGGTTTGGGCAAATATATTACAGGAAGCGTTAGAAGCAGTTTAGCTCTACAGTATTCAACCTGCATGTTGAGATGGCCTTAACTGTCAGTGTGAGGCGACGTTGTATTGTGCCCAGATTTCAAGTATCATAGAGATTAGCTATCAATCGACTTCAGCATACGAAGCTATCTCAGAGGCCTCATGAAGCCTCGCAATGAAGCAAGCACTGTGTCTTGGGTCAAAAGTAATAATTCCATCAAGACAGCCGATCCGTGAATATTACATGACTTGAGACGAGAGGGAGTCTGATTCCTTATCTAGCCGCCGTCAATGACGAATAGGTCTAAACAAACGCCTGATTGCGGTGTTAGCCAGGGTCTACGATGACGCACGTAAGAAATGCTAAATGCCATGTAATGGGTGATTATGTTAGGGTTTAATACTCAGTGATCTCTACAATTTTGAACTGATGAAGCTTGTGCCTCAATAGATTCACAACTTGTGTTTCCGCGAAGCTATACTGCATGTAGTATGAGCGAGATACCAGGCAATCAAGCTATAAATAAGCCCCGTGGTCAGTATCCTGACCATTTAACCCAAACCAACTTCTAGAAAGAATTTGAAACGAACGAATACATCATTTCTACCACTTGACAGCATAGCTACAACACTATGCCCTCTAGAGCGGTGATCGAAGCAGAGCTTGAAAGGCTCAGAGCAACTATAGAGCGAGTGCAGACCTATCACGACACCACCAGGTGTGAAATACAAGACCTGATGCAGAAAAGGAGAGAGGCGCAGAGGATAATGAACGGGGGCAGGAGTCAGGCGGAAAGGGACTCGGCAAAAAGAGAGCATAATCGGCTCTGTGCGACTATTACAAGGCTCTGCGATCAGCAAGAGCGGCGGACTGAGGAGTTACAGAGGTATAAAGACAGGGAGAGGGAGTTGCTGAGGGATTTGCGTATAGCGTTTTGGTAATATAATGGGGCAACAAGCATATAAAGCTTGACTACAGACTCTCGTAAACGAAACACAGAGTTCAAGACCATTACTGCCTGTGGGTGATCGAACCGATTTGCAAATTAAGGCGTGGAAGCGTGAGAATACGCAGGTGTTTGTCCCTATTGTGGTTGGATGCTCCAGGTGCTTAGTTTTCTCGAAAAAGTGGAAAGGGGAGGGATATTGCTCTTGAGTGGATAAAAGCCGTTACCGCTACGCCCTGTATGTGTTTTTTTGGTGTTCTTTACCTTTGTGGCCTTGAGGCTGAAGCCTCTTTTTGACCCCTCAACCCTATCACAGTTACGACTTGCTGTTGTCACTGATTAACAGCATGAGGTGATAGGTGTTGATTCGACGCTGAACCACTTTGCAGATGGTTTTGCAAATGAGGCTCGTGTATCAAGTCACAAGGGCCTTTCAATTTAGCATCACTATTTACAGTAAACATCAAGTCCTATGTCGTCCCGTTGGGAGTACAAACTTTAACGCCGAGAATCAGCTACCAAGTCTGATGGGCAAACACGGGCTCGAACCATTCAGCTAGACGACAACCGTCAGTGAGAAATGTCACTCAGAGGTATAAAGCTTAGCTCTATTTAGATTTCAAGCATTTCGCCAGAATAAACTTCCCCAAGAATACTCAAAAATTCTACAACTTTATATTATAGCACCAGCACTATGTCAACCAAAGCCGAGATCCAATACCAGATATCCTGCCTTGGCGATGAAAAGGAGAGGCTGGAAAGTGAGATCAAGGCTGCCCAGGATTATACAAAGCATGTAACGCAACAGAAGTTGGATAAGCAGGCGATCGTATATGGGCCCTACGACCAAGCCACCAAGGACGCGGCCCAGAAGGAATATGACTATTACTGCGAGATTTTGCTAGACCTCCTCGACAAGGCAATTGAGCGTGAACAGAGAATGCAGGAGCTGAGGGATAGGGAGAGAACGCTATCTATGAGCTTACAGCTAGCGCGATAGGTAGCCGTCAAAAGTGTAGGGCCTTAAGCCTAGCCAAGGAGTAAACAGACGCTTCTGAGGTTTACTTATAAGCTGTGATTTCATGGTTGTCTGATGAATGAAGTCGTGGGTGTTCAAGGAAGCGTTAGGCTTCACATGGTCACGTAGATGTTTGAAATAGTGGATTTTACTTGTACCTTCGACATTCACTTGCTGAATCTGACGAGGAGCTAGATTTGAGGTAGCAGATATTATTCACGTGTAATTGGGGTCTTATTAGCTGCCTGAGCCTAATCTAGGGTATCCACCAATAGACGCCATGGAGCGACGAGGCTCTGCCAGGTCACAGACTACAATGCCAGAGTCCTGCAGTTTGAAAGCGGTTCTCGTCGGTAACGAAGACATCTATTTTTATTCAAATGATGTTCGGAATTTTGATTAGACAACAGGGAACTAGGCCGAATGGGAGATATTTCAGATCTTATCTTGTCTATCAGCGCCACTTACGACATTGTTCCAATCTGAGGCTTAGCGTGGGCGCTTATTTCCAGCCCAATCTCCTTCGTTCATTTCGAATCGCTTCACTTCTCAAGTCAAAACCTTCCACTTTAAACCATGGAGTCGCCGTTAGAAATCGTCCTCTCCACGCCAGGATACTATGGCCCAGGCTCTATAACAGCCTGGTACTGCATCGTAGCAGCCACAGCAATATCCTGGACCTGGAATCCCGCTCATCGCTTCCAGCCGACCTCGGACTTCATGGCGGCTATTCTATACCCCTTCGTTGCAATGATACACTTCGCTATACAGTTGTGGAACTTCCCCTGTGACAAAGTGCAGTATCTCAGGGCCAATCTTATGCATATCACCATCGGAAATGGACCCGAGGGCCCGGTCTCGCAGCAATATGATTACCAATACAAGAACCAAGTGCTTTTCGACAAACCGGGCCCCGACATGTTTGACGTTTTCCCGCGAGTCGTCACAATTGATGCTGCCTTGCGGATCAACGATAATTGCTTCTGGCTTTGTTTGATCGCGCTTGGATTTCTGCTAGTCGAGCACAGGAAGAACTGGACAGAGCACCGGCTCAAAGGCTTCAACCGCGTTGAAAAATGTCTTGTTGCTGGGGTTTTGCTACCGATAATGAATGGAATATTTCTTCTTATCGTCTGTGACGACGCTCGAGCCTTGTGGATCTCTGTAGAGTCTACTCTCTTCAGGTTCATAGCGGTAACCCTGGGTATGTGTCCTGCCATGGTGGCATTCTTTATATATCTCCCAATATCGCCCGAGTGGAGTTCATTTTCTGGAATACTACCCGAAACAAGATCCATAACACAGTTTCCTTTGGAACTCGCTGTCAATCTGTTCCAACGGATTCGCAGAATTCGGCTGTTACACTTCGGGCTTGGGATTCTCTATCTTGTCTTCATTGGTATCTTGGTAGTGGGCACGGTGAACACCTTGAGACTGGTATATCCGATCCAACTGTTCATTCCAGCCGTTGGTATCTCAGTCTTTGAAATGGAGCAGCTGGCGAGCTTATTTGGGGGATTGGTGGTGCTGTCCCATAGCATTCATTCAATCTACTACCCGCATTAGAAGCTACAGATTCAAGTATCCATATAATGATAGACCGTTATAAATATGGCATCCGGCATTCGATCGACTCCAATAATTATTCCATGTCTTCTGCTACTGTCGCACGCACTTTAAGTCCAAAATCTCGAAACAAGGCGTAACTCTCCGACCGCATGGGACTCAGAGGCTCCGTGAGCTGAAAGTCGAATGCTCGCAGTAACTACGTCCCCACAAGTCAGCGAAAATTATGTCTCTGGTCCAAATCCTGCTTTTGCAACGAACCTCAAAGTACACCTTTTGTAACTCCATAAACGCCAACGGCTTTCCAGCACACATCCAACGGCCGTGGCCAAAGTTCATTTCGACGTTACGTCGCATCTCGGCAAGATCAGAGGCTGAAAGACCGACGAAGCGTTCTGGTCGGAAAACGTCGGCGTCTGCCCCAAAGAGAGCTTTTGAACCTAGAATAGCAGAAAAGTTTATGGCGATGGATATGCCGCCGGGAATGAAGTACCCGTTGATGGTATCGCCTCCAGCTGGTACCTCCTTGGCTTGCTGGCCTGTTGTCACCGGTCGCATGCGAAGACCTTCATATATAACTGCCTGTTGGAAGTCAACTATCTGTATCGAATGTGTGGTGAAGAAGGCGAAAGGGACTCACTTGGAGATAGGGCAGCTCGCGTGCTTGAGCAGCAGTAATTGGGGTTGAAGCTCTACCCTCACGAATAGCCACTCGAATCTCTTCCTTGAGCTTCCTATAGACACGAGGAGAGGACATGAGGTAGAATAAAGTAACTCGAATAGCTGAAGCTGTGGTATCGGATCCCGCGACGAACATAAAGAGCGTCTCGGATTGTGCGTTGCCTTCGGATAGACCGTGGACTTTGAATGAGCTCTGACATTAGAAACATCAATGGTCGTTCAACAAATATCTTGGATGGTTAAAATGAGACACTTTGACGTACCAGCATATCAGTCTTCTCTGTCTGGTCCTGACTATAGCGTTGCCGGACATTGTCATTCGTAACTCTGAGCGGGAAAAGTCAGCCGAAGGACGTTCCTGGTAAGATACTCAAGGCGAGTCAAGATGAGGATTCTTTACTTCATCAACGGGCCAATTCCATGAGTATCTGTCTCGCGTGGTCCAAAGTACTTGAGAAACGTAGTTGAGTACATTATGGCTCGTACCCACGGCACATCACTCGTCAGCGCCATCAAAGGCATATGCTCATCCAATCCTTCATAAAACCTATACGGATCCGAGTCAGAAGCGCAGCAGCCAAACTCCGTCCCAAGCGCCACTTTGGAAATGACATCGAGGGTGAAATATGACAAGACGTTGAGAAGGGGCAGAGTACGGAATACACTAGACGCCGGCTCTGAGAGATAACGCCGACGAATCAAGGATATCAAATTATTAACCTGCTGGTCAACTGCACCCTCGAGATTCGGCGTGTCACGACCGCTATACGCAGGTGCAACCCTTGCCTTTGCGCGATCATGTTGACGCGGGTCTCTCACTGCAAACATAGTCTCGTGATACGGATTGAAGCGCACGCCATCGACCCAAGACGACTTGCCATATGAGCTCTTTGTCGCCGACATGCGCTTGACGAGTTCAACATCTGAAGTGAGCAGGACCTGAGGCCCGATTCTGACAAGTGAGCCGTACTTTTGGTCGAGAGCGACGAATACATGATGCTGTTTACCGCTGTAGGCTATCCAGCCGTTCCATATGTAGCTGAGTCCTGCGAACCAGGGGCCTGGGACGTGTCTGAGGCGATACCATGCTAGAAAGGATGTTCCGAGCCACCAGGATGATAGCAAGCAGAAAGAGGCTATAAACATGCCACTGGAAGTTGCCATATCTGATAAATAAGAGGAGGTCATCGCTGGTTGTAAGTTTTGTCAGATATTGAATTGGCTGACTCTGAGGTGCAATACAGGGAGGGGGAGGGTTGAAGGGTTGAATGGGGATACAACTGTGATCTTACGCCCATTTTCAAAGTCTACATATCTTACCTCACAACCCCAAAACAGTTATTCTTGACAGATCGTTTTCTATGTATTTAGCCGGTCAGTGGTAAAAGACAGCCACATCTACCTTATACAGCCTCGCGCATATGCAGTTGCTTTGTCACGCTTATGCGTCAATTGCAGATTGGCACAAGTACGACCATATTTAACAGCCAAGAGCCAATAATCGACTTCTCATTTATCTTGTCGGTTTTCACGCGTATCACTTGACTTTTTGTCGCCTCTGGGTCTGCAGGTAAGAACGTCACATGGTCTGCATGCATATATAAACGTCATACATCCCGGAGTAAAACCCGAAAATGAACGTGCTGGTCGCAGTTCATTAAGCCACTTCGGTGTGGGAGGCCTCAAAGAAACCTTTTGTAACATTAAGAGCCAGAAGATAAATTCAGAGCAATGGGGGCAAGCTTCTGTGAGAATTGCGCTCGGTTTGTATCCTGTCTGCTTACCAACTGGCATGAGGAGTAACAAGACGATTACCAGAATGTCTTTAACAGGGACAGTTGGTAAGTCCCTGGAACTCAGTGGCCGATTAATGCGTGCTGAGGGGAAGTCTAGATATTCTTACCTCTTACGGCAAATGATATTCCTGTTATCTGACCTTCAGGATAACGTTACCCGGAGGCAATAATTCCTCTATCAGCTAATTAACCCCACCAATTGAGACCCCCGACATTGTCGATCGGAAGTTCTCTCTGGGATTTGATGTATCACGCCATGTTTCCACTGATGCCCGCAAGTTGGTTGGTATCATGATACCCTCTACCTAAAAATATCTATAGCTCTTCTGGGTCTCCACCGTATCTATGCAGTGGGACCAGGGTATGAGTCTGGGAGGCTATTTTTATAAAGACTCTCGGCCTAATTCACCCGAATATTGATATCTTATTTCCGCCGTATTTTTGCACTGAATATCGTGAACCAACTGCTGAAACTGATACATCCACTCTGGAGTACCACGTCCGTAGTGATTGCTGAAGGTCGCCAGCTATTCACAGTCGCCTCTACTGTCGCTATCCGTGCATTCAGAGGAGTTGGTTATCTTATGACTCGGAGCATTTGCCAAGCATCACTTGATACACGGAACTCGTGTTGGCACAGCGCACGGTCGGTCCAAGATCAACCCATCTAAACATCAACCCGTGAGCTGAAATAGCTGAAATAAGTGTACCGGTCTAAAGGCTCCTGGGCGGAGGTCACTGCTTGACCACTACTGAGATTGAGGTGCTGGCTGTGATATCTCCAAGCAGATATGTACACAATGACTTGGTCGAGGCTATCTGACATCGATCGCCTTTAGTCACTATGGCAGGAGGAGAATCCAAAGACTCGCACCATGGAGCTTGCGGGCTTCCGGACCCAGGGTTAGCCTAACGGAAGCAAGCCACTTCCTGCCTC
Source organism: Fusarium sacchari (assembly GCA_017165645.1). Lineage (NCBI taxonomy): Eukaryota > Fungi > Ascomycota > Sordariomycetes > Hypocreales > Nectriaceae > Fusarium > Fusarium sacchari. The sequence goes on from JADANP010000034.1 coordinate 135,981, forward strand.
TCTGGGATTCATTTCTTATATATGTCTTGGCAGATGATATGAAGGTGAAGCATCTGATGAGTTGAGAGAAACTCGGCTCTCTAATGAGAAAGTTTGGGTGGAAGGGTCGCCTGTCACTTGCTTGGCCCTGCTGTGCTGACCTTTGCGGGTAGACTTAAATGTGTCGAGACTTTGCCCAATTCTCCATGGGCTGGAAAAGATCTACTGCTTCGTCACGTTGTCAGATGGCAGCAATCCTAATACCACGAGCGAGAAGAAGGCATGATTATCGCTGAGTAATTCTCACGGTGATGGATACTTCCCGTTAGATATTTGACATTTATCTCCCCCAACATAGGCGAGACAACGCTTGAAACACTAGCAGTGGGGAAGTGGCTTGGTGATGTTCACGTTGGAAAGGTGATACCAAGCAACGTTATTGATTGATAGTTAAAGCTTATATGTTATCTCACTGAGATATATCTACCAAGCAACGTTATGCGAACCAGATTCAATTTAGCTATGCGAAGTATCTGGTCCGCTCAACCGTTCTCTAAAACCGTCCAACAAAGTCAACCCTAATGGAATTCCAGATGCACTCCACATAATCAGCCACAACAACCTTACTCAACCAGCTACTGTCGACCTGCCATATCCCCATTCTGTTCATCGACCTATAAAAGTTAGCAAGATATTGAATTACATTGAGACGAGGTAGTCTACTTACATCCTTGGGAAACGAATCAGCTCGTCGAAGATCTCGTGTTCCGTCCAGACTACGTTGAGCAATGTCTCTAAGCTCTGAATCTTCTCTCTGGTGTTGGTTCGAGGGTCCAGGTTGGTATCCGCCCTGCATGGTGTCCCTGTTCTCCGAAGCCCCATACTCACTCCATTCTCGCCAAGGGACTGTCTGATCTTGATAGCTGGAGTTACTTGGGACGGGTGGTTGATACAGAGATCTTGAAGGAGGTGGAGGTGGAGGTGGGTATCCGCCTGGGTCGGTATACCTGTCCCTCGAGGCGTCGTACCCATGTCCGCCCTGTCGAGGCCCTGCCTGGTATTGATATACGGCTCGACTCAGGATAGGTGATCGATGCGGATGTATAGGGGGAGGCGGAGGCGGAGGCGGAGGCGGAGGCGGAGGCGGAGGTGGATACATGGCCTGCGTAGGGTACCTGTCCCTCGAAGCCCCATGTCCATACCCATGATACGGAGGGGGCAGCTGATACCGATTCTCACTGTGGCTTCGGATGGAAATCCCATAATCTCTGGTGAGTGGATACGATGTTATCGGAGGGAGCGTCACTCGTGACGTCGAGCTCCCAGAGCTATGTTCGGGCGAGTTGCTGTCAGGGGTGACCCTAAAGGAATATTGGCCACTGGATGTCGGTACTTCTGTGGCCGGTGTTGGTGCACTCGGGGCATAACTCTGTGTCGACGGACCGGGACTCAATCTGGATGCAGGATCATTGTCCCCTCTCTCAAGAGATCTCAGATCGTTGCGAGGCGCTATCATAGGGGACTGAGGTACATAACCATGTCCAGACCGTGTGCCAGGCGCTATCATAGGGGATTGAGGTACATAACCATGTCCGGACCGTGCTTCATCACGTCGAGGCCTGGGGGGGAGTTGAAGTAAGGGAGATCTCGAACGTTCCCTGTATTGTTCCCTGATCGAGCGGTCACGATATGGCAGCCCGCTATCTACTGGAGCAGGGTGGACAGGCCTTGGCTCCGGCATCATGGGAGACGGCCGAGCTCTCTTCCGAGACTGGCTCGCATGCCCATCTCCTGCAGGCTCCGGATCAGGAGAGGGACCCTGATAGCGATGCAGGTTTGATGGTCCGCCGTTCTGGCCATTCGGATGTTCCTGATTCTGTGGCGGGCGAACCATTGGTGGGTGAACTGGGTTCAGTATGCTAGAAACTCGTGGGAGTGCCCGTGGCGTTACGAACTGACTGTTTTCCGGTCGAAGTTGTATCTTCGACGATAGCTCAGCCATAGTAGGAACAACCTGAACTGACGTGCCCTTAATATTCATAGTCTTGTACCCATGGCCTGGCATGTACAGGATAGGATCTGCACCAGCATCAATGATACCACGAATGTCGTCCTCCACGGAACGCCCAACGATGACAGAACCCTTGGCAGGGACATTGCATTCATCCAATGCCTTTGTAAACACTCGAGGGTCAGGCTTGCGCGCTACTAGATCCTCTGTAAGTATCATGGCATCGACATGGTGCCAGAACTTGAGATGCTTCACAACATCCCAGTCACAGACACAACTATGGTCGGCGACGACTATGTCATAGTTGAGTTTATTCTTCAGGTCCTCAAGGAGTTCAGAAGCGCCGACAGCTTCAAATCGGCTGCGGTTGAATTCAGCGGCGAACTCGCTGCCGAGGAGTCTCCGCTCATCCGCCGATGGTATGCTGAGGTTGAGTTGCTGAAAGAGCAATCCAACCTTGTCAATCTGAGGAACACTTGGCCCGTGAAGCTGGGCGAGGATGTGCTGTCGAAACGCCGCGTTAATGGCATCACGATAGGCACTCTTCAGCTCATCCAAGGTTTTGCGTGCAAGGTCTCGGTTGAGCACCTTGCATTTCCTCAGACCGCACTCGATGGCATACTCGCGGTTGAAGAGGGTGTCCAGCGTAAAGAAGATGACCCTTCGGTTTCGGGGATCGCTTTCGAGTTTCGATGGTGGTTTCTGGGGCGGTCCTGGGTAGCTGGCCATCGCATCCTTGCTTGAGTTCTCAGTCCTATATTATAGTAATCAGTTAAATATTCTCATACAATGTCCAAGTTATAAGCCAGAAGTGTTATTTGCCGCTGAGACCTATGGCTAAGAGCTCAAAACGGCTGAGAGAAGATAGATAACTTGCTTGAGCTCGGATGAGCAAACATGACATTGTGTGACGAGATGGGAAGACCCTGCTGTTTTATAGAACAAATTAATTCGCGCAAAATGAGGCATGAAAATTACTTCCTTCACGAGAAATAGATGAAACAGGAGAATTGTTTGTTTTTTCCGCGCAAAAAGTATCTTCTTCAAATGACCACTCATTTTGATGCATGGGCGCCGCAAAGACAAAAAGTCTATCTCTACAGAGTTTGCGAGACTGATAAAGCGTACTTTCGCACAACGCTGAGTAAGGCTGAGCGGAAAATATTGGCTTCCAACAGCTGGAGTTAATTTCAATCCCCCAGCACCTTGTGTTGACTTGAGACATCTCAGGTGTCATACGTTTATACTCTCAATTAAGTACTGAAATGACAATGATCTGAACTCCGATGATCACTTTCAGAACTGATTTTGATAACAATTTTAACTTTCCTTTCACCTGCTGTCTCATTAATCACTTGAGACAAGGCGGATTCATGATTAGAAGGACATTCCTGGTGAAAACAGCACACGGCATTATGCAAGAGACTATCAAGAAGCTTTTCAACCTATATGTTGAGGGTAAATGCACAACAAGTGTGAGTAGCGGGATGTAGGCCATCAGCTGTGCGGTCTATCAACTCAGAATAACACTCTTATCAAAGTCAGTCCGGGTAGTGTACCAGCTACCCAGGACAAAAATTCCCAACACAGGCATATCCAGAGGAAGTCAAGGCGATCTGTGAGGAGTCTGATGTGAGCCGTCAAGTCCACGCCCACAGCACTTGTAGCGCTCACTGTGCCAAAGTCTCTGGTTTTTCAGCTGACCATATGATTCGCCATTGGCTTACCGCGGCCTGACAGGTCAAGCTTTTGCGTGCATTTCGGACCGGAAGGACTGTCCTGCTTGGATTGCTGATGTGACGGACTTTGCAGCTGTGCCATTGGGGTATGATCTCAGAGTGGCAAGGTAAGAGTCACACAAAGGCCGAGACGGCATTTACTTTTCTCGTCGCTTCTGCAAGGATTACATGGCTCCAGGTACAAAAGTCAGAAAAGCCGGCGAAAATTGCCATTTGATTCCTTACTGACATTTCTGCGTTGCAGCCTGATTCAGAAAGAGCTTACAGTGACAGTCACTCCCTCAAGTGGCGAAAACAAATGGTAGACTCTCAAACACTCGAACCAAGAATCCATTTCGCGGGCCTGGTAGGCGATTGAAACCAAAAGGGTACCAGATTGATCGACACAAGCTCATTTCGGCAATGGAGATATCGCAGGGTCCTCGTGCCATCTGTTTCCGCGGCTCAATCAATAATGGATAAAAGGAACTCACGCTGGGTATCCATTTATCCACTGACATCCATGGCCATCAAGGCTCTGGTGGGTCAACAAAAGAGCCTACCTAATCTCACGATTCAGTTGGCGGCCTGCCGAGCACGTGGGCTGCTGAAGGCCACATCCCATGCCTTTGCGAACAGGGACCAGGTCCCATCAAAGATGGATGATGTTTGATAAGCTTGATGGCATTTAACTAACAAGGTTTGTGCGGAATGCACGAAACTTCGAATCTGGAAGTCTGTTCATCTCAACTCCACGATGCACCAATCACAGCTCATCATCGTTAGTCAGCGCATCAGTCCCCAGCAAAGTTTAAACCATAATTCTTTAGAGGCTATTCGTGGAAATTATACAACGACTGCACTAATGCATCACGAGCCGTTCCCTATCTCGGCCCCTGGCATGTTTGATGATCAGCGCCAGTCATGTCATGTCTCATCTGTCAAACTGCAGACCCTTGCATTTAGCCCTGACCCAGGCTGTACGTACGGTAAATGCCGAGCTGTCACGAATGCCGTTTTCCGACGTTGGATACGAATTTCTTGTTGGTATTGACCTATCACATCTTCTACTAACAACCTGCACTGTCCGTCAAGGTCCTTTTGTTGGAGCTGACTACAAGGCTGGCCCTTGCTAGTTCGCCTCTGCTCCCTGCGCTCCACACTTCTTCTCGCAGTAGTAGGTAAACTGACGTTCATGGTTAGCCAAGACTCCAAAAGATCCCCGGTAGCCGGGACTGGGGATAATATGCTACGTTACTCACCTCGTCACCGCCAATATGCCAGCCGTTAGATCCGCAGACAAGACCATCCTACTTCGTCTTAGCACCTCATTCTCTCACGACATCGTACCTAGGGTAACCCACAAACTGACAGTCAGGGCACTTGTCCCACTGGTTGTTGCCGGTATTGCGGCTCTTGTAGTAGTCGCAGGCACACTTGGTAGCGCCGGGAAGAATCTCATAGTTCACCTTCCAGTTGTAGCTGGGGCTCCATGCGGTTCCGCCGATGGGGTCATAGCGGCGGTTGGTCACGCAGACAGCTTGGCTGTGAACCTTTGCAGAACCACTGTGTTTCTTTTGTTAGTGGTGAGATGTTAGTTGAGGAGCTTGGAGGTTCGTACAGAGTTGCGAGAGCGAGGAGAGAGGTGATGCTGAGGAACTGCATTGTGACTTGTGATGACACAGACGGAGAATCAAGGTTTGAGAACTAGAGAAGAGAGAGATGAATGTGATGTTTGATGATCTGGACTCCAAAGATGGGTTGAGGAGTGTTTATATGCTCAACATGGCGGCCAAGTCCCAACGGTGACTCCGAAGACGGAAGAAGCAGCTCTTTCACGTTAAGCTACGGCACAGGCGTTGTACAGCTGCTATCTCAAACCATGCTCTTTTTCTACTCTCGACCTGCCAATTTTGTACTCGAGTCACGTCATGCGATTCATAATCAGGATAGATCGTCTGTTCAAGTTCCATGCTTCTCTCGTATCTTGTGATCACAACTCCATGGAGAACACGAGTAAGCTTCTTTTTACAGCAATAGCTAATTCTAATTCACAATTAATTAATTAATTAATTAATCCGTGAATCAGATTGAATTGTCTACCTTGTTGTCGTGATGGTCAGTGTCAGTTGGACCCGTCGACTAGCTAGTCACCTTCCTAAAGGACCAGAAGCTGGGGTCTTGGCAAAACTTAGATTGGATTAACTTACGATCACTAATACATTCGCATTTTATCGGCGGAGCATCTTTGCAACCACGCCAATGGCTTCAAGCTGGGCACGTTGAGGAAATTACTGTACCATCGAGCGGCCGGATTCGGATGAGAAACCAACTGCCGACGTTGTAGTGATGAGTGAATTATCGACGCCCTCTAGAATTACCAACGGCCTCCAGATTCGGGCTTCTGGCCTGTCATCCTTGGGTATAAAGGGCTTAGCCGCTCTTGACAACTGAAGTACTCTTTGTCTTCACCCAACACCCGCTTTCCACCTTCTCAACCGCTTCTCCCTCTTCTGACTTCCCTATAGTCTTGGAAACATGATTGCCCCCAAGTTCATCCTTCTCAGCCTGGCTGCTGTCGCCAGTGCCGTCCCCTTCATGACCGAGCGAGATCTCAACTCCACCCTCTGGACTCCCGATCACATCCTCAAGCAAGATGAAGTCATCCTCTACGGCGAAGGCCGCAGTAAGTCATCCCCTCACTCTCGTAACTTGCCATCATTTAACATAACTTCAGTGGAGGTTGTCCACGCCAGTGTCTATGAGAAACTTCTCGAGTCGGAGGGTATTTCCCCCATCACTCCTGAAATCGACCAAGACTGGCTCGACGCCGGATCCAAGGCCGTCGCGCCCCGCGATCTCGAGGAGCGTCAGTCTTGCAGCGCCACAACTTCCTACGTGACCGACCGCACCGAGCGCTTCGTCGACTGGGACGTGCAAATGTCCCCCGTCGTCATCGGCGCCGGCAGCAGCGGCATCGACGTCAGCGTCGCATCCTCTTTCAGCATCTCCAACAGCGTTTCCGTCAGCGGCGGTCTCGATATCACGGCTGTCAAGAACCGTCTCGGCGTCAGCTTTGGTGTCGACTACTCTCGCACCTGGACCACTCAAGCCACCGTCACTGTCCGCGGTACCGTCAGGGCTGGCGAGACTGGAGTTGTCATCACTCGACCTTGGACTAACCGTCGTTATGGACGTCAGTTCAGAGGATGCGTTGGGTCTATGTCGCAGACGGGTACTTGGATGGCTGATTCGCACGAGGAGGGGTCTTATGAGGGTGTTAAGTGGGTTGCCGGTGCTATCACCATGTGTATCAAGAGACAGAGCGGCATTCCTCTTTCTCGATGCAACGGAAGTGGAAACTTCCGGTAATTTCGTGTCGATGGGTCTAGACCCGTACGAGTCATGGACCTGGAATCTCGCATGGCTTTACGGGGCGGGCAGGAATTGTCAACGGGTGTAACCGAGAACCTGCACCTGCCCACGTGGTTTTGGCCGATAATACAACATGGCTCGGATCGAATAGCTTAAGCTTGATGTTGATAGATGAAATATTTTACGGCAGATGAGAACTGTATAGCTTGTTGTTACTAGTTGATAATGCCGATGGCTATGAATATAACCAATCAGCCGAATTACACCAACCTTTTAGGGCTTACAAGTCATATATAGTGGCCAATCCTGCTTGTTCTCTGAGATGAAATTTAGAGATAAGCCCTCGTATGTAAGCGAGCAATGGTCCTCTTTATATCAGTCCTGGGTGGAGCTTTCTCTTGGACGAGAGACTTTTAGCTAGCTCTGTTGGGGCATGCGCAAGATGCGGAGAAAGCGGGCACTAGAAGAGAATTCATGGTCAAGTGCCGTCTGTGCGAGCGAGCCTCGGCTCAGTTTCAAGAGGCTCAGTTTCCGGATGGTCTAGATACCAAAGCAAGCCTTCTTGACTCCTCTGTTATGTTGTAGAACTGTTGCGGTGTCAAATGTCTCGTCTGGTCCCCAACAGGCTCCAGCGAAGGACGCATCTTTCGCCGCGAGATATTCCTGCTAAACGATAAGTGTTCCCTGTGTCGTATTACGTCAACTCAGAATCATTGCAGAACCTACTTTAACAAAATCTGGACCCTGTCACAGCAGAGGATCGGTTATCACGGTAAGTTATTAGGAGTAATAATATGGGGTAAACTAAAACCCCAGCTTCAGATTTGGGTCTGGGGATTCCAACTAGGTATCACCAAGCATAAACTAGCGCAAACTCTATTACTTGCCGTTACAATTGCCGCCCTCCCGAGCCGAGGATGGTTTTGTATTTGTGTCACTTGACTCTCTATGCCTGATCAATGATGGATGATATGCCGATGGTATATATTAAGGCAAAACTTTGCAAGCCCAAAATTCTTATCTCTCCTCCACTCTCGAACCTTGGAGTCCACGTGAGATAATTTGGTGGAGACCGAGATACCAGTAACAATGAAGTCGACGGCTATTCCAGGACTATCTCTCTTGGAGAAGCTGGGCCTTGCGGTAAAGATAAGCCTAGGTAAGGTGCCATTCCACTCCATAGTGTCCTTGGCTTCCTAGACTCACAGTCTCAAAGTACCCGGAACGATCGTGAGCATTCTTATCCGTGGCCTGCCCCTTGCTATCAAATACAAAATCCCACTGAACCTCTGGTTCAGCTGCATGGTCGGACGCATCCTCCTCGGAAACTTTAACCCACGCCAGGTTCAGTTCCTCTCTACACCAACAATAGATGCCTACACAGCCTGGATCAAGAAGAAGCGTGACCAGGGCCATCACAGTCGGCTCAACCTCGACATAGAGCCGCTTACTGGTACTGACGCATCGATACTATGGATTGGCAATCGTAAGAAAGCGTCTAAATTCGTGCTTTTCTTACACGGCGGTGGATACGTTGCTCCTCCCTTGCCAGGGCACTTTAATTGGTGCTGGGAGGCATATGTCAACGGTGGCCCTGGCCTAGAGACAGAAGTCGCGGTTGCGTTTCTGCAGTACACGCTAGCACCAAGTGCGAAATATCCCGATCAGCTGCGTGAAGCTTCGGCAGCTCTGAATCATCTCCTTCGAAGCGGCGTGAATCCACGTGATCTGATAGTCGGCGGTGACTCGGCTGGAGGGAACTTGACAGCTCAACTGGCTTATCACCTCCTCCATCCCCATCCAGCGGTTCCAGAAGTGAAACTTCAAGGCCCATTAGCAGGGATGTTCTTGGTATCTCCATGGCTAAGCGACCGAACAGATACAGCCTCTTTCAAGCAATACGGCAACGTCGACATGCTATCTGCAGGTTTACTCCAGAAAACCTCCCCCCATTCCTTCAATACTGACGACCTGAAGGCCAAGGTCAACGAAGCTCACCCAGCCCTCGCCGTGGATGGAGATTTATCATGGTTGAGCGATCTCTCAACGAAGACAAAAGCGCTCTACGTTACTGTTGGTGGATGCGAGGTCTTCTGTGATGCAGTCGTTGAATTTGGGAAAGCTGCCCGAGAGAAGTGTCGTTCAATTCCTGTTGTTTTTGAAGTTGGTGAGCGTGAGTGCCATGACTTTATACTTATTGAGAACCAAGCCGAGGTGGTAGGGGATGCCACGGAGAGAATGAGGAATTGGGCTTCGGGGATATTAGCGGAGTAGGGATGCACTGTGGAGGATGGATGGAAAAGACAGGTGCTTCAAAGCAACATGGTAAAGACACAGGCAAGACTCTTAGAATGTGCTTAGTATTATCCCGTGGATATGGAATTCTGAACATCAATCAGAAAGAAGGCACAATATGCATTTGGAATTTGGTGTGAATGTCAGACATGGTAACCCTATGATTATGATAGTCCCAGCCTATGGACCAGACTAGATTCAATAACAGCGTTGACCTCAGCCCTTCCATCCTCAAGCAGTCTAAGAAGACGCCTTCATCACCTCCGTCAGTTCAACCATCATCTTCCGTCCATCAACAACCTTGACACTAGCAATCAGCAAAGTAGAAGACGTACTACCAACGCCAGTCTCCTTGTTGGAGTCTGTGAAACGAATGAACTGGGCGACGCAACCAGCGCCTGAGCCATCGGGCGCATCCCAAGATTGAAGCTCAGTTGTGTCTTGGATAGTCGTCTTGTTATCAGCGCGGAACTTCATGATGGCATCATGGAATGATTGTCGGGTGTAGTGATCATGGTTGATTCTGGATCGCGAGTTTAGTTTCGCCCTGGGAGCATGGGGTAGAGGATAACTTACCTGGCTGTAAAGTCTTCGAAAATCGATTCTTTGAAGGCATTTGCCGAGACTTGATCATCTGGTTGGACAAAGATTCGGGCGTAGAGATCTTGCATCCAGCTACCCAGGACAGAGGGAGCGCTAGTGGATTCGAGATTGTTGGCCATGGTGGATAGGTATCAGGTTTGGGAGAGGTTCTTAAAGTATGAAGAGTCCTATGAGATGGAAAAGAAATAATCACTTTTGACAGACTTCTAGATGGTTATTTATACCCATCTCCCCAGGTCATGTATGTGTAAGTCGGGAGTGGATCCACCGCGTGATTTGAGTCTAGCGTGCGGAACTCCGCATCTTGGTCAAACAGGCCCGGAATCATCGGGCTCGGCGCTGACAGGCTTATTTCCCCAGCCACTAAGTTAGTAGCTTTGCTCTTCTACTGCTGAGCATAATTAGTCACGACTCTCATAGACTCTTTTGATTTAATCTCGCAGGCATGGTCTCGTCTAGACAAAAGTCGTGCTCAGCTTGTGTCCGGGGCAAAAGGCGGTGCGACCTCGGATTTCCTCAGTGCGGACGCTGCCTTGCGAGAAGGGTTAGTTGTGTGTATGCTTGGATGTCACCTGAAGATACGCAGGAGATGGGAAGTTCCGATGTAGTTGTTTGGAATGATCAAGCCGAATCTACCAGAACCTCTCGGTCCCATCATGAGTCATTCACACCAGAATTAGACCTGGATATTTCGCTTTTCCCAACTCCCGTTACCATTCCCCCTCGTCTGGTACCGCTCATAGATGAGATCACCGGGCGTGGGAGGACAATATCATTGTTCACACCGGACCCTTCTCCTCAATATCCGAGCCCGTCGGCTCAACACTCACAGATGCTCTACACGGAGACTAGCATCGGTACTTCCTTACTACCATCACAGAGGTCTCGTATCAGACCTGTATACACGACCAATACTCTCAAGGAGCGTGCAGAGTATGATGCTACTCGAATCATTCATCAGGTCAAAGCTTTTGCGCAATCGGGACAAACGTGCTTCATCCACCGCTCTCAAACGAGTAACTCCACCGCACTGCTCGATGCTTTCGCTGCTTGCTCCCTGTACACAACACGCAACTCAGTCAATGCATCTCTTGTGTCATCGGAGATTTCACGACGAGTAGAGCTACTGATACAGGCTACAGACACAGCAATCTCTTTACATCCTCTGAGCTCTCAATCAACTATGACTCTTGACATCCTACCCTCTGTCCAGGCCATGCTGATGTATCAGTGCATGCGACTATTCTCAGATGACAGCTCACAAAAAGAACAAGCTGAACAGGACACCACGTCGCTGAACAAATGGATTGATATCTTACAACCACAGACACCGGGAATTCCCTCCACCAGTTCAAAGCTTGATCAATCCTGGAAAACCTGGATCCGAGCAGAGAGCGTTGAACGGACGATGATCTTTGCAGACCTTGTCGAGAGTATCTACACATTTCTCAAATACGGGTGGTACCAGCCGAGTCCAAGGCTAGGCGAGCTGACTTTCATCGGCCACACGAGCATATGGAACGCAAGGTCACTGACAGAGTGGCGGCAAGCCGGAGAGCAACATACATGCCTGATATTGAAGATGTCGAGGTTTCAGGAGAGTGTTAAGGGAGTTTGTCTGGATGATCTTGATGAGTTGGGGATTATGATATTGGTTGTTTATGAGGGGTTTGAGGTGCTGAGGAGGTGGGCTGGTGATGATAAGAAGATGCTTGAGAAATGGGGTTTGAGCTCTGGAGGGAATAATCCTTTTGAATAGCTTCACACGGTTAGTTAAGATGTTTCTGTACTCCTGCATAGGATATCAAGGCAGCGGTCGCATTTCCTTCAACGCGGGCTACCGCGTCACTGTGTATGACATATGATGGAATCATAGCTAGTATAGGTACATCAGAGAGGCATTCGATTGTGCTATAATCATTTCTGTTTAAAATGAGCTATCAATGTGTCTGTCCCCTCCCTCCTTTAAAATCGGTCAAAGCTACCATAACTCTCCCCCACTTAGAACATCACGGAGAGAAACATGGGACCACTAATAACTACTCCTCGTTCTCCAATCCCACCAGCTTAAGCGAGTCCTTCCACAGCCGTGCCGCTTTTTCGACATCATACGCGTACGGAGCATACCCCGGCCCAATCATCTTATCGTCCCCATCAACCGCAGGCCCGGCAATGTCGCAGTCAACAAGATATTTGCCGCCGCCATGCTTCCAGGCTTCACCAACAGCTGCCCAAACCGTAGTTGCAGCTCCTTGCTCAACGCTCTTCATCATAGGATAGATATGTTCCATACCCTTGAAGGCGTCGGGAGGCATGTGTCTGGTGAGTCCTGTCGCGATAATGCCTGGGTGGATGCTAGTGGCGTGGAGGTGCTTTCCGGCATAGCGGCGCTCAATCTCGTTGGCCATGTAGATATTTGCTGTTTTGGATTGGGCGTAAGCGATGTTGGGGTCGTAGTCACCGTGCTCAAAGGCGTAGTTGTCAGAGTCGTTGATTCCGTGGATGTTGTGGCCTGACGACGAAAGAACTACAACGCGGGAGGGGAGGTCGAGCGTGGCAGCAGCAAGGAGTGCAGGCTTGAGAAGCTGGAAAAAGAGGAAGTGCGACAGGTGATTGGTGCCGAATTGTAGTTCATGACCATCAGCCGTAAAACAAAGGTCAGGAATACCCATAATGCCAGCATTAGCAATAAGGCAGTGAATCTTGGAGGTCCTCTTCAGAATGGCAGTAGCCGCAGCCCGGACCGACGCAAGAGACCCCTGATCCATCTGGAACAGTTCCATATGGGAGGGATCGAAAATGCCATCCAAGGCAGTTCTGGCCTTGTCGAGGTCTCGGGCCGTAAGGTAAAGAGTTGCTCCGGTAGCAGCTATGGCGCGAACAGTCTCGATGCCGATTCCAGAGGATGTGCCGGTGATGACAAAGATTTGGCCATGGTGTTTATCCTCGAGACCTTCATCTTTGATGATCTGGAGAGCTGTTGGGCGAGCGTCACCTGGGCCTTTGGGGTCGGCGTGGACGGCGGTGTAGCGAGACATTGCTGGTTATTGGACTGAAGAGGAGTTCTGGTAGGATTGCAATAATTTTGACTTTGGAGATCTCAATGTGTTTGGTGAAAGAAACAATGGTTTTGTGTCGGGCACAAGACTTTTATACCTTGTATTTGGTTGGAATCTTGGAATTCGACGTTGTCTCCTTGATGGGCCATTGTTGAGTGGGAGGAATATCTTACAAATCATTATCTAGCATAGAGTTAAGGATTCTTCACAGTATTAGCAGCGTCTATCAAAGATGAAGCCTGAGAAACGAGCATCGTGATTATTCAGTATCGAGGTGTAGGGTGAGTTGGTGTATCTTGGTGATGACATTCCTGCCTTTCCAGGCCTAGCCTCTCCCACCTTGAATGCCCTGTGGCCGAAGGGTAGGTGGGGCTGATGACAGTTTATCCTCATCGAGTTTAGCTTGGGGGACTTGACCATGCCAGCCCAGGCGGAGCATTTCTCAACTCGCCGACAGAACTCGGCTGCCTTACATCACATTCTCTTTGCTACATCTCAAAGTCGACATTGCTCAATACCCTGATATGGAAACCAGAAATAATTACTCCGCAATTGCCGAGGCAAACAAGCTGCGGAGAAAACTGCAGAACCGTAAGAACCAGAGAGCCCGCCGTAAGTTATCCCTGGCTACATGACTGGAGATGCTTATTAATATCCTCAGGACAACGAATCAAGGGCAAATATTTTGAGGTACACCAAGGACCGGACTCATTTGAGATTAGGCGCTGGCGGGTCGATGAGTTTGATGATAGGTGTTCAAAAGACAAGGACATAGAGTCAACGGCCGTGTCCACAAACTGCCATTCGTCTCATACCCTTCCCTGCACTACCGAAAGTGTCACTGGTATTCAAGCACCATCATCCCCAGATCAACCCAATCAGATCGTGAGCATACACGGCATACACTCATCCCCCCAGCCTGTAAACATTACCTTCCCCCTCCCCTCCGACCAACTCCTCCATCTCATCCAATTCAACGTCTACCGCGCCTTCATATCCATAAAACGTACAATAAACACAATATCACTAGACCCAACAACCTGTCCCGTCTTCGGCCCCTGCTTAGACGACACAACACGTTACCCCCCAAACCCCAATATTCCTCCTTCTCTCGCCCCTACTACACTGCAGCTATCCCAGTACCATTTCCCCTGGATCAACATCATGCCGTTTGCCCGGCTACGAGACAATCTTATACGACGCGAAGGTCGGTTTGATAATTTCGAATTGTGGCGGGACCTCGTAGGTGATCTTATGAGCTATACTGCTGCGCCTTGGCAGCGAGGAACGCCGTTTAGCTTCGATACTACTAATCCCGAGACTGAACAGCCGCGAGGCTTGGTTTTGGAGAATTACATATACACAGACGAACTTACGGCCGGACGCAACGGGCTGATAATCTGGGGCGAGCCGCATGACATGCAGAGTTGGGAGGCCACACCTGGCTTTCTCACCAAGTGGTCATGGGCTGTTGAGGGCTGTGAAGAGCTCGTGGAGATTAGCAATCGCTGGAGGATGAGAAGAGGAGCGGAGCCAATGCGTCTGCTGATGTCGGCGTCGGGGACAAAGGGCTGATCATGGCGGTATGCCCTGCCATTGGAATGGGAAATAAAAAGGACAGAAAAGAACTAACACAGAAAGAGATTTATATATTAAATAATTATTAGAGGTTAGAGCGCTATCTGCACTCTCATGCATCGAACCGGACAACCTGCTTGCCTCCCGCTACCTGACCCGCCCTCAATTTATCCAACCCCTCAAATATACCTTCAAAGCCGGTCTTCAGCTCAATAGTCGGGATAGGTTTCATGATGTGAGTAATTCGCGGTAGAGTCTCATAAAAGCGAACAAGAGCCGCACGATCCTGTTGCCTGGCTTCGAACTTGGGTCCAATTGGTGGCAGCCACTGGAAGGCATGCCCCATAGCTGTATACGCCATGACTAGATCATAAGTCACACCAGGAGTGCTCGATTTGCCGTTAGGCAATAGCATAACCACCTTGCCACCATTGGGCTCGAGTACCGCGGCGCAGATGGACGTTGATTTGCCCTCTGAGAAACAGTCCACAGCTTTTGTAATCTTAGGATAATCCTTGATGATATCTTCTGCCACGGAGGGCGAGTTGTAGTCAAAGACAGCGTCGGCTCCGTACTGCTTCACTAGCTGGGTTGAGCGGGGTGAAGCAGTTGTGACGACCGTGTATCCAGCTGCTTTTGCGAGTTGGATATTGTATAGGCCTACACTAGTTGATCCGGCATAAATAAAGACGGCTTCATCCTTAGGCGTACTAGGTTTCGTGTCGATGAAGGGAAGCCCGTGGTGGATATTGAGGACTAGCATGGCTGTCACAGCAGAGACTCCATATGTAGTTGCCTGAGTATCACTAATCCCCTCCGGCACTTTCCATGCCAGATCCGCATCAGTCTTCAAATAGTCTGCGAAGGCGCCCTTGTCAGGGTATAGGCCTCCATGCACAGCGCCAGCAACGCGATCCCCGATTTTCCATTTATCTTTGGCGGAATCACCAACTTTGTGGACGACACCTGCGTAATCGCATCCGATGATCGAGTTGGCTGGAGAGATAATGTCGAGATGCTTGAAGTCTGTAGGGTTGAGGGCTACAGCTTTGACTTTGACGAGGATTTCGTTGGAGGAGATGGAGGGAATGGGGACATCGTCTTGGACACGGCCGCCCTGGCCGCCGATGGCTTTGCTGCGAGTGGCGTTGACGAGTCGTGTGACGATGCTGCGGTTGGAGACGAGCGCTTTCATGGTAGTCATAGTGATAATACTGATCTTGGATGAAAAGAACGTGAAATTCGTTATAACTGGTCGCCAAACGGATGATTTATATACGCATTGAGTTCCTAATGGACACCATTTAACCAACTTTTCAGAGTCAACCATTTATTATCAATCCACCGAGCAGTGACGGTGTTGTTGAGTAATCGACTAGATAAACTATTTTAGGCTCAAGCCACCGCCGAATTGACGCTATCTGGCCTCTGATCTCCTGCTTGCGGAGCAACCATCTCCCCGAGACAAGGGCACTAATCTCAAAGTTGGTCCGGGCCCACGTCCGTTCTAGCGGACTTCGGATAACTAGACGTTGCTCTAAATAACGCTGCCAATCTACAGCAGGTAAAGCAGAGTTGAAATATAATTTTATAGCCATTTCTGCTAATAGTAGCTCTATTTCTAATTAATTAATAGTTAAAGCTTATATAATATCTTATTAAAATATATTAAGCTAATATATTAAAAAATACTAATTAACTTTAAGTTTTTAAAAATAATATATATATAATTTTAATAAAAATAAATATTTTAATTATAATTATAATAATATATTCTTATAATAATTTTATTAATAATTTTATTAATAATTTTTTATTATTAAAAATAATAAAGTTTTTATATAAAAAATAAAAAATAAAAAATAAAAAAATATTTTTTTAAATAATTATTATAATTTATATCTATAATAGCACTATAAGGCTCTATAAGTAGCTATATATATTACTATAATTACTATAATAGCAATTATAGCCTAATCTTTTACCTTATAATATAATAGTTAGGTATAACTATTATATAATAACTACTATAAGTAAATAGCCTAAAGACTAAGGGTTTAATTTTTTCTTATAGCCTTTAATATAATTACTTATAAAAATATCTTTATAATATAGTTAAGATACTATAAGGTATATCTTAGGGGTTAATAGCTATATATATAGTAATATATAAGGCTTAGTTTTCTTTATAATAACTAGCTTTAATAGGCTTTTAGGTTATAAGTTACTAAAAAGAGAGTATTATATTATAATTTATATCTATAATAGTGCTATAAGGCTTTATAAGTAGCTATATATATTACTATAATTACTATAATAGTAATTATAACCTAATTTTTTACCTTATAATATAGTAATTAAATATAACTATTATAATAATAAAATTCTTTTTTAATTATTAATTAATAATTAATAATTATAATATTAATATAAAAATAATTAATTTTTTTTAAAATTTTATTAAAAGTTTTTTATAAAAATTTAATAAAAAATAATTAAAAAAAATAATTTAAAAAATTAAAAAACTAAAAAAAATATTTTTAAAAAAATATTTTTAATAAATTTAAAAAATAATAAATATTAACTTTAAAATTTATTTATTAAATATATAATTATATAAAAAAATAAATAAATTTAATTTTTAAAATAAATAAATAAATTTTAATATAAAAGTTTAATTTCTTAAATATAACTATTAATAAAGTTATATATAATATAAATAAATATAATTAAAATTATATTAAGTTTCCTTAAAGAGGGACTCTGTTTCTAATCTAAGATATAAAGCCTTGGCATAATTACACCTGCCGCGAAAGCGCGTTGGTTCATAACTATTGGCAAGACTGAGGACAATCGTCAAACAGCATCATGTGTACAAGGAGTCAACCGAAATGAACAAGATGATAGGCAGAGTAGCTATAGCTGAGAGTGAATTGCCTTGATAGTCTCGAGACCAACATCACGACCTCAACCAAGCCCTGGTTAAGGAGACACAAAAATGTCATTGGGGGTCCCATCCATCAAGGCCCAGCCGGCCCTTGAAAGAAAATGTATGAGCTGGAGCAAATATGGTGCCTAGTAAAAGCCCTACAGTGATGGAACTTGACCACGCTCCGCTTCTCGCAACTTTTAAGTCGTTGAGCTCCTTGCCTTCCCAAGCCGCCGGAACACAACGTCTACAAATGGGGCCGATGGGGAGTCTTAATTGCCAGGTGACGGAAACATTCATTGACTCACGTCTATCGATGTTGTACGCCTGATTCTTTATTCCAGCGGTGTTAGTACCAAAATGGCAAGTAATGTATCTCTTTTCTAAAACATGCTGCTGGTTTCATTGTATTAAGTACCCATTTCCATACCACAAAGCGCACTCACACATGATAAGTATTTAGTAATTTTGCGGCAGCGAGCTTTATATTGCCCTCTCCCCTAGCCGCTTAGCGCCTCGTCAAATGTATCGTCTGCGTTTTCTTAGTGAAACAGAGCTATTTTTACCAGAGGCAAAAGGTGTCTGAAGTTATCAATGGGTATGATCTGCTCGTCAGGGCGGGCAGGGATAGATAAACATTGAACACACATAACGTAGGCGCAGAACCTTAAATTCAGGTACATGGCGCGTAACGGGCACGTCGTTCTATCCTGCTAATCAGTTTAATTGATGCCGCTTCAAGGATGTCAAAACATGGCTTATCCCTTGGAAAGCCAAATGAGTGCCCAGAGAAGCTGAATAGGTAGATCACATAAATAATGTCAAATTCCTGGGGCCACTATGTAACTCCTAAAGTTCCCAAGGGATAAGCTAATCTAAACAGAGGTTATATCCGTAATTTTGCTTGTGGGTTGAGGACCAATAAGGAGCATGGTCAGAATTGAGTTTGGAATCTAGGCACAAGTGGATGAACATCGCCCTTGAGTGTCAGGGAGTGCCAGGGATTAAATGCAAACCTAAATTCTTAACGAATAGTATACTCATTGCGATAATGGTGATACACTACCTGTTCAAAATACTGCATAAAGTCCTCTTTGTATTCTGTTAATTGTCTGTTAATTTTTCTCTTTTGCTGGCTTTTATATTTTCTTGGTTTCTTGGTCTTTTGTTTATCTTTCTCTTATTTTCTATTCATTCATTTATATTGGTTACGACACCATACCATTCACGTCAAAATGCGCTTTGGATCTGCGCCTGTTTCTGTCAAAAGACACAGGTATCTAAGGATAATTGTCCTCGTACTTCTGGTAAGCTCTATTCATCATCCGGCCGAGCTTGTAGACTGTATAGCTCAGACACCTTATAACATTTGTAGGCACTGGGAACACTGCTATATCTAAAGCCCGAAAGCATATTCTCAGAATCTGGGTGTAATGCCTTCAATTTCAGGTCTCGGAATTGTCGCGCTGAGCCGCCCGCCGCACCTCACCCAGAGACAAACGATGGTTTATTAAAGCAGACTCCAAACCGGCCGCAAAACCAGGCTTTCCGTATGAACGCTACGTTTGTCACCCTTGCGCGGAACAGCGATGTATGGAACATAGCCAAGTCGATACGGCAAGTCGAAGATCGCTTCAATAGAAAGTACGGATATGACTGGGTGTTCTTGAACGAGAAGCCCTTCGATGCGACCTTCAAAAAAGTAACCAGCGCCCTTGTGTCAGGAAAAACTTATTACGGCTTGATCCCGCCAGAGCACTGGTCATTTCCTGATTGGATTGACCAGGACAAAGCAAGGAAAACCAGAGAGGATATGGGCCAGAGGCAAATCATCTACGGAGACTCTGTGAGCTACCGCCATATGTGCAGATTTGAATCGGGCTTCTTTTTTCGCCAACCTCTTATGATGAACTATGACTACTACTGGCGGGTAGAGCCAGATATTCAACTCTATTGCGATCTCGATTACGACCCTTTCAAGTTTATGAAGGAAGAGAAGAAAAAGTACAGCTTTGTGTTGAGTCTCCCTGAGTATATCGAGACGATTCCTACCCTTTGGGACACTACCAAGCAATTTTTCGAGAGTAATCCTGGTCATCTGAGCCCACAAAACTCGATGGACTTTTTGAGCGATGATAACGGGTCAACATATAACAAGTGTCACTTTGTACGTCATTGCAAAACACCAGCACAGAAGCGAGTGAGAATACTAACTTTTCTAATGTAGTGGTCCAATTTTGAGATTGGCGACTTGAACTTTTTCAGAAGTCAGAAATATCTAGACTATTTCAACCATCTCGATCAAGCCGGCGGCTTTTTCTATGAGAGATGGGGCGACGCTCCAGTTCACTCAATCGCAGCCGGGCTTATGCTTGATAAGTCAGAGATTCATTTCTTTGACGACATCGCGTATTGGCACGTCCCTTTTACTCACTGTCCAACCGATGTCAAGAAAAGACTCGAACTTCGTTGCCACTGCAATCCAAAAGACAACAACGATTGGAAAGGTTATTCTTGTAAGTTGGCAATGGCCCATAATGAAGAAACTTTTATTAACGCAGCCACTAGGTACATCGAAGTTTTTTGATTCTCAAGGAATGGAAAAACCGGAGGGGTATGAGAACCAACAGGATTGATAGAGGAAGGAATTCTAGCGAGTTTCACATAACATTGTGAATGAAGAGGTCCAGTAAGTAACTGTAACTTAGGTATTCTACGCCGGCCCCGATATTTTAGTTCAACTTAGCTCTTAGGTGTATTTTCCTGATACAGTGTTCTTTTTTAAAAGAAAAAGAATAGTTCTTGCATTACCAATGCTAATCCTCGCAAAGCAGCTCGGTCTTGGCAAAACCCTTTCTTTATAAATGCTCTGGACTAATAATTAAGCACTGCTCGAAATTGCAGAATTATTCTAATTTCTGTCCATACTTTTAAAGCTTTGTATCTTATTTTGCACCGGGGATGCTGATATAATTCGAAAAAAGGGCAATGTTCTAGGTGTCCCCAGCTTCTGTAATTACTAAGGGACTTAATTATCAATAGTATCGGCCTATAAGAGGTTAGCTTAAGAAAAAAAAACACAATAAGTCTAGAATATAAATATAGATAATAGTATATTAATAAATCTATAAAAGCCGTTCTTAATTAGATTTAAAGGTAGGATAGAAAATATAGCCTATAAAGCTATATTTAGTAAAGTTAAAAAATTACTACCTAGTTAAGCAAGACCTTTAACAAAATCCTATTAATATCTCTAATTTAATTAAATACTAATAAGAGCCTGTAATTTGTATATTATACTTTAATAATTTACTATAATCCTTGGCTAGAGAAAATAAGCCTTATAAGGCGCCTGCAGGTAGAGCTACTTTAGCACAGCCTCCTCTTGAACTCCTTGGTGTCCGGTCTTAATCTTACCAGGAGTCAACCTTATACTATACTTACACCGAGCCCTTACGCAAAGGCCCAGGCGCTTGAAAGAGTTGAAACTATTAAAAGATAGAGTAGCCCTGATTAGTCTAGCTTACCTAACAGAGGCAAAGTGCTCTATATACCTATAAGTAGCATAGCCTACCTTATCTTATAATAGAATTTAAGGCTCTTTTAACCCTCTTTTATATAACCTTTTACTATATTTATTATAATTATAAGCCTAAATAAATATAAAACCTAGTAATTTTTACTATACTTTATTATATATATTTTATTTTATTTTATTTTATATAATTAAATTAAATAATTATTTTAATTATATTAATTAAGATTTATAATTATAATTTTTATTATATAAAATATATTATATACCTTAGCTTATATTATATTTTATAATTTTAATAAATAAATTTTTTAAATTTAAAAGATTAAATTATAAGCTAAAGCTTATAATACCTAGCTATAAATTAACCTTAAGTTAGCTAACTTATCTTTTAATAAGCTATAAAAGCTAATAATTGAATTTTTTAATATATATATTAAAAATAAACTTATTAAATATAAAGAATAAATTAAAAAAATATTAAATAATTAAATATCTTTTAAAAAGCCTATAATAATTAAATTAAAAATTTATTATAAAGTATTATATATAAAGCTATAGTATTTATAAAGGTAATATTATTAATAGGCTATAAAATAATTATATATTATAGCTTATATTATAAAAAGTATTAAATCTAGTATTTTATTAGTAATACTTAATTAAATTAAAGAAGATTACCTTAAAGGCTATACTTTTTAGTAATTACTTTAAATATTAAAAAAAGACTTAATATTAAGTATCTTAATTACTATTTAAGAAATTACTTAAAAATACCTTAAAGTTTTTAATAAGGCTTTTAAAGCTTAATAAAGCCTAAAATAGTAATTATAATACTAATAAAAAGCTTATATATAAGCTTAATTATATATAATTCTAAAGATCTTAAAAAACTTAAGTATTAATTACTTTTTAAAAGTAATAAAGAAATATATAGTTTTTTTATAAATAAAAATTAAATATAATATACTTTTAAAAAAAAGAAAATTAATAAAAAAATATTTCTTATAAAGCTAGCTAATAAGCTATAAGTTATTATTAAATAAAACCCTATTAATAAGGGTAATTTAATATATATAATATTTAATAACTATTTAAATAAAATAAAAAAATATATTAATTACCTTTATAAGTAAGATAACTATTAATAAAAGGCTAAAAAATATACCTTTTTTATTTATATTATAATTAATATAGCCTTAAAATATATTAAAAAGCCCTTAAAAGATAAGCTTAATTAAATTAAAAAAAAGCTTAATAAACTTTTTTAAAAGTAATTAAAATTAAAGATATTTAAAAATAGTAATAAGATAAGCTTATAAGTATAAGTTAACTTAAAGACTTTAATATACCTTAAAAACCTAGTTAATTTTATCTTATTACCTAATATTTTAATTAAAGCTAAATATAATATATAGCTTTATATAGCTTATAAAAGATCTCTTTACCTGCTTATAAATAGTATATTATTAAATACCTATAATACTATATACCTTATAAATTAAATAGCCTTATTTAAAAAAAACTTTTTTTTTTATAAATAATAACTATATAAAAGTAAGTAATATATATTTCTTTATCTTAGGAAAGAATATTAAGGTAATTTATAAGATTATAAATAGGCCTATAAGACCTTATATTTAATCCTTAACTTTAATTAAAGTAATAATTATAAAAAGATTTTATATAAATATTATATTTAAAGCCTTATTATATATTATAAAAGTATAATATTTAAAGTTTAACTATATATTATAATAAGAAAAGCTTAAAAAATATAATATTAATATAATTATAATATAAATATAATATTTTAATACTTTAATCTAAGCCTATTTCTGCCTATTTAATTATAAACTGTTAATACTTAAAAATATAATACTAATTAGTAATAAAGTAATTATTTAATATAATAATATAAATATAATATATTTCTTTATATTATAAATATAATAACTATTTTAAAACCTATAAAAAATATAAAATAATAATAAAGACCTTTAATACTTTGAATTAAAATATCTAGGTAAAGAGGCCTTATAAAAGCTTATTAGCTATATTAAAAATAAAAGAATTAATAAAATAGTATATATTAATTATAAGATATATACTTAAACTTATATTATATAAATAATAAGTTATTATTACCTTAAAGATTATTTCTTAAGGCTATTTTAAAAAATCTATTAAGACCTTTAAAAGTATAAAAAGGGTTATAATAATATAAATTACTTATTAATATTAAAAGATAAGTTTAATAGTTAACTATATATAATCCTATTAAAAAATAAAATAAGCTTTATAATATTTAATATAATATTTTAATTTAAAAGATAAGTAAAGTACTAATTTAATCTTATAATTTATAAACTATATAGTAATAATAAGCTAGTAGTAATTTATATATTAAAAAATATTAATTTCTTATAATAAATATACTTTAAAGGCCTTAAAGCTAAACTGGTATTATTATATATAAAGAAGTTAAATAAAGTAGCTAAAAAGATAAAAAAAGAGATATTAAAAAAATTAAATACTATACTTAATAGAATATAATTACCTTATAAGTTATAGCTAGAAAATATATAAACCTTTACTTTTTTACTTAATATTAGCCTTAAAGATATAATAAAATAGTAATTACTTATAAAGGTATTATAAAATTAATTTAAATATAAAGTGCTATTATAAATAAAAGAGTATATAGTAAACTTTAAATCTAATTAAAGTAATATATATACCTATAGTTACTATATATATCTATTAAATTAAAATAAAAAAGCCAGAAAGTATAAGAAAGGGTTTAAAATAAGCCTTAGAGGTTATATTAAATACTTAATAGGCTATATAATATATAATATTTACTAGATTTAAATACCTTAGCTTAGAAAAATAATAATTACTTATAATATTATAACCCTGGCGGTTATATTATATATACCCTATAAAATTCCCTACTTTAACTATTAATTATAATAGAACTAAATAATTCCTTCTTAGTCCTCTAGATCTAACTAATAACCTTAGGACTAAAATATTATAATAATAATTTAAGACTAATTAAATATATATTTAATTTAAAGATAAATATTACTAAATACTAGTAAAATAGTATTATATAAACTATAGTTATTATCTAGATAAAAATAGCTTACTAGCTATTAATAAAACTTCTTTATATTAATTAAGCCTAATATATATTAAATCTATTATTAAGAGATATAATACTTTAATAACTGCTTAGTATTATACCTTATATAATCTGCTAATAATAAACCTAGTATGGCTTAGTTTAATATAGTTAGACTTAACTGTTATATATAATATTAAATTTAATAAATATATTTTTTATAAACCTTAAAAGAAATACTTAAAGAAACTCTTAAAATAAATATTAAAGTTATAAATTCTTACTTTTAATAATAATAATAATATAATAAATCTATTAAATAAATTTATTTAAGTTATAAAGCCTAAAAATTTAAACTTAAAAATAAAGGTAATTAAAATAAGTAATATAAGCCTACTAAGAAATACTATTAAATATTAAAATTAATATATATTAATTTAAATTATTAATAGATTTTAAACCCTAGAAACTATACTAAAGTTAAATAGGCCTAATCCTAAGAGAAATAATAAAAGTATTATAAATATTTATATAATATTTAAAAGCTTTATAATAACTAAAGTAAGTAAATTACTAAATATATAACTATAAACTAAGCTAAAAGCCCTTAAAAGTAAATAAGGTATACCTTAAAGCTTAAAATTACTACTATAATTATTATAAATACTAATAAATAATATAATTATTATAAGTAGTTATAAAAAAAAGAAAACAAAGTATAAGTTATTTTCCTTACTTTTTTCTTTATAAAAATTAAAAAATAGCCTTAAATAGACTTTTAATATAATAAAACTAGTTACTTTAATTATAAGTTAAAATAAAGTAAAGTAACTAAATATCTATAATAATATAAATATAATAAATATATTACTATTAACCTTCTAGTAATAGCTAGTTTCTCTATATTTATAAAGGCTAGCCCTATAAAGAAAGGCAATGCCTTCCTTAAATGCCCTTTTATAATAAGTAATAAAAAATAATAAAGGTATATTAAATACCTTTTTATAATAGGTAATATTAATAAAAAAAAGCCTTATAAGATAATAAAGGCTAAAATAATAAAAGGGCTAAAATACCTTTTAATTACCTAAAATAAGAAATAAAAAAAGCCTAATAACTAGAGGCCTAATAACTTAATTTTACTTTTAAAAGGCCTTTTAGGGCTTTTTTATAACTAATTACTAAAAAGACCTATAAAAGCCTAATAGTAATATTAAAATAGCCTTTTTCTTTTTTATAAGTACTTTATATATCTATTAATATACTTAAAAAGTATTTAAGACTATTACTTATATAGTAATAAAGCCTAAAACCTTAAATAATATATTATATTATAATAACCTTTTTAATTTACTAATAACCTATAAAAAAAGGCTAAATTACCCTTTAAGTAATTAATTCTTTATAGTAAAGTATAAAGAAGTAGTTAAGCTATATTTAAAGTATATATAAAGGCAGATTTAATAATTAATAGCCTAATTTAAAATCTTACCCTTAAAATAGATATATATCTATAAATTTAATAAAAATAGTTACTTAAAGAAATATAAAATATAAATTTATATAAAAGGTAATTTATAACTTACTATTATAATAAAAAGTATATATATAATAACCTTTATTTTTTTATTTTTTTTTCTCTTACTATTAGCCTAATAAGGCTATTAAGCTATTAAATTTATATATAAGGCTTAAATAATAAGGCCCCTATAGTAGGCCTATATCTTAGAAGTTAAAATTATATAAGGTTTATTTGCCTTAGTAGTATAATTACTGCCTTAACTAAGTAGTATTAATACTGCCTGCAGGTCCCTTGGTAGCTATATTAGCCTTCTTTCTTTACCCTAGCTAAAAGACAGGCTAAGTTTATTATAAAGTATATTCCCTAACCTAACTATTAGTTATAGCTATTAATATTAATTATAACTATTAATATAATACCTGCTAAATATAATAACCTGCAGTTTAATTAGGCTTATTATATAACTAATTATAACCTTATTAATATAATTAAATCGGTGCTAGCTAAAGCTATAGGCTATAAATACTATAAACTTTATATAATAGCTATAGCTATTAAAAAGAACTTTTTATTAAAAAACCAGTTTAGCCTAGTTAAAATAGCTATTTTTAATTATATCTTAATTAATATAATTAGTTATATAAATTTAGATATCCTAGGTTATATAATATCCCTAAATTAGCTAGCTAAAGAGCTATTATAATTAAAGGACTTAGAAAAAGCTATAAGGTAAGGCAGGACCCTAATAGATAACTAGGCTACCTTCCTAGCTGCCTTTTTAGGCTTAGCTGGCTATAAAAAGTAGCTATAGAATATAATTATTAAGGCTAAATGTATACTTAGCTTCCTCCTGCTTATATAGGGGTTAAACATATCTGTAAATAGAGTTCTGGGATAAATGCAGGGTAATGGCAGGGTTTAAAGGTTTAAAGGAATTAGGTTAACTCTATTTATATAAGTTAGTTGGCAAAAGCTAAATTAACCTGAAGTTAATAATAACTAGATCTACTAATTAATTGCATATGCCGAGGTATATAATTAATTAACCTTGTATTTAAGAATAGAAAAAGTAATATCAGTAAAGAAATAGTAGCTTAAACTAGGGATAATAACCTTTATAATATACTCTTTTTACTTAGCTATAGCCTTAATTACTTAATTTAACCTAGAAATTATATAGCTAAATATAATAAATATATTTATTAATATAAAATAAAATAAGTATAATATATTAATTATATATAAGCTATTATTAGGATCTAAAGTTATTAGAATATATATTAAGCTTAATTAAGCACTATATAGCCTAAAGGACTTATCTTAATTATAATTTAAGACCTTTATAGCTATCTTAAGAAATTTAAATCTTAAAGCAAGTAAAGAAAAGCCCTACCTTTATTATTCTCTTAAGTAAGATATTTTCCTAGTCTTTTTTATAAATAATATTCTTATTTTATATTATAAAGATACCTTTTTTATAATATTTTAAGTTATAAATAGCCTTAAAAAGCAATTTAAGCTTAGTAAGAAAGGTAATACTAAGTAATTCCTAGGTATAAAAATAATTTATAATTATTAAAAATATAAGATATATCTAAGTTATAATTCTTATATTAAAAAGATAAGTATAAGATTTAATATATATATTAAAGCTTTTTATCTTTTAATATTACTTTTAATTATCTCTTTTTATTTAAATTAAAGCTAAGTAATTAAAAAAGAAATACTTATATATTAAGAAAAGATTAAATTATTATTATATATAGTTATTATAATTTATCTTAATATAGCCTATATAGCTTTCTTATTATTAAAATACCTAATAAACCCTTTAATAAATTATTATAAGGCTATAGACTAAGTACTATATTATTTATACTTTATAAGATAATTTACTTTTTAATATAAAGGCTTAAATAAACTATAAGACTTATAAATAGCTAATAATATATCTTTTATAAATAATAAAAATATAAAAAGGTCTTTATAAGGCTATTTTATTATACTTTTTAATAAACTAATTATTTAAAAGGTAATTTATTAAGTTATAATTACTATATTTATTATAAAGATAAAGCTACTAGCTTTAATATAAATAGCTAAGAAGTTAATAGCTTTAAAGTGCCTTTTTAATAAAATATAATTTAATTTAAAAGCCTTATAAAATATTTAATATAATAATTAATAGACTATATATTTAATTATACTAAAAAGTATATAAATAAATATATACCTATATTATATTAATATCTATAACCTTTAGCTTAGGTAAAAATATTAAAAGAAATTATTTAAAATAATATATTTTCTTATAAAAGATATATCTATAAATAGGCTTATTAAAATACTATCTAGGTAGTAATTTAAATACTTTAAATCCCTTTTTAATATAGTTAAAATTAAAATTATTAAGTTATAGGTAAGAAATAATTAAAGTAAATATAATTATATTTACCTATATAATAAACTACTAGCTATATAATAATAT
This sequence comes from Fusarium sacchari, assembly GCA_017165645.1. Lineage (NCBI taxonomy): Eukaryota > Fungi > Ascomycota > Sordariomycetes > Hypocreales > Nectriaceae > Fusarium > Fusarium sacchari. The sequence continues at coordinate 164,203 of JADANP010000034.1, forward strand.
AAACTACCTAAAGGTATTATTAAACTCTATACCTAAAATTATAACTATTAATCCTATAATAAATACTTAAAGTAAAGTACTTAAAATATAAATAATCTTATAAGTAGCCTCCTTATTATTAATATTAGCCTAATTAAATCTTTATATAAAATATTTATTAAAAATATTATTTAAATTTTATTTAAAAGCCTTAGTAATTATATAAAAAGATTTTATAGCCTTATTATAAGTAAAAAAAAAACTTTAAATCTTTTTATTAAAAATAAAATTTAAAATAAGGTATAAGGTAATATAAGTATTAATAATTACCTATATTAATTATTAATTAAATTAAAAAGTAATAAATTAAAATAAAGATTTACTTATAGGTTTTTTATTATTTAAAAAAGCTTTTTTTAAAATATAAACTAAAGGTTTAATAATATATAAACTATTTCTTATTAGCTATTATATTAATATTAAATATAATAAAATACTTATATAAAATTATATAAGTATTTATTACTTTTATAAAAGGTATAATACTTTATATAATACTTAAAATTAACCTTATAGTATTTAAGTTTATTTTTACTAATAATATAAAAATAAATATAATTAAAATAAAGAAAATTATAATATTAATTAATAAAGTATATAATAAAAAATAGGTCTTTTTTAATAAAAATTAAAAGGTTTTTATAAATATAAGGTTTTAAACCTTTTTTATATTAATTTTTTTAAGTTTACTTATAAAAATTATCTTATTAAATTAAAATTTATTAAATAATAAAGAAAATAAAAATAACTTATATAAACCTAGCTATAAATATACTTATAAATAAATTTCTTAAATAAAGTAATAATAATAAACTTAGCCTTATAAATAGCCTTAATAATAATAATAAAGTATTTCTTATAGCCTTTACTAGTAATATAAGTAAAAGCCTATAAGTCTTTATTTCCCTTAAAGGCAAATAAAAAAGTATAAGTATTAGTCTATATATAAATTAAATCTATAAAAGGTAATAAAAATAAATAATAAAAAAAGATTATAGGTAAAAAAGATATATAATATAATTAAATACTTATAAAAAGTAATAATAATTAAAAATAATTAAAATAAAAAAAGTTAATTAAAATAAAACTTCAATATTATAAAGAAAATTATATAATAATATTAAATATATTATTTAAAATAATAATAATTAAATTTATTATATAAGCTTAATTATAATACTTAAAAGCTATATTAAGAAATAACTTATTATTTTAATAAAAAAGTAAAAAAAAAAAAAAAAAAGTCTTATAACTTAAAATTAAAAAAAGATATTTATATTTTTTTAAAAGTAATTTAAAAGGCTATATAATTTCTTATAATTATTTTATATTATAAAGTATTATTAAATATTTTAAATATTTATTTTTTATTTTTTTATATAAAATATAATTACTTAAAGCTTTTTTTAAATATTAAAATTTTAATTAAAAAGTATATTAAAAAATAAAATAGCCTTAATTAATCTAGCTTACTTAATAGGGATAAAGTGCTTTATATACTTATAAGTAATATAGCCTACCTTATCTTATAATAGAATTTAAGGCTCTTTTAACCCTCTCTTATATAACCCCCTGCTATGCTCGTCACAGAAACAGATATAATTGGCTGGACAGCTTACCAATTACTAGGCCGAGTGGCTGGGTAAGACCACTGAGGCCCTGATTGCATACGTGTGTCCTAATGACGTACTTGCAAGTGGCTATGTTCTGTCAAATGTAACATGCTTGCTTTTGTTTGTGAGGCAGTGCATTGTGCGCTTTTCAATAAACTATAACAAGAGGGCACCTCCTTCTTGAGACCACTGTCAATCCGCAATCATGTCGACCGCAGCTCAACAAGACGGAATTCGCCGGCGATTTCCAAGACAATATCCAGGTACGCATATATACGACAGATCATCTGACCAAAATCTCACGGCATAAGCAGGCCTCGAATCTGATATACAACCTATTCCGGTCAGCAGCAGGTATACGCCCCCATTGAAGAACATTGAGCTTGTTGAGGTGGCACACATATTCAGCCGCCTCGAATGCCGAATTCTCCAATGTTCTGCGCACATTCTGAACAACCAAACTCTAGATAAGGATCTGAGGGGGCCCGATGAGCAAAACCGTTTGACTCGAATCGAAAAGACTCGCCACGACCTGTTCGATGTGCATGGCGGCGATTATCAGTTCTCAGTTGGCTATCTAAGAGATCGGGAGCTTTTAGAGGAATGGGTTCTTACCAGATTTGTGCTCCACGAATTACTCGTGAGACACGATCCCACAAGCAACGACGAGACGACCATCCTTTTTGCTAGTGGCTCTGCTAAAACTCTTGAGGAATACGCGTTTCCTCTGCCGTCTGCATTGAAGTTGGCCGCCGAAAAAGGTAGCCTCGACGTGGTGACGAGGAACGCGATAGTAGATAAATATAGATGCCTCGATGCAATAGTTGATCTGCTTCACGATCGTCAGTTGCCAACATGGTGAGTTGCAACTAAGCCACATATCTCTAAATCATGCTAATGTTTCTAAACAGGGAAACCGTCTCCGAGGATCTCAGAGACTTATCTTCAAAGGCCTCCGCATCTAAGACCACACCGACAGAGAGCAAAATTGTACTTGATCTCTTTATACCCCATTGTTGGAACTTTTGCTAATCAACTATGGGGCTTTAAGCCTTTTTCTATATTACTATGGACTGCCTTTATTGTTACAGTCTTCTGTAGCGGCCCGATGATCGCATATGCCTGGAACTTCTCAGATCAGAAGCCTGGGATGTGGGCAGAAGAAGATTTCTTTTTCCTCCTCCAGGGTTGCATATTGCAGATCTTCGGTCTTTGTGTCGGTACATTTCCGCTAATGAGGAGCAAGACAGTACCTGCGGCTGCTTGGGCCTTGCCAAGCGGTTTCGCAGTGGTTTTAACGATTCTATCGCCATTTTTCTACTGTTTCGTGTCGAAATGGTGGAGTTCGTTTATTGTCTCGATTGCGGCGTCAGTGCAGGCATTTCTGGTGCTTCAAATCGCACTATTCAATACATAATATATAAGTCAGGAGTTTATAATACTTACGGTCTTGTTCAGTTGGATTCTAGAGAGGATGTAGAATTCGTTTAAGGCATTCTTGCGCTAATCTGTAGGCGAGACTTGGTCGAGCTAGTCGTATCCTACTCATGTATTCTGTCTAGTAGTCACTGGGCAGATATTCGCATATTATCGCACTGCGACTATGTACTCGATATTCCAGACTGGCTGGTCTAGCTGAAACTTACTTACACATTTTATCTGACGAGTATAGACGAGACATCCTGTGTGAATACAGGACAGTAAAGACCCACAGCTCCAATAAAACTAAGAGATCTAGGCTCCGACAGTTGCCTTGATAAATGATTGAAACTCATCCATGTTTCGAGTCTGTACATAAACCGAGCCAGGGCCAGTGAAACGGCATACCAGACCCTCGCCCGTCTTCAATCCGGTCATAGCTCCCCCACCAGCCTTTTCTATGGAGTACTTGCAGCTCCAAGCCACAAGATGCCCGTTGTCAACAATGTGTTCCTCACCGGGCCGAAGCTATTTATCAGAGTCAGTTGCGCCCGGTAATCAAATGCTTGAGAAATCTTACATCCAGTCGATCGACAGCACCAAAGCTTGTCAGCCACATGATCCCTTGACCCTCAATACGAAAGACAAAAAGATCCTCTCCCGAGAACAGCGCCTTTCCAATACCTTGAGTCTCTCTCTTCTTGCTAACTTCAGAAGTGCAAGCGAGGAAAGCATCTCTGCCGATGGTCCAAGACTGGTGACCATCAACATGCAGGGTAATGATATCTCCGAACAGCGTTGGACCAAGGGCGATGCGTCCTGGGCCGGTATACGTCGACTCGTACAGGTTGCCACCGGTAAAGAGCTTTCCCAGAGAGAATTTGGACTTTCCAGCTAGCTCAATAGAGCCAGACATCTGAATCATGGCACCTGACTTGGAACGCACCACGGCGCCTTGCTGAAGATCAACGTTGAGCACCGCGTTGGTGTCGCGGTGAGCGATGCTGTAGGTACCGCCTGAAATCTGTCATTGCTTGGGGGTTGCATCGCTTGTTGATGCTGCGGGTATCCTTGTTGGTGAGCCATGGCGACGTAATGAAAGCTGGTAGTAGTGTGAAGTAGTGTGAGAATGAAGAGATGGAGGCAAGGGAAGATGACAGATGTCAGATCTATTTATATGCTTATTTCTTGCTCTGCTGACATTGATCTTATCTCTTTCAGCAGTGACATAATGTTCGGTACTTCGGTAAAATGGAGTGGTTCAGCTCTGCTGATCCCAGTAAGCCTTAGCCTGTTTAGGCAAGTCAGAACTGAAAATGTGCCTTGGCCTACCCCCCTCAGGACTAGAATAGAAAGTATGTGTTATACAAGTCTGGTTAGTTACTTACGCAACTGTAATCACATGAAAATGTCGCTTCTGCAATCGTGGTTTGGACATTCTCGTGGCTCTAGTATTACGAGTCATGTTAATCGTTTATGAAAGGTAGGTGTGACTGATTTGAAATAAGGATACTGAGTGTGCTGCCTGCTTTAGCTGTTGGATTAAATAGCGAGCTTGAGCACCACTTCTACCACAAACTCAGAATGCCCGGTATCAATTAGTATCTTCAGCACCTTCTAATTGGGACTCAGCAGATTGGCGTGGATCGAGCTAGTCCCTAAATTGTGAAGGAAGTCAATCAATGTTTCCAACCAGTTGACTTCCTTCTGTTGCTGCGTACAATAGACTAACAATATTTCGATGTGGCTCAGGGTAGTTCCAAGTGAAATTCTAGCCATGGTATCCACAGGGGGTAGGTCATTCGTGCTACGCGTAGATAGGGACATGGAGTTGGGCTAGGGAGATGCATATTATTATGTATGTCTGTTGTCATTCTTGAATAACCTGCAAAGGCCATAACAACCATTCTTCCCGGTAACTGCCCAAGATATCTGCTATTACCTCCACTATTGCTTTACCCCACCCCTCCAGGAACCAGTAATTCCTTATCTTATGCAGGAGTGCTCCAAAGAAGGAAAACAGGATCAAAGCTGGTGGTTGTCTCTGTCGTAGAAGTGCAAAATACGAGTCCAGGGCGAAATGAATAAACATCAGAGGCGCAGAACACTCTTTATCGTATCCCCAGTTGCTTCTCGTCTTGGAGTCCATTTCGCAAAACTGCGACGAGTAATTTCTACATTTCCAGAAAACCTGAAGGGCCTCTTCATAGACGTCTGAACTCTCGGAGTCGTTCCAAGATTGGCGGGCGCGGCAGAAGTGGGCATCTTCCAGGTTCCCACATTCTTGATCTGGATCGAACTCCTACCAATTCTCCAGATTCATTATGGCCATTATACTCACAGATTTAAAGTAGTAATGGGTAGGCTAAAGCACTGCTTTCAGACCTCGGATCATGGGAATCCATTTTATGCCTATAACGTTCTCCTGTTGGGCTGATTTCGATGAGGTAGCGCTTACATCTATTCGCTGATGAAGTGGATCTGACGTGGCCAATAGATATAGAACATTACATGTGTACCAGGTAAATAATGTCTCTGTTCTCTTTGAAACAACGTAAAGCTCTCACCAAAATCCGGTCAAGAGCTCGTTGTGATGACATATACTAACTAGCCGACTCTGGTTCCGCTTGGCTGGAGACATGTAAGCAATGTGTAAAGCGGCAAGAGTTGGTCGCAGATCTAAGACTCGGAGTGCTGGACCTCGGAGTTCCCGTTGACCGTGACGGTAAAGCTGACACATGCAGTGGTCAATATGCGGGAGCGGGTAGTGGTGGTATAGACACTGAGGTTGTAGTAGATCCGACTACTCCCTCTGAGTAATTACAAAAGGTTCTGCGGCTCAGGCATCGCGGCATATCCGGTGTCCGATATTGTGGCGTGTGCGGAAAAGTCGTTCATAGGGCAAGAAAGCCGAGATATCTAGGGAAGATCACAACGAGTATCTTTAAGTAATTAGATGGTTTATAGTGGTTTTAGGCTTATTCTTCATTTATATATTAAAAAAAGGTGTTTGCTTTCTTATTCGTCCGCTTGCCCATCAGCCGCATTAGGCTAAATGTTAGCGGCCTAGCGATTCTGTGTTTTGCTATTTATAGGTCGTTGGGCAGCTATACATAAACCTGTAGTCAGGTTGCAATAAGCCCGACTGTCTTAGGCTTTAAAGATTTGTCCCTCCTCTAACTTTATTTTATACATACACATGAAAGATGTCGGCGTATCCTGGACCTATTCCACCTGATCAAGTCTATGGTCCCACGAATCAGCCTAAGAGCGGGTCGGTATTCGAACCACATCAAAACAGATGCCCTATCGCCAGAGAAATAACCCACCGACTCCAAATACCAGCTGTTGTGGGACGTCATGATGCAATCGACGCTGGAGGTGTATGCTTGTCGGAAGACGAGTTCTGCCCTGAGTCGGCGTGTTGCAGCCTATGCAGCTTTGTAAGGAAAGTGAGACCTGCGGGCAGAAATAGTGCGTCGCCAAGATCGGTTCACTTCGTCCTTGATGCATCTACGAATCGCAGATTAAGAGGATGGATGAACGGAGGAGGGACTGACGAGACATCACCAATGGATAATACGGTGTCTCACTTAATGATTGTTGTCACCAGTGGTGCGGACGTGTTCCAAGAAGTCTCCTGGTTTGTATATAAACCTACACAGGTACCAAATCGTGGCGCCGAAGGTCATATACTTGGAACTATCTGCCTCTGGAAGTATCAGACTCCACGTGGTAACCTTCCCGAACCCAAGCTGGACTCATTGACGTACATCGCCAGGCAGGCCAAGCAATGGCTAGGCCTCTGCGACGCTCGTCATGAAGTCTGCAGATCTCTTTGTTTGAACTCCACACCGCCAATCTCTCTGATTGACTGCAATCAGCGCTGTCTCGTACATGGCTTTGAAGGAGCCCGCTATGTTGCATTGAGTTACGTGTGGGGCCAGACCGGGCGTGACTTCAGTCTTTCTGTAAGGAAATACGGAGTACCATTGGATGGACTGCCACGTACTATCAGCGATGCCATAGCGGTGACCAAAAGTCTGCACTACAACTATATCTGGGTCGATATGCTATGCATTGATCAACAGAGTAACGAGGATAAGCATCGCCAAATAGCTATCATGGACCAAGTCTATCGGGCAGCTGATCTGACGATCATTGTTGCAGCCGGCAGTGATTGCGGCAACGGCATCCCCGGTGTGAATGAGACATGCCGCCCGCCGCGACTGACAAGTACAATAGGGGATATAATGCTTGTTGAGGAGAAGGAGGATGCTATCAACGAGATTGAGACTTCTATTTGGCGGTCAAGGGGCTGGACATTCCAGGAGGCCCTGCTCTCAAGGCGTCGACTTGTGTTTACCAATTGTCAAATGTTATTTTCCTGTGTCTCCGGTCAAACAGCCGAGGCTCGAGAGGGGCCAGAACTCTCACGCAACGGAGAGGAAGCCGACGCCAGTTGGTCTGATCCTTTAAACATTGGGACGCTGGATAGAAAAGACAAGCTTTGGGATACCGGCGTCCTAAAAACTGACAGCGAACCCCGCACCAGTCTCATTGGACATGAAGATTTCGATTCTGACTATGGATTCCCAATTAGCTTCGCACAGCTGCTGGAAAACTACTCGAAACTGCTATTCTCATACGAGTCAGATATTGCGAATGCTTTCAGAGCTATCGGCAATACCTTTGCTCAAAGAAATCCTCTAGTGCTCCATCTCTATGGTCTCCCATTCATATCCGACAATCAGTCAATAACTGCCAGTTCTTTAACCCGTGGCTCGGCATGGTGTCTGGAGAGAGGCAACGAAGAGACTGCACGAAGACCTGGCTTTCCATCGTGGTCTTGGCTGGGGTACAGAGGACCAGTGCGGTGGGGGGCGAGGCTTCGGAGAGGGGCTACCTTAATTATTGACGAACAATGGACTGCCAAAACATTCTCCCATGTCAGTTCCATGATCACTATCAGTAAAAGGAAGTTCGATCTCTCAGAACTGTCAAACTGGTGGCAAGAGTGGAGTAGTGGGGAAGGGCCCGAAGGACTAGCGCCATCGACACTAATAATTCAAGGAGCCATGATTAAACAGGAAATTTGGGTTCGCGCCGGATGTACGAAATCCAAGGACTGGGCACAACCAGGGTACATTATCGTCGGCAAAGGAGCATGGCTTCCTCATGTCGAGTACAATGTCGGAGGTAGTCTTATGATGTCATTAGATGCATGCCAGCGTCTTTTAAAAAACCTCAGATGCGGCAGATGGAGGGCGCTTCTACTTACAGATACTTTTCTTCTCATCATTGAGTCCGTGCCCGATATTACTAGGGCTGGGCTATATAATCGTGTTGCAAGCACTGAAATCAATATTATAAATAGCTAAAAGTATTATTTTATAAAAAGAAATACCTTTGTAAAGAAGTATTTAGACCTTATAGAGATTAAGTTAAACTAATAAAATTAATAAAGTTTTTTATTTTATAAATAAACTATATTAATATAAAATATTTAATTTTAAAAAGCTATATATATAATATATAAATATTAATAAATATTAATAAATATTAAAAAAAAGACCTTTAAATAAGTATTTTATAAGTAGTTTTAATAGGAGATTAAAACTTAGGAACTTGATAGGGATGTGGTTTAGACTTACGAGTTAAATAGACTGGAGGGCTCTTTTTATTACTCTAGAGGTAAGCGAAGACAGCGGCATTTAATATATATTGCTAAATACCTAAATCTTAAACTGATTAACAAGCTTATTCTTGGAACGAGAACGAGAACTCTATTGCGCTACAAAACGATATAATAGGTATAATTATTTATCTTATTAGTTCTTAGCTCCTACTATACCATCAACTCGTGTACCAAATATGGACTCACGATCAATTTATCTGAGCTGTAGCGACGGACAGCTTCCTGCTCCTTTCTCTCATCCTCTTTTCATGGTAACTACTCTACCAAGATACACCCAACCAGGGAGCAGCACATTAAGGCAGTTTCAAGCCCATGGAGGGCCGGCAAGTAGCATAGCCATTGCATGCAGAACTAACTTTATCGAATACATACAAGATGTGACTTTTCAGCGCATAGTACTCTTATGTCAGTTGAGTACATCACAAAACGCACCCTACCCTCCTCAGTCGTACATAACTCTCACGCGGCTCTACCCCAACATGTTCTACAATATCCTCAATCCTGAGCTCAGGATCAACGGGGAGAAACTCAAAGTTCCATATAAGTAAAACCCAGAAGATCAGCAGCTGCAGGCAAGCAAGTCTCCTTCCAAAGCAGCCTCGTGGCCCACTACCAAAAGTGAGGAACGGCCCCTTCATAGCGTTAAAAGTCTCGACACCCTTGTCATCAACATCTATCCATCGTTCGGGTATGAATTGCTCGACATCATCTGCGCGCCACTCTCCGTAAAGACTCTTTGTACCCTGTGAGCTTTCACTGCGAGCATTCTCGGGGACTTCGATTGCCGGCTTCATCAGGCTGGGTCCGTTGAGTGCGAAGAACACGGATGTGCCCTTTGGAATGGCGTGTCCGAGAATAGTTGTGTCGACCATTGCTTCTCGGCTTACGATTGGGAGTACCACGCTGAGGCGCAGTATTTCCTCGATGACAGAATCAAGATATGGAATAGACGAACTGGTTATCTCGTCTATCTTCGGCTGGCGGTGCTCCGCAACAGCGGCCGGGAAAGCATTCTGAAGAAGTGATCGCAGTTTTTCTTGTGCATGGGGAGCATCCGCAATGTATCTGACACCCCACGAAAGAGTAGCAGCCGTTGTATCGTGCCCTGCAATGATGAACCCAAACAGCTGTCCAGAATCGTCAGTCGGCATTCGATACAAGACAATGAGAGAACCATACTTCGTCATAGATGCGCCGGCGATGAAACCTTGGCGGTCTCTGGGCCTTCTTAGCAGCGGCTGCTTCTCGAAGTACCATGAACTCGAGTGCCGAACGTGTTGCCCATTCGTTGTCGTAGCCATCCCTGGAGATTGCTTCGACCGCCTTGTCGATTTCACGTCTCGTCCACTCCTCTCTTATTCTTGCAGCGTTTCTCAGGTACGGAAAGTGACTGATGATCCAATAGTGCCATCGGGGTATCGGCGACGAGAAGCCTACGGCTGAGCTTTCAACAATAGTCAAGGTCGCGTCTAACTCTGCTGTCAATGGATAAACGGGGAATTCCACGATCTTCTTTTCGGGCTGGCTAAATGTCACACCCGCGGTAGATCTGGCCAACATGTCATCTAGTTGTCGTTTGGTGGCACTGTTCTCATTATCTAGGCCAAAGGAAACAGCTGTAATAACGTCGAGAGTAGCTCTCTGGAGATCTCTCTTTCCATCAAACGGATGCTCATCCGCAAGCAGGCACTTCTCATGCCAGAGTCTAACCAGAGTGTCGACTTTGGAGTATATCTCTGGACCTGAGACCTAAGTCCGATTAGAGTTGTTCTCCAACAGCGTCGAAAGGACTCACCTGGTTTAGAAACTTTGGCGACATGAGATCCCTCATCAGCTCTCTGTGCTTCTTGAACTTGGGATCCACGGTTTGATAAGCAAGCATCTGGTGGGGAATGATTCCCGCAAATGCCTCCCGGGCTCTGTCACTGCGGTCAAAATCCTTCAGCCGCTTCGAAAGGATGTCGTGCGCCTCTCGAAAGTCTGATAGAACCACTCGTGGCTTGCCGAATGGGCGGATGAAGACTTGGCAGACTGGGGAGTTGAACTTCTGGTTCTGCATCGTAAACCATCGGCGTTGCTCCCCGGTATGCTTCTGATGCTGTATCAGGTCCGGAAGGTCTCCGAGGAGGCGTTTCGTGGCATGTTTGTTTACTGATTGAGTCATCATAAAAGCATATTATTGTGATTTTAATTGGGAGACTTATCTTTGTTGAGGCTATGCGCATATTGCCTTTGGAAGCCTAAAGTTAATTGGTATTTTTCAGTGTGTTAGCTTGATATATCTCGGTGAGATATCGTATAAGCTTTAACTATCAATCAATCGTGGCATGTTTGTCATATGGTATTCCGGGAATAGGTTTGGGGAGAGCAAGATTGTACAGGTAGAATAATAAAAACAAGATAGAAAGGGAAACAGCTATGAGTTCAAACCAGGATATAGAACCAATCTGAAGAGAGAACATTGCTGCTTGGCATAAAAGGATCTAGCTGGCCAGTATGTGATGGTTTTTGGCTTGATTTAAGACCTAGGATATTGCATCTCGATATATGTAAAAGAGCTTTTAGTCGTAACTTCTGGATCGTGGCCTGATAACATAACCATGGACAGTAAAATGGTCGACAGTCGCCTCATGGTTCGTTTCCGCGGAACCGAGTGATGATGGGCACGGTACGTGCGCGCACCAAACGTTGTGGCCGAGCTTGGGGTTCCGCGGGGCTACTTCCTTAGTGCGTGCGCTCTCCTCTGCAATTCCGAGATATGGAAGACTTCTCTCAAACTCTTTCACGATACCTTAGTACAACTTATTAATTACAAAGTATAGGCATTATTACCTCTAATTAGCCAATTAACAGAAAGTATAAATCGCGTGACCTATACCGTCGAGCCCCATCTTCCTTGCATCAAAGTTGTTGATTCAAGATCAAAAGGTAAAAGCATTCATCTCATACCTCGTCGAAAACCGTCATATAAGCCAACCGACAATGCAAGACCTCAAAGGTCAAGTCATCGCCATCACCGGTGCAGCATCAGGAATTGGGCTTGCAACGGCCCAACTGCTGTTCTCTGTCGGGGCCAAGTTGTCCTTGTCCGATAGATCACCCATTCCACTTAAACAAGCCACTCAAGCCCTTCTAGCCGCGCACCCAGGCCGTGATAAGCGAGACATCCTGGCGATAGAGGCCGATGTTACTTCCAGCGCACAAGTCACTTCATGATCTAAGAGACTGTCGCGACATTTGGCAGACTAGATGGGGCGGTTAATTCAGCAGGAATCAGTGCTGTCTAGATGGGCAAGGGCAGTATCTGCGACCTGAGCGATGAGAGCTGGGCTCTTTGCATGGGCATCAATGCCACGGGTGTATTCTACTCCATGCGAGCTGAGCTCAACGCCATGGATAACGGCGGGAGCATTGTCAATGTGGCAAGCCTGGCTGGCGTAATTGCAGTCCCTAAGGCGGCGGAGTATGGGGCGTCCAAGCATGCAGTGGTTGGCCTTACAAAGACGGGGGCTAGAGAAGAGGGCCTAGCTGGCATTAGAGTTAACGCAGTGGCACCGTAAGTCTACCAGAAAGGAGAAGAAGCATCCGACTCGGCTAACGTTGAGATAAGTGGCCAGATAGATACTCCAATGACTCAGGGTGTTCCTCTGGAGTTTACAAGCTTTCTACAAGAGAAGGTTTCGAAGCAGCCCATCCCGCGACAAGGACGAGCTGAGGAGGTGGCAGCGTTGATTTGCTTTCTTCTCAGTGAAGACGCGGCTTTTATAACTGGCCAGATTATTCGCATCGATGGGGGGTCATCAGTATAGTATACAACGTACTTCTTGAATCCAATCCCCAATGTTTAGTGTCTTGGAACTCCCAATTCCTTGCATTTCTATGGCTTTCGTCGACTGATTGCTTCTCACTTACTACTGCATGTATATAGTCGGTAATACAGGAAATCCAATTACACGTGTCCAAGGTACAACTGCACGCTTTAATCGTATTTTTGTGCTCACTGTGATTATAAATGGCTCGGCAGAACGGAAGAAGTTTGACATAGCTTCGTCTAAGTTGATCGTATTATCCAAGTTACGCAGCAGAGTCATCAACATCTCTAGCTTGCCTGCCACAAAGTTCACAGAGTTGTAAGGGCAAAACGTTTAGCGGATATGACTATAGCATGGGGAATTGCAACTGGATTTCATTATGAATGTTTCCAAACCAACATACCGCTTAAATGCTTCAGACAGGGAATGTCTTTGAGATTGGGTGCAGAACACCTCTAGCATTTCTGCACATAGTTGCGCCAACATATCTCACGACCTTGAGTCGATGAACCGGATCAAACTCGGAAACATTAAAAAGCCCAATAGATCCCTCGCCTGTCCAAACCTCGGCGTGAGTAACCTCGAAGGCGGTAGGAATGAATTCCCTGAGAATCGGGGGATCGTGACTATTCGCCGCAGGGATCGACCGAAAGTGAAGGCTCTCTCGCTTCTAGCACCCCAGTCTTGAACCTTCTTCTGTGGCTTGAACCCGAACTGGACGAGCTTGCACCCGGTGGGACGCTCAACATGGCCTGTGATGATCCCGTTGGGCGCCGAATTGGCCTTGGAGGGGTCCCACTCAACGTTGCCCATGACCTTGGGAATGCCCCAGCGCTCTCGTCCGGCATATATGGCGCCTTCGTTGTTGAGGATGAGCTCGATCGAGAAGGGCAATTTCCTGCCCTCCCACTTGACCTCGACCTGACAGACAAACTCGTTGTATGCGCCAATGGGACCCATGCCGTAGTTGAAGAGGGTGAGTATCACAAGGGGTTCATCTTCCAGCTCGCATTCTTCAGGGATCATATCCTTCACGGCATCATAGGTCATGTGATATCTGACTGAAAGCATCTGGACATTGGTGAACTCATCCAGGCCAGCCGGGTAGGGCGAAGAGCAGAGAGGGATGGGGCCTCTAGCCTCCTTTGTCTTGAAAGTACCGAATGGCATCGTCGCGCTGAGCTTGGTGGACTTTTGTATGTATAAGATGAGTTGAAATAATGTTCAAGTTGTTGGATGAAGGCGTGATGAAAAGTAAGGGAATATTTTATGTAATGCTATATAGTCAATATAGTCTACTTAGTTATTTCTAAATCGCAGTCACGGTGATTACATGGCCTCAGTGTGACGCGGAACGTCGGAATATTGACCTGTCGCCCCGCCTTTCCAGGCCTAACTGTACTACAACACGATTGACTAACTATAGGGATAACCGCCTGGAAAGTTAACCTTCTGGCCGCGTCAGAACTCCCTGGAGGAGTTCCGAGCCGAAAACTTACAGGCTTTCATAGATAATCACCGCCCCATTATCCCCATGGAATGAATCAGCGCAAGGTCATTGTCTAACGCTTGCCCCGCGGAACTCGGAGGCCAATGATACCTCACATTCCGTTTAGGCTAGGGTTCAACGGGTAATAGCCTCGCCTATCATTCTTAACGTCAAAGTTTACTGCTCAGACCTCGGGCGAAGAAACAAATTTGATGAGTTTGGACTATCAGTTCGGAATCTCGATTCCCTATCAGTCCCAGAACTCTACATGCAGCACTGCCTGCTTCGCAACTCATCTACAGCAAAAGTCATTGCCTCATCCGGCCACTATGAGCGATCTCCTCCACAAAGCAGCTTTAGTGACTGGAGGAGGTTCAGGTAGGTTATCTCTCGTTGCATTACTGTGTCCTTCGATCTGACTTTCTGAACAAAGGAATCAACCTGGAACTTGCAAAGGCTCTCAGAGCCAAGGGATGCGCAGTCCTCATCGCCGACATCGCACTGAGTCCACCTGCCGCAGCATGGCTAAAATCTCTTGGGAGTCAAGTCACTCCCCAAGTGATATTCCACAAAACTGATGTAACGTCACTGGAGCAACTCGTCGGGATCTTTGAGGTCTTTGAGAAGAGATTTGGCGGAGTACCCGATATCGTAGTGCCCGGCGCCGGCGTGTACGAAGGATCCTTTGCTGGATTCTGGGATGACAAGGACGAAACACTCAACTACAAGCTTTTTGACATCAACATGATGCACCCCATCAGAATGACACGCATCGCGATCCGCAAGATGCGAGAGGCCAAGAAGCCAGGCACCATCCTCCACCTCTCGAGCATTACGGCCCAGAAGCCCTCGGTTGTTCTTCCGCTCTATTCTGTATCAAAAGCTGCTATCAGCCAATTCGTCCGATGCATGTCGCCGCTCGACCAGATGTGCGGCATCCGAGTAGTCGGTATTGCGCCGGGGTGAGTTCAGATTCCCCATCGCGTTGCCAATCTTACTGACAATATTTAGCTTGGTTGACACACCGCTGGTTCGTAATACCTCTGGGGCACAAAATCACGTCGATCCGTCCACGGACTTCTTGTTACCCACTGAGGAAGTTGTCAAAGCAATGGTGGCATTGCTGACTGAGACCAAGTACGCGGGGGGCACGGTTCTGGAGGTTGGTGATATTGGTAGTTGGAGGGAGGTGCACTTATTGGGAGATGCCGGTCCCCAAGGCCGATCAACTCGCGCAAGAGCCAAGACAACTGAAGCCACAGCCAAGCTTGCAAAGATTTTGATGGGAGAAGAGAAGGATGTTTTTAGGGTTTCTAAGCTATAAAGATTCTGAAATGATATTGTCTCCCAGTGCCCCTAGAGAGCTTTTGTGCTGAAAAGGCTTATCTTGCCACTATTCCTGTGACAAATTTACAAATGTAATCTGTATAGGGACTTGAAGCCAGAAGAACGACGGTCTAATCCTCACATTTATCATTGGCATCATGTATTGTGCTATGCTTCACCTAGCAGCAATATGGTATTACTCTCAATTTTGGACAGTTGATACCTTACATGAAGCCCATGCCACAGTAAATCAAAATGCAGTTTATATGTATCCAGCCCGGCAATCAAGTCTATCAAGTCTGACTACGGCCTTGAGGTTCCGTTAATGACATTTCCAACCTGTTCCTCTGCATTACGTCTTTCAATCTGCTTAGTATGTTTGTCAAAGTTGATAAACCAGCTAAGCCCAAACGTCAGTCGACAGTACTTAACAAACGGCTTGAATGAGAGGCCAGGGCTTACGTTGTATCCGGATAGTCAGCCGGGTTTTTCTCCCTATGAGTGAATCCACTCGCCAGCCAAGCAAAGGGCAAGTCCTCATTGTCGCAAAGACTCTTCCAATCAAAGTCCTCCCACCTCGGAGTACGCAGAAGCTCAAAGTAATTGATTCGGCTACCAGGATGTAAACTGTTGAGTTCTCCGCCAGCAGTGCCGTTCTTAAACGTGCTGCTGCAGTTACTCGCCCAGACCGTCTTTTTGAGCCATGCGAGGGCGTGTTTCTGGTATGCAGCTGGTATGTGAGCCTTGGGAACGCAGTAGCTGTAGTTCTGAGTCTGAAGCTTATTAACAAAGTCGGTGATGTACCTGGTCACCATTTCGATCGAAGTCACCAGTCTGCCGTGGCCGAGCGGAGAGAATGGGCCCAGGAAGCCGAAATAGTTGGGCATGTCTTGCGCTGTGACTGAGAGGTAGGACCTCGGGTTCTCGTTCCAGAGATCTTGGAGATTGGTTCCGTTGAGGCCGTTGATTGGGAAGCGAGGAGCGCAGGATAAGTCGAAGCCTGTGGCGCAGATGATGGTTTCGACGTCGTTTGTTTCGTGACCAGATGAAGTGCGGATACCGTTCTCGGTGAATGCATCTACAGTGCCCCAAATTACTTGTACCTTGGGTGAGGTGAGAGCTTCAAGATACCCATTGCCCGGTGTCGGTCGACGACACCTATACCATAATCAGTGATTTCCAACGCAGTGACTTCTCTTGACTTACCCAACAGCAAAGTCCGGTAGCAGCGCCTGAAGCAAGTCCTGTCTCTTTCCAAGCTTGTTAGCCATCTCACGAATTCCATACTCGCGAGCAGCCTTTTGTTCCGGAGAATGGTTTACGTATAGACCGAAACGGCTGTTGAGTTCCTGCTCGATCTGGCGTCTGTACTGAAGATATGTCTCCGGATCCTTGGCCCAGGCAGCCTTTTGCTCTTCAGAGTAATCATAGTTTGATCCACCGGGGCCTGCAAACTTGGAAGCGAAATTGGTGGTGATCCATGTCGGACTTCTGATATGGACATATATCTTCTCTGCGTCATTGAGGATAGCGGGGAGGATCTGGACACCACTGCTGCCATTACCAATCAGTGCCACTGTTTTCCCCTTGATGTCTTTCTCAGCATCTTGTGGCCACGCTGCTGAATGAAGCATCCTTCCCCCAAACTCGTCTCGATCTTTCACGTTGGGCCATTTCCAGTGGTTGAAGAAACCGGTACAGTTGATGAGGATATCACACTCTTCCATAAAGGTAGTCGAGGTCTCACCCTCTGTGATACCTGGACTGGAAACTACGAGATCTCTACCGTCAGTTTTGGTGACTGTAACCTGCCAGACCTCGCGCTCTGGAATCCAAGAAGTATTGGTGATCTTGTGGGACGTTTTTACGTAGCGCCGCAGATCATGCTGTTCGGCAACTGATCGTATATACGACAAGATATCCTCTTGCTTGGCGTGATACGATTTCCAGAAAGGGTTAGGGGCCCAGGAGAACTAGGGGACTGGTCAGAATTTGGCACTCGGCCATAAGCCTTGAGGTTCACGAACTTGGTAATTAGGTGCTGGTATATCGCAAGCGCATCTAGTAAACCATTAGCTTCAAATTTAATACAAGAAAAGAGATCAAAGCGAGGTATATGTTAGAAATCAATCAGTAGGGAGAGATTTGCAGAATTCATGTGAACAAGCTTAACGTAGTACTGACCCTGGGTAGCGATTCTCATACCACGTCCCTCCAACATCAGCGTTCTTTTCATAGACCGTGATGCTAGCATTTTGAAGATTGCCCGTGTTAACAGCCCTGGCCATCGAAAGGCCTGCAAAACCCGCGCCAATGGCAATGATACGCACTGGCCGAGGCGTAAAAGTAGGCACTCGAGATATGGCGTAGGCCAGCTCGTCAACATCCTTGTATGCCTCTGTGCCTTCTCCTGGCTTGGCTGGTCCCAGAGCTAGACTCTGGAAGTGTTTGATAGCGCGGTCTCGTGCGCTCATTGGTTGATCTGTTGCCATGTTGAACTCTGCCGCGCTGTCTGGGGGGATGGTGAAGGAGAAGAGGAAGGGATGGTATTATGATACCCTTTTCGGTTACGATTATGAAGACATGCACTGTTATTGAATTAATAAATTTCATTCATCATATGGATAGACTTGGGCTGTTAGTCATTGAGTCTTAGTCTCGCTACTGACTCCCAAGTTTCGGAAATTGTCAACTTCCGAAAACCCCAACCACAATTACCTACTTCCGTGGAATTGGCCAACGACTTGTCCGGCCACTTCTGGTCTAGGCGCGAGATAAGATACCTGATAATGTGTTTTCTAAGAGTGAGCATGGGGGCTTGGCCTACCTAAGTTTACTCTCATTGATTGATATAACAATGCTATATCAATCACATACTGATTACAGTTCATCATAATCCCCCCATCCATTCTGGTTAAGGAGCATGCATCATGGTTCACGGAGCACAACTCAACGCCGCAGTGGAAGGCATCCCCTTCTTTGCGCCAGCACAGGATCCAAGCACAGGGTCCGCAAAACAGCTTGAACCAGACACTCCGACCATCTTCCGTCCCCTCAAGATCCGCGGTATCACAATGCGAAACCGTATCTGCGTATCCCCCATGTGCCACTATTCATGCGCCGCAAGTGGACCACAGACGGGTGTCTTGACTCCTCTATACTATACCACCATCGGCCACTATGCCTTCCGAGGAGCAGCACTAGTCATGTTGGAAGCAACCGGTGTCACGCCCAATGGCCGTATCAGCGTCAATTGCCCTGGGATCTGGAACGATGCGCAGAGAGATGCCCTCAAGAACCTGGCGGACTTTGTGCACTCCCAGGGAGGTCTTATAGGGCTGCAGCTTGGCCACGCCGGGAGGAAGGCTAGCACTCTGGCGCCGTGGGTTGCCACTCGTATGGGACAAGGAAGTGCCAGGGCTGATGAAACCCAAGGCGGGTGGCCTAACGACGTTGTTGGGCCATCCGGGGGCTCAGACTTTGTCTGGGACGGAAAGTCTAGCCAAGATCCAAAGGGCGGGTTCTGGGAGCCGAGAGAGATGAGCATTGGCGAAATCTCCGACTTGGTCAGAAGCTTTGCGAAAGCAGCAGAGCGAGCTGTCTGGGCCGGTGTAGATGTACTCGAGGTTCATGTTGCCCACGGTTATCTCCTCCATCAGTTCGTAAGCCCCTTCGTAAGCCCCATCACGAATCAGAGGAAAGACAAGTACGGCGGCAGCTTCGAGAACCGGATACGGCTGATTGTTGTGATCATTCAAGCTGTCCGAGATGTCATCCCTGAATCCATGCCTCTGTTTGTTCGACTCAGCGCAACTGACTGGATGGAAGACTCTACCCTGGGCAAGAAACTCGGAAGTTGGGATGTGGCCAGCACGATCCGCCTCGTAAAGCTGCTTCATGACCTGGGCGTCGATGTACTCGACGTCAGCTCCGCAGGCAACCATCCACAAGCCGCTCACAGTGTGTTTGACGCGGGAAAGGAGCAAGCTGCCATCGCAGCGAGGGTGAAGGGGGCACTGGACACAGCAGGCAAGCGGATGAATGTTGGTACTGTCGGTGAGATTACGGATGCCATCCAGGCCAGAGACTTGGTATAAGCTATCTATTTATATTTATTTATACTTTAATGTTATCATTTCTCTTTTTCCTTTCTATAATTCTGTAAAAGTCATGTTTTATTTATACAACATACCCTGGAGACCAGAGCGGTACACGCGCAACCAATCAGGTAGGCCATAAGACTGCACTAACCAGAAGACTGGAGTAAACACAGCAATCCGCGGAATCTGCTATCCCACGGAATCGCCAATTCCGTCGCACATTTCAATCAGAATGGCATCTCAAAAGGTGAACCATAGGCTGTACGACAACAGTAGTAGCAAACAGCCAACAGCTCCGTGAATCTCGGCCAAAGACTTCCGCTGATATCTTGGCCTGGGAGATCATATACCTGAGGGTTTCGCCGCATCTTGATTGAAAATAACACACCTGGCTCTTTGCAGGTCAAGCCTAGTATTAAGATCATGTCGGTCAACGTACGCCCGAACTCCGTGTCCGACAGAGTCCGTGCGACTCGCCTCGGACTTGTCGATCGCCTCGAGAAACAATTAGCAAACGCCAAGCAATGGTATGACTTTGACCATCCTCAAGACTATCGAAAAGCACGAGCAGAAGGCACTCATGGGTTTGACCGTCCACAAGTGAATGAACAGGCCCGTTTGGTTTATGCTCCTGGGCGTGATGGGCATGAGATTGAACTGCGGGTGATTGAACCGCCTGCACCGTCCAAGGGTGTTTTCCTCCATTTCCATGCAGGTATGACGACGCGAGGGGACGCGCGAGTGTAGCCATGGACTTGAAACTCAGTGACCGTCTCTAGGTGGCTTTGCCATTGGCAGCAACGCGTCTTACGATGGATACCTGACGCGTCTCTCCGAAGCATCCGGCCTGACCGTCGCGTCTGTCGAGTACCGCCTCGCGCCGGAGCAGCCATTCCCAGCTGGCCGCGATGACTGCGTGGATGCTGCCCTCTTTTCTCTTTCTGCCCAGGGTATCAGTGCACTCGGGGCTCCGTTGCGAGTACTCGGTGGAGAGTCGGCCGGTGCTTGGTTTGCTGTGGCTGTTGTCCTGGAACTGCGGGATGAGCATGGAATCGACGTCAAGTCACAAATTGCTGCGATCTGTGCGGGCTATGGGATATACGACTTGACCTACACGCCTTCCTTGCTGTCTCACAAAAGGAACATAGTCATCAGTCGCGAGAGCATGATGAGGTTTTTGGAGGCGGCTTTTGGCCATATCCCGTTTGGTGAAAGGAAGAGACCTGATATATCCCCGTTGTATGCTGACTTGGGTAACCTGCCCCCGGCGCATTTCCTGGTGGGGGATATTGAACCACTGCTCGATGAAAGCATCTTCATGGCTGCCAGGTGGATCAACGCTGGGAGTGAAGCTGAGCTGCATGTTGTTGAGGGTGCTTGTCATGCCTTTACGCTATTTCCATTAGGTGAGGTCACTGATGTTGGGATTCAGGCAGTGGTGGACTTTATACAAGCGAAATTGAAGAGGCTTACCGCGTCAACATCTGTGGCGAACAGTGCTCAGTCATCTTGAAGAGGGGTGTTAAGATAGCTATTGTAGAAATATGCATCCTATAGAAAGGCTATCTAGTCTCTATCTCAGTAAACATCTCAGCTAATACTGAGCTGACCTCGAGGCTAGATCCTGCCATCCGGTTTGAATTTATCGCGTCGAAGCTCTTGGAAAAATTAAATGTTTCTGTACTTGACGGGCATTCGACTTGCTCAACCAGCATTCCAAAATTTATATTAGACTCTGGAAAACACTCGAGCGGGAACATGAGGTCGTAGTCTGGCCGTGACTCGTGGAAATCAAAGTCCAGCACGCATTGCAAAGCTCTGAACGCTCTGGCTGCCGACACGATCGTGGCAGACAGAGACTCCAGCATGCTGCCAGCTCGACGTAGCGCGAGCGGAAGTGCCTCAGCGTCAAGCGTGGAAACACCTTCACGGTGTCCGAGGGTTAGGTAGTATATGGACTCGACCAGTGAAGAAGTGAGTATGTAGCCAGCATTCGGGTTCGCGCCCCAGTTGTCCAGGTAATGGCCGATTGCATCCAGGGACTCTCTTTATATTTAAAACCTTTATAACTTATTTAATAAAGCTTTATTTAACTAAAAACTTAATCCTAATTATAACTAAATCTCTAATAGATAAGCTTTTCTGCTAAATATTACTAGCTTATTTAACTTTTCCTCTTATAACTTTTTAAATAATATAGTTATTATTAAGGATAATAGATATTTATTTTCTTTTATAAATTTATTATAATATATATATAAACTAGATTATATAGTATTTTATTAATTATTATTATTTTATTATTTAATAGTTTTTTTAATTTATATTAAAAAATATCTTTTTAATATTATAAATTATTATAATATTATTTATAAATATTAAATATAAAGTAAATAAAGCTTATAAAAATAATATCTTTAATATTACCTTTTTAAATCTTTTTATAAAGTTTTTTATAGTTATTTTAATTATTAAATTATAATTATAGCCTTTAAAATAGATTTATAATATTATAAAATATAAAATATATTAAAAAAAAAAAAAATATTATAAATTATTAATTAATTAGTTATTATATTAATTTAATAAAAATTATTTTAAAAGTATTATTTTAAATTAATAAATTTATTTATATTAAATAACTTATTTTTAGCTATTTTATATATTTTAAATTTAATTATTTTTATAAATAAGTAATAAATAATTACTTATTTATATATTTTTAAAGTTAATTATTAAAATATTTAGTTTTTAATTAAAAATAAGATTTTAAGTAATAATAAAAATATAAAGTATTTTACCTTATATATATATTTTTAGTATTCTTTATCTTTATAGCCTTAAGGCTAAAGCCTCTTTTTAACCCCTTAACCCTATCACAGTATCCAGGGACTCGATAGAAATTCTTAAGCAAGATGCCGCCCTTCGAGCATTTGTCTCTGGGGAACTCAGCGTCTTTTGGCGGATGCTCAGTCTGAGAGATTAATATCTCTAAAGTTGCTTGATTAGTACTATGTTACCCGTACCAGAGAACCATGTCAAGACTTACCAGAAAAATAAGAAGACGTCGTCGATCCTCAGGTTCGGTGGGAGAGTTGAAAATGTTGTCGTCCACTGACTCTGCGTTCCATGATAACATGTCGGGGTATTGCTCCCTGAGAGCCAACAGCTTGGCATCGAATGCTTGGATTTCTACCCAATCAGCCGCCATCGGTGCGTTTGGAGCCAGAAACCCATCCCATACCGATGCCCAGAGTCTAGCATGGCTGAACATGGTTTTCAGATACGTCTTGTCCTTCATGTCGATGTGAGGGCTGGTTTCATGTTCAAAATCCACATGCCCAAGACTGTTCCCAACAAAGTATGGGATCCCGCATTTCTGAGTGATGCGCTTGTCGAGGAAGTCTAGAGTAACCCACAATGCCAGGGGATCTACAAAGTCCTCTGAGGATGTAGGAAACCCGTGGCTTTGGCCTAACCCTAAACTGACAGCGGAATGAAGCCCATTGAGGACGTGGGTCGAGGCAAGACGTAATCTCTCTGCTGCCAAGAGATACGCCGCGGAGACAGTGTGATAGATGACACATTTTGTCTGCAGCTCGTCGCCTTCTTCAAAGTGCTGCACGAGCTTCCGACTCTGCCAATACGCTTCTGAGCCAGGCCACGCTTTGTCAAGATACAGATCGGGACAGGCATTATCGTCCAGGTTCTGCCCAGCTGCGACGATGACGAGAAGAATCGATATGACTAAGTGATGCGGCTCAGTCACGACAACAGACTGGGTCGTGGAAGAGTAGCGCAGTGCCTCCAGGGTCCGTGAAATCGCTCCCACGAGCCTCGTCCCGTGGATGGAAGGGAAGAAGCAGTCGATACCAGCTAGGCCTATCTTTATTGCCCGTGTTAGGTCCCTGGGGCAAGGAAGCAGCACAGTACAGCTCTTTGACGGGGTCGTGTTGGAGGGAAATGGATCTGCGCCGACACTGGAGCGTAGATCGCAGATTTGCGAAGCAACGGCGAATCGGTTTAGCCATTTGTTCCCGGGAACGAAAGTGTCGGTTTCAGCATATGTCAGCTCGACGGGCTGACGGCCATCTTGACAAGAGCTTGGCGATTCTTGTTCAAGATCGAGTGATGTACTCTGTGGTCCAAATACTTCTATGGATTGGTTAAATATGGGAGGATCATCTGGCGAGTTTGCCGAAACGTTGGTCTGGTTCGGGAGTGGCGGCGTGTTGCGCGAACTCAGAAAGTCGAAGCTGAGTGATTGCTGCTTCATCAAGGTATCCAGTCCTTGTTGCAATCGTTGAAGCTGCTCCTTGAGGAGTGCGGTCTCTTCTGACGCAGAGATGGAGAGACTCGAGGAGGGAGCAGCGCGTCTTCTTGAAGAATGTCAGCTTCAGGTGCCTTTTCAGACGACATGGCGCTACCATACTTATTTGTGCTTGACGATGTTCGTTTTCGCTTCCTCTTTGTAGATCCATTTGATGCCTCCTGATAGCTACATTCAGCACCTCTGCCGAGACAGTTGTGGCATGGTGATTGTCCAGAACACTGCAACGGTAGCATTAGTACTGGAGTAATTATACTGGTTGGGTAGGAGACTAACTTTGACCTTGTGTCGCTGGCACTCTGTACTGCATTGACCTGGTCAGCTGAACTTTAGGCAAGAACAGAAACAACTTACCAAGCATGCGACGTATACTCATCCCTCTTGCTAGATTTCTTTGCAGTTGAAGTAGAAGACATTTTTCAGTTCGCGTTCGTCCCTCACAAAAAATTAGACCGGGAAACGCGGGATTCAAGTTCCAAGTTGGTTGATGAAGAGCGAAGCCATTGACTAACTACCTAGGTGCCTTGGTTAGGTTGGTGGCCAATTCCGCACCGAAGTGCCGAGGCAGATCCGCTAACTGCTTTGGTGTGCCACTTCCCCGCAATATCAAAACCTGGGGATCACTACGGAGTAGGGCCGCTGAATAAATAAAATCCCGATTACTCCTGTTGGCCAACCCAACAGTCAGTTAAGCGAAGTCTTTGAGTGGGGTCGAGGGATCAGTTAGTTCAATGGAGCTTTAGATATTGTTCTTGACTTGTTTCCTACATATATATTTACTTTAGAGTCATACTCTCTTACCGGAGTCTTGTTAAAGATAAAAGATATATTTCTGTTGTAATTATTCTTACCTAGGTAAGTATCCTAAGCTATAGTAAAGGATAGCTCTCTACTATCAACTGTTATTCTCTTTTCAAATACCCATAATAAAAGAACGATAAAGCATAATTACCAGCCTAGATACTAAAACTGACTTTAGTGCCGACCGAGTCTGCCTATTTGACTTCTATTCCGTAGGTTGGTCAATTCCACACCGAAGTGCCAAGGTAGATCCGCGAACTGGTTTGGTGTTTTATCTAGCCACTACCCCGCAATTTCAGAATGGTGAATGCAACTGGATAAATGCTGCCGCAACTATCCCTATATGAGCTTGGCCTGGCTTCTGGTCAAATGTTAAGTGGGGTCGTGGGAACAGTGAAACACTCAACTTGTTTGAAAGAATGCACAATAAGCGTTGGTATACTCTTAAGAAGAGCTTCAGAGAATGTTGGGTTATTTATCTCCTAAGCATTATATAATCCAAGTTAGCTGACCAGGACCATAAGCCTAAAACGCCACATATATGCGTGAATGCCTAATCAATATGTCCTGTAGGGTATTTAGTCCTTGTCATCTCTCCATTCACTAATTTGTCATTACTCAACCCTGTAATATTACCTCCTTGTTCGATATATCTGCGTGTTCTGACTATGTCTCGTCTCTCATCGTCTACTGGGCCATCCCATGCCTCTAGCTATCTTCGACGCTCAGCACCAGAGGATGATGGCTCATGGCTCTCCGCCCCTGGTCCGTATCGCGACTTGATTGGTTCGCTTTGTGCAAGTCGCCCTGACTTGCGGAGTCGCGATAAAACAAACGAAAGTGACTGGCCACCAACGTGCTATAGCCCTCGCGTTGTGGCCCTGGAGATGCAAGCCAATAGCGTCTACGAATGTTTGAAAACCTCAGATCCAAATGAACTCGACCAACACATCGAGGCATACAAAGCCAAGGAGAGCGCAAAGAAGCGAAAAATATATATCTTGGAAGGTCTCAATCCTGAGTTTATCTCCGTCCTTGGCAGACACCTCATGATCCATCCAACTCTTTTCACAGATCACCTTTGGTGGGACAGCTATTCCACGACGGGGCATAGCATGAATAACATAGCACTGGCCAGTAGTGAGCAGGACTATATTTGCTTCGAGTATCCTGAGGAATTCTTGATAAATGCGGACATCAAGAATCGTCATCTGTCTTGTTGTTTAAAGACTGGTAGATTTGCTAATAGGACTCCCCTGGAAGACGGTCTTGCGTCGCTTACCGTCGATCGCAAGTGCAGCTTCTGGTCATCGAGCTTGTCGGCAGATGGGAGCTGGAACGGTTAGTAACACACTTCTTTGCATGAGATGACTCTTTGGGCCTTTGTTGACACGACCATCTCCCAGCCGTTATACTGTGCGATCCCCCACCTTTGGTGGTTGACCGAGATAAGAACCAGATGTTCGGCGATCTCCAGCCTTGGACCAATGGATATAATGACTTTTTACCTTTCGAGGATCAGATCAAATGCCTCACCGGTCCGCCTAGGACTTCAATGTTTGATGATCTTCACTACTACTTACAAGACCATTATAGTAACCTCAACTTAGAAGAACCCACCCAGTGTTCTTTATCGAAAAAATAGTCTTGGAACACTTCCGTCGGCGATACGATGTACTGAAGATCGAGGTTCTAGATATGCAGGCTGAATTGATCTCCAGCGCCCCAGAAAGTTTGACTCCAGCCGGTATCGAGTCTCAACGACGAGATGGCCATTTTGACGAGGACAGCTTGCAGGAGAATTGCGATAGGCTTTGTCGCATTATAGACTGCCTAACCCTGTTAAAAAACAAGACTGTGAGTGAAAATGGAAACTGGAAAGACACAAGGCCCAGGTTTGAAGCCCTTTATCGCCAATTTGACGCTTTACTGCAGCAATGCAGGGCTGCAAACTCCTCAATCATAGGCTTGGTCAGTCTTATACATGCAACAACTTCGAACAAGGAAGCAATTGCGTCAAACAAGGAGGCAAAAAGGGCAAGGGTGTTGGTCCTGGTGGGGCTCGTCTTTGTGCCACTCTCTCTCGCATCCTCGCTTTTCAGTATGGCAGAACCCTATAGTCCAGGACACTCCCACTTCTGGGTCTACTTCGTTGTATCGGTGCCTTTGGCTATAGCCACTGTTGCAACATATTTCATCTACGATTCGAGAATAATTGAGCGCATGCGAAAATAAACAAAGCAGGATATCGGAACATTACACCAGCAGGAAGTGTCAGTGAGACTTGCCGACACAGAGTTTAGACCCTGGGCTACTCAATGAGGTCCGACGGAGGCATTGAAATGTGGTTGAGGAAACACTAAAGGATTGGCTCAGATAAAGGGTTGCTATTTGAGCCTATGTATGGTGTATATATTACTAAAAGCGGCTGCTAAAGTCGAATTCCTCATAATATAGGTATTTTCTATTATTTGAGGGTTCTCAAATATAGAGATTGACCATCCCCGTATAATCTTATTAGAAGCAAGTCATTTATGAAGTAGGGAAACATAGTTTTCCACTCTTTGCTCTCATTCTTTTCCCAAACACCTGCAACACAAGAACGATAAGAAATGCAAAAGCACAGATACCTGCCTGAGTACCGAAGCTGACTTTGGCGCCGACCGAGTTTGCCCATTTGACTTGAAAGTAGCTGATAATAAAACCCCCAGTAGCTGTATGTTGTCAGCAACTGTGTGAAGATGTTGCGTGAGTAGGGGCATATTGACTTACTTCGCGCACAGTTGATCCATGCAGATACCTCTCCCGACGCTTCTGGATAGCTGTCGAGGTTGTATGCGTTCAGAGCAACGGTAGTCACCATGATGCCAAAGACATACAGGCCCCAGAATAAAGCCGTGATCATGTAGTGATACCCCTCTTGAAGAGAGAAGCCCAACCCCACTAAACCTGCCAGCATGAACGGGGTGCTGAACCAAATTGCACGCAATCTGATTTCGGGCTCAAAGTGGCCGTTATGCGTTTTGATGAATTGTGTAGCAATTCCGTCGTGGAGCCAGTGGCCGACTACCTCTCCCAAAATTGCGGCAACAACAGGTGTGAAATAGAAGAAACCGATCTGCTTAGGCCCAAAGCTATATAGTGGTGTAAGGAAGATTGACAGGGTTGTGTTGATACCAACGACCCATGCAAAGGTCAGTAGGTAGTAAAGGCAAGACAGAAAGACGGTTGGCTTGAGGATGACGCGAATTGGGCGCATACAGGCTTGACCGAAGCTATTACGGAGGTGACGAGATTGATACTGAGCATAGCCTAACAGATTGCCAATGCGCGATCCTCTAGGTGGTTGATTGGCCGCAGTGATGCGACGGTCATAGTAGGTCTCCTCCGCAAACAAGATTGTGAGGATGAGCGCAAGCGAAGTCTATACCATGGTCAGTTTGGACCTCAAAAGTATCAGGCCAGTTGGTCGAACCTCAGTAAAGTATACCCAGAACGCAATGGGCCACGGTTCTGTCGTGATGATAAAGGCAGTCAACAAGGGACCCATATACGGAGAGAGGATAATGAAGGCAGCCCAGATATTAATCTTGCGAGCACGCTCGTGGAAGAAGAACATGTCAAAGATGAACATCAAGCCTCCACCCTGCGAGACAGTGCTGAAGAAGCCATTCAGGATACGCGCTGCCATGAAAGACTCAAAGGTCGTAGCAGCGGCACACCAAGCGGCTGTAGCTGCGGCGATGACAAGGAAGTAGAATAAGACAGGGAGACGGCCTGCCCATGCGGAGAGGGCTACGACAAAGATACCGCCTGCGCCAAGCATGAAAAAGTTACCGACTTGTGAGTGGTTAACTGTGTCTTGGCTCATATTCCATTGTCTAAAGCCATTATATTAGCAGAATGATCTCTCTCGTGAACAAGTCTTGACTTACGCTGCCTGCGGAATGAGAGTAACAG
The DNA here is from genome assembly GCA_017165645.1 of Fusarium sacchari. Taxonomy (NCBI): domain Eukaryota; kingdom Fungi; phylum Ascomycota; class Sordariomycetes; order Hypocreales; family Nectriaceae; genus Fusarium; species Fusarium sacchari. The sequence continues at coordinate 192,790 of JADANP010000034.1, forward strand.
CGCCGACAGCGCTGCCATAATCAGGAAGAAAGGCTGCGAAACTGATGATGAAGAGGATCACGTGTTTCTTAACGGGGCTCCAGTTGAGAGGGTCCCGTGTATCGTCAGAAGGTTGTGGAATTAGAACAGTATGGCCATCCTTGGCGAGCTTGAGGTTGCCATGGTGTTCAGTGTCAACCTGGGCTATGTAGCCTTCTGAATCTTTGAGATCTGAAGATAATGCAGTGTCGCCGACTTGTTCATCTATTGATTGCCTAGGTTTGAGATCGTCCATGCTGGCATGAGCTCGTACAAGCGTAAGTGACTTGTAGGATAGCTTGGTATCAAGATTGAAGGAGCTGAAGCGGTACTTTCTGTACGGCCTCCCCAGGAATGAAGATTTACTTCAAGAAGATCTACAACAGAAGGGGAGTCCATGCTTTATGCTTGGACTCTCCCGCCGGCTATTAGGATCTCCGGTAGGGTTGTGGCAAGGTCTTATCCCCGGATGCGGGGGGCCAGCAGCATGTAATGCAAGATCCGATCTAGATGTTCATCCCCTACATCGCGGGGCCCCGCGTCTGCAAGTACTCTAGCCTCCGGGAGAACATTCGGTATCTCGGAAAACAGGGAACTCAAATTTCCAGTCTTCCGCCTTCCGGGCTTAGCACTTTAGGTTTTCCGGGACTTCCGGCTTAATAAATAACAAAACAACCCAGCGAGGTGTTTCGATAATCTGTTTTGGTGAGGTACTCTGTGGAATGAGCGATTTCTTATTGATTTGTAACGTTCGTCATAGCTGCAATTCAATTCCGCAACCTCAACATGAAAGACTTTGAGTACGATGTCCAGACGAACCGAGTTGTCTTTGGTTCTGGCAGTGTCACAAAACTACCAGCCGAACTAAAGCGCCTCGAGGTCTCTCGACCACTGCTTCTCTGCACGCCTGGCAAGCGACACCTCGCCGATCGATTGTCCGTCATTATCAAAAATGCTTCACTAGATGTCGCGGGCATCTTTGCCCACGCCACAGCGCACACTCCGACATCTGTAACGGAACAAGGAACTGCCTTTCTGGGTTCTGTGTCAGCAGACTGCGTTGTTTCCATCGGCGGCGGATCAGTAGTTGGACTGGGAAAGGCTATCTCCATCCGTTCAGGCGTGCCTCACATCAGCATTCCCACGACCTATTCGGGCTCTGAAATGACTCCCATCCTTGGTGAAACACAAGACGGCCTCAAAACTACTCGATCCGATCCCAAGATCCTGCCTGCTGTTGTTATCTATGATGTGGACCTCACTTTGACTCTACCGCCTGTTATTTGCAGTACATCTGGAGTCAACGCGATCGCCCATGCAGTCGAGGCTCTCTACGCACAAAATGCCAACCCCATCACGTCGATACTCGCACTCGAGGGAATAAAGTCATTAGCGGAGGCGCTTCCTCAAATCGTGGAAAGCCCCGACTCCAAGGGTCCTCGAGATCAGGCTCTCTATGGTGCGTGGCTTTGCGGCACAGTTCTAGGAAACTCATCCATGGGACTGCATCACAAAATCTGCCATGTCCTCGGTGGATCGTTCGGACTTCCTCATGCTGAAACCCATACCGTAATGCTTCCCCATTCCTTGTCTTATAATGCTCCCCGTATCCCCGAACAAATGGCCAAACTAGCCGCTGTCTTCCCTGGAAGCGAAGGTGACGCGTTGAAAGGATTGGGGCTACTGCTGGGAAAGCTGCCAGTGCCAAGCGGTTTGAAAGAGCTGGGGATGAAAGAAAGCGACATTGAAAGAGCAGCTCAGATTGCCACAAGTAACCAGTACCCCAATCCTCGTCCTCTGGAGCTCAAGTGGATTTTTGAGCTACTGCGGCGAGCTTGGGCTGGGGAGCCAGCAGAAGCAACCTTACAGTAGGAAGCTTTGCATAAAGTTAATTTAATTTATCTACGAAAACGCTGCTCTCCACTGCCCGACTTATTTCACTCAAGATGAAATCAAGTGTTGCCGGAGGAATTAACAATTGGTCGTACATGAAAATAAAAGAAAATCAAGCGTCACCCATCCAGGCATCTGTTTTGCTGTAAGGCTCTTTACTCAATTGTTTATAACTTGCAATTGAACTATGGAATTATATACATCTCCCATAATTTTTACAGAGAAACTTCAAGTGAATGACTATTGCATTATAGGGTCCAGTGTCAGGGTTACCTTTACTGAATGTCCTGACCCTTAGCCACCTGGGTTTGTCTGCAAACTACCACTCGGATTCCACGGAAACTTTGGAATTTCGATCTCGCCGACAAACGTGCTCAGGTCAGGTGCCACTGTGTTCATATCAAGCGCACATGTCGGCTGCTTCACACCAAACCTCTTTACCCCGGTGACATTGGAGTTCTTGTCAAAGGACATACGAACTTGATGCACAGTCCGTCGTGATACATCACCAGCAAAGTAATTCTGGGGAGAGATCAACATTGATGATACAGCTTTCGTAGTGACAGTGTTGGGCAGGTCGGCTGTGTTGGGCAGGTGATGCATGCCTAGATTGAAGTATCTGTGATGCTTATTAGCTCTGGATGACGGCCATGTCGCCGCATCAGGTACTTACAGAACGATGTCTTCTTGATCGAGACTTTCTCCATTGAAGAACTTGTTGAAGTCGACCGCTGGGCGATTCAAGTCGTGGCTATTATAGGCGTATGCGCTCTTGGGCTCAGTGTCGTGGCGTTGGAGGGCGTAAAGGTTATGATTGGCCCAATTGGCGGCTTGACCAAGGGCTGAGGATGACTGAACAGTCAGATAGGCAGTGCTGCCGCTATCTATAGACCATGTTAGCCATCTTGTGAGATCATGTGTATGGGTAGGCTGTCATACTAGGTGTTATGGAGTAACCGGGTGCCTCCCCAAAGTCATTGAGCTTGTCCTTATTAACAACAGAATATGAAGCAGCTCCATTTGGTGCCCAATTTATCTTGCTGTCGTCCTCGCTGGCAATGTACGAGCGGTTAACCTTCATGGTGTTGATAGACTGACCATCAGACCACGGATAACTATTCAAAGTCAGCAGGCTAGATACAAACGCTGGACGGCATCTTACACTTGAGTATGTGGTACAAACTCTGTCTTCATCAGACTGTTCTTCCTACCCTTGACGTCTAGGTCCAGCTTGAAGTTGATGACATGGTCATGCATAGATCCAGACAGATTTTCATGAATATGATAGCCATAATCGCCATCTCCCGACCAAAAGGCTCCCTGGATATAGCCCGAAGCCCGAACAGTAACGGCGATGGATCCATCGTAGTAGAAAGAGTACTCAAAGAGATAGTCATAGTTGCCCACCGTAGAGACGCTGCGCACGGTGAAAACAATGTTCTTGGTTGCAGAAACATAGTCCGTGGTCAAGTGTCGTTGAATAGGATAACTCGTATCGTACTCAAATAAACACAAACTGTTTGGGTGCACATGGGTAGTCTCGCTGATGTAAAAGGTTGTGTTGAGGTACGTAGCGTGAGATGGGCAGTCAAAACCGTCGACGAGGTTCCATTGACTGGTGCCTATACCATATGAGGAATCAAGATATGCCGATGAGGCATGCAGCGGGTCTTGTGAAGCGTAATGTGCAAGAGCCTCTTGAAGACCAAACTCGTAGATCAGGCGTTCGCCCTTGAATCTAACGTCGTGTAGCTGCAAACCCGTTTCTTTGTGATTGGAGAGGAAGAAGCTGAAGTCCACTTCCAAGCCATGTCAGCTAGATCTACGAAAGATATGTCCTAAGAACTTACTCCATTCAACGTAGTTCTGCTCTCTATCCACTCCGAATCGAGAACCATTGGGTTGAACTGAAATGGGAGGGTATAGATGATCACGTGGAAAGCTTTCGCCTTGCTGATCAGTAGAAGTCCAGGATCCATCAACGACTGGTCCTGGCCTTCGCTTTAAGGCCTTGATGCCTTTGCGAAAAGCGGCAGTCGTTGGCCAGAAGTTGCCGTCGTAGTACCAACCAACCACCTTCCACTTGGATGGATCTCGGCCCGTGAGGTCAACCTTGAATTGCAAACTGGTGGGCAATACTGTCTCTGAGTAGAATTCGCCAGTGTGAGCAGAGTAAAACTCGTTCCATTGGTAGACCCTATCGTTACGGTGAATCAGAGGGTCACTGCCTGCAATCAGCAGGTTATCGGTTTCAGCACCTGTTGCGGTCTGTTGACATTGTTAGTCGAGTGACTTCTAGACGCATAATCGGAGGATATACGAACGCCATTTAGAAGCTCCTTGGTGATGTCTTTTATCTCGGTGCCAATCTTGAGATTGAAGGCAGCGATGGCTTCACCGTCAGCGTTGTACACATTGATCCGGCCTCGGCCAGATGTGAATATGTAGTTGAGTTCTTCATGATGTGTCAGACCCTTTTGGACGGGCAGAGGCCCGACCATGTACTCTTGGATATAGGGCTGCAATTTTGAGTTAAACTGGAGAATTGCTCTGGCATAGCGGACTGGAGCAGGACCGTGGCCTTCAAGATACGTCAATGCACCTGTCTTGTTTGGCTGTAACAGGTCCAAAGACACAATTACATTATCCCAGCTGGGCGCCGTTAGCTGGTGAATGGAGAAAGCCTTATGTGAGAAGTAGGCAGAAGATGTTCAACACAGTTTTGTTAAGGATTCGAACTCACGAGGTTGAGTTAACTACAGCAGTCAAGTTAAGGTCTTTCTGCTCATGAAGATACGCCGTAACATGGGCATATTCTTCATCCGTGAGACTTTGGAAAATATTCTTCACTGGTGCCTTGATGACTACCTCATGACCAGAGCTGCATCCTGACGTAGAGGACTTGTACTCTGAAAGGCGCTCAAGGGAATGAGGCCGTGTGGCTGGACCAGCGGGGCCAGGATAAGCCCGTATCCCATCCGGGATGGCAAAAAGGCAGAGAATCAGGCTGATAGTGCGACGCATGACCGCCTGTAATCAAAGGCCTGAGGTGGCACAGAAAATGGTGGATGTGATGGCGGTGGTGACCTACGAAAGACGAGGTAGACGCATGTTGTGGTTATAGGGCTGTAAACAACTTGGAAGGAAAGGGGTAGGTAACCGTAAACCCCAGGCACAGCTATGCAAGGGATAGCGCGGCTAGCACGGCACGGCTCAGGGCGGTACAAAAGAGAACAGCAGGCAGCCGGGGCCTGTTGTAAGTGATATCTGATCAGCCAGCCACTAAAATCCACTACTGCATGCTGCAAGCCTCTTTCACGGCACACAGCGTAACTCCGGCCCAACGTCTAGAGCTGAAAACAGTCCGAAAAGCCTCATAATTTCATTTCGAGGACTGCCATGTCGATCCCGGAAAGTGAGGCTACCGGCAGTTCTGTGTTACGATAAATTATGGGACAGCAGATAAAGCTTAGCGCAAAGACAGGATCTAGCAGTTGTGGCTGCAGCTGCAAGACTAGAATCCCGCTCGTGACTCATCATCACCATACTCGAGCAGGGAACAACCGCTGCAATACGAACCTGCGGGATGAAAGTTTTCAAATGAGGCCACACGGCAGCAGGTGGCGCGGCAAACACAAGAGTATGACATGGGAGGCTTTCGTGGGCACTTCAGGTATGGCCACATTCTCACCGACCTTCATGTAAGTCGGTAGTCTGTCTTTCTCTGTAGGGTAGACGCATGAAGCCATTTACTGTTTCTCTACCTTAGAGAGCAAATTAATTCTGGTGGATTAGGTAGTGATCTTATCTTAGAGCTTCGGTAGTTACAATTGAAGCTCTAAATCAGGCCTTGCACTATAAGCTATCTTCAGGAATACGTACACTAGTCCAGCTCAGGATCCATTCGCTGATACCGAAGCAAATCTATCTCTGCTCCATCAAACGTTTCTAGCAGAATCTCATTTCTACATCATTCCTATGTTGCTTCCTCGTCTCCTGTACCTAGGCTCGCGTAAAGAGCAGCAAAGGCAGAATTTTCAGGCCCCTGTTCCAGAAGCTGTCGTGGAGGTCCAAACTCTAGTAATTCACCTTTATCAAGCACAGCTACCATGTCAAAGTCCTCGAGAGCTGACTGGAGCTTGTGCACGATTGCAATCACAGTGCGATTCTCAAACCGCTCGCGTATAACACGCTGCACGAGCTCATCAACATGCGAGTCAACGCTAGTTATAATGTCAGTTCTCAAGACGGCGGCAAATGGACGGTTACGGCTTACCTGCTGGTGGCTTCATCCAGAACTACAATGGGTGAAGGGCGCAGGATAGCGCGTGCGATGCAGAAAAGCTGCTTCTGGCCATGGGAAAGGTGAAGCTCTTCAATGGGCGCATCAAGGCCGCCCTTCTCAGCTACGATGTCCCAGAGCTCAACGGCCCTCAGAGCGTCTTCAACAGCAGCATCTGAGAGCCCTTGAGCAGGGTCAGCATTCAACCTCACGCTGCTTCCTTCGATGAGGAATGCATCTTGAGGCACGCCAACTAGTCGAGTGCGAACTACTTCGCGGGGGAGCGTGCTGATGTCGAGCCCGTCTACGAGGATTTTACCATGGTGGAGGTCCACCATACGGAAGAGACAAGATACCATTGAGCTCTTACCGCTAAGGGTGCATACAGGTCAGCTTGATATGACTAGTGAATGATGAGAGCATATTACCTTCCGGTTCGTCCGCAAATGCCGACTTTTTGACCTGCCTCGACCGATAAAGATATAGATGTCAAGACGTTCTCAGATGGCCTGCAAGAAAGTTAGTCAGCAATTGATTGTGAGTAATAGGTTAAAGCAAACGCACGTATATCCGGCCGAAACATTGTCAAAGACTATCTGGCCTTTGGATGGCCATATGGACGGCGGCTGCTCCGTCTCCTGCGGCTCGTGCTCTGAAGCAGTATCAGACGTGAACGATTTGATCCTGGATATGGCACCGATATGCGTCTCTAGGGTCGTCCAGAATGTCATCAGCAGCTTCAAATGCTGACTGAACTGGATAATGTTGACAAGGGCCACGCCGATCAATCCAGTTGGGAGTACACCTCTCAACTGTGTGACAAGAACCACAACCAGTACAGCAATGACAGTGACAAACAAGTCGAGGACAAGAGTCAACCATCTCTGAGCCGCGTAGAGAAGATAGAACGGTCTCTGAGACTGGTCTAGAAGGTCATGATGCTTCTTCTCCAGCGCGCCACGCCAGCCAAATGCACGTAGAGTCGCCAGTCCAGCGACGGATTCCGTGAAAAGGGCATACAGCGGGCTCTTTGCCTCAAGATCCATGAATCTGAGCTGCCGAGATGTCCGGAGGTAGGTATGCTGGACTACCCACAGCGCGACAAACAGAAAGGGAAACGCGATGGCTGTGTAGTACGAACCAACGGAGATCAGAACCATCTCAGCAATGCACAGCACGAACGTGGCAAAGGTGTTGAGTGCTGAAAGTGGCAGGTCCATGTCGACGAGCTGAAGATCCTGGCTGAAGCGGTTGATAGTAACGCCAGCATCTGTAGTGGCGAAGAAGGACATGGGCGCGTTGAGCACCGTCTTGAGGAGGCTCTGGTGGAAGCTGTTGCCCGACAACGGCACCATGGTGACAATCATCTGCCAGGTGCTGAGGACTAGGAAGATAATCGCGAGACCGCCTAGCATCGCGTAGATGCCCAAGTAATAACCTAGACGCGCAAAGGGGTCTTTGGCGTTGGCGGCTGCCCACCAATTGAGCCAGATGGTGGGGAAGGACTGGCAGACGATAAAGGCGCAGATGGCAAAGACGAAGATCAAACTTGGAATCCAGCCGATGGCGCGGATGTAGTAGAGGTATATTGCCATATCACCAGTGCGACGACCAGCGTCGTCCTTAGCTTCCTCCGAGAGGAGTACCTCTGCATCCAGCAATGCGTCAGGTGAAGGTTCTGTAGAAGAAGAGACAGAGGTTTCTTGGCTGCATGTCCAGTTCGCAGACGCTACAGCCAAGCGGGACACGTAGTTGTCCGCTTTGGTCAGCTTGTCGAAGGTTCCCTGCACGCAGCCTGTGCCAGTACCATCGAGGCTGATGATGTGGTCTGCGTAAGAAAGCCGATTTGCTGGAACAGTGTCAGTGCAAGTATGAGAACGACGGTAGACTATGCAACGTACCACGAGAAGTCGCCATGATGACGGTCGTATTCGACTGTCGCAGGAGGCCATGAGTGCCGAGTAAGCTGTGGAACACAGCATTCTCAGTGTGCATATCCAATCCACTAAAGACATCGTCAAGTATGATGATTCTCTTCTGTGCGTAGATGGCTCTTGCTAGGCTGACGCGCTGGCTCTGGCCTCCGCTAAGGACGATCCCCTTGCTCCCGATCCTACTGAGATCGCCGTTGGGCAGTTGGCGGAGATCTTCTGTCAGAGAGCAAGCCTGTAGGACCTTTTGGTACCAGCGTTCATCGACATGCGAGAAAGCGATGATGCTATCTCGCACCGTGCCGTTCATGTGCCAGGGAGTTTGGTCGCAGTAGGCGATTTCCGAATTCATCACTTGGATAGATCCGGCCATGACGGCCACTTCTCCGAGGAGTGCTCTGAGAAGGGTTGACTTGCCGCTGCCCACTGGCCCCACGACAAGGGTAAGATTGCTTAGTGGTACCTGAGCGGTGATATCACTGAGGATGGGCTTCTGAGTAGGATCATATCCAAAGGCACCTGTCTTGACGACGATACAGTTGCCGTCCAGAGAATCGCCTAGCAAGGGACCTCTCTGGGCAGTGTTAGGCTCTTTCTCGGACAATACCGAGTGTTTCTCCTGCTCGCTGTGTAGAGAAATCGAGGTCGATGACCCTTCGCTCGTATTATCATGAGAGATGATTCTGTTATCGACGCGAATGTCTGTGTTGAGGAAAGCCTGTATACGCGCAAAGCTCCCGACGGACCCCATCAGAGAGGACAACGACGTAACAAACGAGGAAATAGGCTCATTCAGGAGTGCGAACAGCGATAGCGATGTAAACATACGGTTTATGTCCAGGTTGTTGTCTCCTCCCCGTGACTGGGCGACAAGACTGTAGGTTGCAAACGTAAGGACTGGGGCGAAGATAGGAGCGAGGTATGCTGTAGTTTCATCGTAAGCAAGCGTTCTATCGAAGCGGTTTGGAGCATGCAAGGTAGTTACTCACCCAAAACCATATTCCAGATCAACAACCTGCGGAATTTGCCGGAAATGCGCAGCTCGTCGTTTCGCAGGGCGTGGATACGAGTGCTGAGGACGTCGGTTAGTCCACACATCTTGACGCCCTTCATGCTGCCTAGCATTTGCGAGGTGACGGATATTCTCTTTTCGATAGCCTCTAACCATGCGGCTTGACGAGCCATCACGAAGCTGACTGCAATAACAGACCCGATGATGGAGACTAGACACATCCAGGGCCAGGTTAGTACTTCAACCTGTTGTTCGCGAGATGAATAGAAGATTGGTAGGCTCACAAATGGCTGCTCCGACAGGAATAAGACATGCAATACCAAGCTGGCGTCCCAACAAGTAGACTGCGATAACAATCTCAACCAAGTTGGCCCAAACGTCATGCGCAGTGCGCCAGCCCGTGTCGATCCTCTCAATGTCGGCACTCATCAGAGTCAGGGCTGCGCTAGGGTCAGCAGCAGCGAGACTGATATCTGTGGCCTTGTCGAACAAGATCGAGATGAGCTGACCGCGTGCCATGGTGATGGCGCGATACGTCAGGTGCTGATACTGGCCACTCGTCACCTGTAGCACAAAAAGTTAGTAGGATACACCTGGAGCGGTGGAGACACACGTACTGCTAGACCCATGAACACAAGAAACCATGCGCCTATGAGACCATATCCTTGGTTCATGTCGTCAGAGTCGCTGTCATTCTCTGCCCATGCGAGGGTAGCGGAGATGAGGAATGGCTGGCAAAAGGTGAAGCCGATAAAGCACAAACGTGGAAAGATTATGGACACAGCAGGCCACTTCAAGGTCCTCAGAACCGTAAGCATCAGAGCATGGTTTCCTTTCCGGGGTGCTATGCCAATGTTAGTATCCAGTCAATTGAGGTCTATGGAGCTGGCAGGATGATAGACCTTTGGCCCACGCTGTCTGCAAAAGCTTCTGAAGATACGAAGACCTGAAATGTTTTTCCAGGGGGAACAGCGCCTCAATCTCTAGGTGGTTAGAATAGCCAGAGCGAAACATCGGTATTTGCCAAGAGAAGAACCAGTGCGACAAGACACTACCAGTGACTTCGGGAGGCAAGGCACGGTACTGGGGCCGCAAGAACCGGCGCTTCTCGACTGCCTCGACAGCGAGCATAAGAATCTTGACCACAGTCGCTATGAGCGCGGTGATTGCGGCGGGCCGGTTGTAGCCTTGGAGCCATAGTGTCCTTGTTTGCGCAGCGTCGAAAAGGGCAGAGAAGAGCAGGAAGAGTATGAGCACTGTCGACGGTCGGTACGAGTAGACATGCTCGACGTAGGATAGACATAAGATGCCAATTGATGCGACAAAAGATAAGGCAGCAGTTGCAAGAGAGGCTCTGGTGGTGATTGCGGAAGAGCGAGTCCACGAGATGAGGAAGCTGATCTGCGCTGCTAGGAGACCGAGACACAATGTCGTGAGGCTGTCAGTACCCGAGACACGACGTAAGCATATCAATCAACTCACAATTTTACAGTACAGCCAGCGGCTATTTTCTACCTTGACCTTGTTCTTGTGCAAGAGGTACAGGACCCGACATGGGGCAGCGAGAAGCACCAAACCGGTGATGGGTATAGTGAGGATTGATTCTTCAAAAAGCAGTGTAAAGTCGAACCCGCCTCTACAACCACCAGCATATGGGCCAAAAGAGTCGTCGCACGACAGCGAGACCATGATTGTTCTTGATGTGAGACCAAAGGTTTACAACGTGTAATCATAACCAATGTTTGGAAAGAATTGATTAAGCTTGTTTGATAAACGGGGTATCAATCAAACGCTAAAACGAGCAGTGAGATCTTTCCCCAGTTACGGAGTAGAAAAAAGCCCCTTTGGGAGTTTAGCCGAGGAAAGGGTCCACAGACCAAAAAACCAGGATAAATGAGAAAAAAATGTATGAAAAAAAAGGGCATCATAGAGAAGCGAGCCACGTCAGACGCTGTGGAAGGGTGCATGCAGGGTAGGTAGGCAAGGGACACGGCACGGCTCGCAACGGCGTAGTAGTGGGCACAGCGGATACGATACGAAGCCGGTGAAAACAATCCGGCGGACCGGTCGTAAGGGAAGCACTGTACGTACTCTACATCTGGGCTCCGAGACGCCATGATCTGATCAATCTGGGGACTTTGGAGGATCAGGAACGGGACTGATATGTTAATGATCGGCGATTTTTAGGACAATCTCCCGGGGTAATTTTCAGCTGGCTCCGTAGCGGCGATCATAATCATTACTGGTATAGCTAGCGTAGACTAGGCCTACATCGAAGCCACCTCACCGGCGGGGACTAATGCAAGCACGGCAGCGGCTATTAGTGCCTTACCCTAGGACAATTGCTTGATTGGCTTTTGAGACAAGCATCGATCAATCCTGTTCTGGGGCGAAGTACCGATCTTACGCTATCTGGAAGTTATCCTGTTTACCTGCCTTTTCAAGCCTGAGAAAGAAGATCATCACTTACTCTTCTCAGCCTCTTGTTCAGCAATTCTTTGCTTTTTCTGTACCCGCTGGTTAGGCCTGCTCAGATCACGGAATTAGATAACTAGTTCCACTTCACGGCTCGTATTTTTAGTTTGTGTGGTCTTTGATCCCTGTGGCGTTGCATTAGAATCCATACCAGCACGTTACATGCATATCTATACCACCCCATGAGTCATGTCCGCGACTACGAGGATGAAAACCAAAGTCCTCTTTGCAGGCGCTTAGGCAGGAAGAGAGATCTTGTACATATGTGTTCATTAGTATTAAACATTCTTATTGTTTAATTTGTGTATATTGAGTCCCCATAATTTATTAATTAGAGCAGAGATCAGCAGTTCAACAAGATTGGTAGACTTACATAAAATACGACATTTGATAAAAACCACGCATCATGATTTTTTTTTTAAAAAAAAGCTTTTCTTTGTGTTGGCACTGCAGCGGCCACATGACCCCGCTCCCTGCAAGCCAGACCTCCATCCCATCATACCATGTCTCCGGGATGCAACAAACCGTCTGATATTAGATCAAGGTACTAGGGAAACTTAGTCTAAGATCGAGTAGTCGATCTTTACCGAATTTCACCAAGTTCACCTAAACCCTTTTGCTACTTAGGACAGAGATCCTAATATCTCACCACGCCCCCTTGCGTGCTGACATAGATTCATGCTAGTCATATCATCATCCGGAGTGCCATCTCCTGAGGCCTGCCAAGCTTCCCACCCCAGCAGCGGAACTGAACTAATGTAGTCCTTGCAGAAGCTCCAACGGTCCATCGCCAAGAAGGGAGTGAAATAAGCGTGATTCACAGCTGCGTCTCTCCACAAAACTAGCAAAACGGCCGCATGGCCGGCTCGTGACTACATTGCTGCAGTTTCCCAGCGCCAAGCCGGCTTATGGAGTATCTCGATGTCCAGTCTCGTACACTGACCTTTGTGCGCCACGTTTGTCACCCAACGACTTGTTGAGTGTGAATCGCGCAATTCCGCGACAAGGATAGATTTGCCATCGCGGATCCATTCGTATTATCTCATTTCTTTCTGGCCAAGCTGCGCCGCCGACGTGCTCTCAACATTGGCTTGGCCAAGTTTGCTTTGTCAAGTTGATCGCCTGGAGGAGAGCATCCTGGACTCTCATCCGCCTCTTATGTCTCAGTCAAGAAGATGCTTCTGCGCTCCATACCATTTCGGGCTACTTCCGGGCTTTCCGGGTCCCAAAACCGGTTCGTATATGGTGGAACGAGAGAAGCGAGGAAAGGGAGAAACAGAAGAGAGCGGCAATACTGGACTTAGCATGTTTGTCATTGGTGTAGCGGCGTTGCCAGTGGCCAATGGGCGGAGACAACTATCGTCTTGCGGTTCAGAAGCAAGAAAAGGGAACCAGCATGGTGAAATAGACTGCATGTCGCTGTAGAGCTGAAAAATAGTCCTCTAATTCGGTATGGTTTGCTGTGTATATCCCTGAATGACACCTTGAATGCTGTTTCTTGGTAGTGATGTTGCGGATCCGTAACAAGGATATATCTGCTGTAACCTCCATCCGAATAGATGTAGTCACCTTAGGGAAAATTATTGCTGTCGTGACGCACGAATTTCACCCATTATTCGTTTGACGGTCTACATGTTTCTGTCATACAAGTCCTCAACAGCAAATACTCACCGAATCGCTTTACATAACCTAAACAATGGCACCCAATGTCTCTTGCGGCTGTGTCAGAACTGCCGATCAGTCAATGCCGGATCTGAAGACTGCCATGTTCCCGCAGTTGGATCTGTCTGAGACAGGTTGTGAGCACCTCCAATATGCCAGCCGGATCTACCACGTTGCACCTGACGATCTGGTTGACACATGCACTGCTCTCTGCGCAGCATGGGCGATCCTTCTTGGCTGCTTCACGGGGCTGGATGATGTGTGTTTCGGCTTCGACAGTCAGCACAGCGTTACCGAAACGTCGGGACTTGCAGAGCGCATGAGACAGGCTGTGCATGCCCGCTTGCCTGCCAATCAGCGCGTCGGAGAAATCCTCAACGGCAGCTTTTCGTCGCTGGTATCGATGAGCGATGAGAAAGCCAAAACGCTTTTCAACACGGTTCTGTCAATCCAGAGCCACAGCAATGAGCCTAGAAACAATGGCGGAGAAGACCCTTTGTGGTGCAAAATTCGCATGGCGGTAGATCCCGTGACTCTCGAAACTGTGTTGACATGGAACCCTTCTTTCATGGGCCAAGATCAGGCGGAGAGCGTCAGCAGCACTTTCGACAAGATTTTCGGGGAAATTATCAACCACCCGGAGACTCTCCTGTCACAGATCAACTTTTTCAGCGAGACAGACGAGCGACAAGTCTTGGCCTGGAACAGCAACCCTATGAGAAATGTGCGCAAGTGCATCCACCAGGCAGTGTCAATGCAAGGAGCGTTGAGACCCGATGCAGAAGCCGTTTGCGCTTGGGATGGAAGCTTTTCCTACCAACAGGTCCTTTCACTAGCAGACCGTCTGGCCTGTCGTCTGCAAACTTCGGGAGTCGGGCCTGAAGACTTTGTGCCCATCTGCTTTGACAAGTCCAAATGGGTTGCAGTTTCTATGCTCGCGATCCTCAAAGCAGGTGGTATCTTTGTCCCTCTCGACCCCTCGCAACCCCTGCTTCGTCTACAATCTCTCGCGCAAAAGGTGGAAGCCAAGACGATCTTGTGCTCTCCTCAACATCAGCGCATGCTAGAGAGCGTAGCGCCAGAGTTGATCCCCGTTGATGAGCAACTATTCACCAGCCTACCCAGCCAGAGCGACGAGGTTGACTCTGGATCGTGGCAGAACGGAGCCTACATGATATTCACGAGTGGCACAACGGGCGAGCCCAAAGGAGCCCTCATCCAACATGGAGCTCTCATGTCAAGCGCACTTGCCCATGGGCCTGCTATGATGATGGACTCCAACACGCGATCGTTCCAATTCGCTGCATCTACATTTGATGTGAGCATCACTGAGATCTTGACCTGTATGATCTTGGGTGGATGTGTCTGCATACCCAGTGAAGACGCTCGCCTCAACGCAGTTGAGGAGGCCATCACCGAGCTCCGAGCAAACTGGGCGCTTTTGACCCCGACGTTTGTCAAGTTCATCAACCCCGCCAATGTCCCAACCTTGAAGACACTCGTCACTGGTGGAGAGGCCATGACGCAGGCCATCATCCGCTCATGGTCGCACATCAACCTCATCAACTGTTACGGTCCTGCTGAAACGTCTGTTGTTTCGCACGTCCACCGTGGAATGGTACAAGGGACCAATCCGTTGAACATTGGCCGCCAGGTTGGCATACATTGCTGGATTGTGGACCGGGAAAATCATAACCGTCTCATGCCCGTTGGTGCAGTGGGCGAGTTGGTAATTGAGGGCTATACTCTCGCACGCGAGTACTATAAGGAGCCCGAGAAAACGAGCGAAGCCTTTATCGAAGATCCATCATGGGTAAGGAACCAGCCTTCGCGAACTGGCCCTAGACGAATGTACAAGACGGGCGATCTTGTCAAGTACAACCGCGACGGGACTTTTCATATTGCCGGCCGGAAAGATGCGCAGATCAAGTTTCACGGGCAGCGCATCGAGCTCGGAGAGATCGAGCATCATATCAATGCCAGCGTCAGTATCAAGCACGGCATGGTTGTCCTGCCAAGAGAGGGCTTTTGCAGTGGTCGACTCTTGGCCATCGTGCAGCTCTGTGATGCCACGAGCCAGGACCTTGTTCCCAACGGTCAGCCCTATAAGCTCATCGGAGGCGATCTTGAGAGCACTGCGCAGGACAAGATTGCCGAGACCAAGGAGCTGCTTAGCGAGAGGCTGCCCTCATACATGGTACCGTCCATGTGGCTTGCCGTCGAGTTTATCCCTCGTCTCCAGTCTGGAAAACTGGATCGCAAGCAGACAGCGAAATGGATCGATAGCATGAGCGAGGCTCTGTATCGTCAACTCAACCCTGTGGCGGCAGTCGTGCAACGATCGGGGGATCTTGAGGGCGGAAGCACGACTGAGTTGGAGCTTCACAAGATCTGGACCTATGTCTTGAACCTCAAGGATGAGCAGCTTGGCCTCGCGCAATCCTTCCTCAGCGTCGGCGGTGACTCCATCTCGGCGATGCAAGTCATGAGCGAGTGCAAGAAACGTGGCCTCGGACTGGCAGTCTCGCACATCATCAACTGCAAGTCCATCAGCGCGTTGGCTCTGCAGGTCAAGGATATTGAGAGGCCCGCGCTGCTGCATGAGATGGTTGAAGCGCCATTTGACCTCTCGCCCATTCAGAAGCTCTACTTCTCCAGGCCAAACTACGACCAGGGTCACTACAATCAGAGCTTTTTGTTGCGGACGAGCCAACAAATTCATGAGGCGGATCTGCGCAAGGCAATAGAGACTCTCATTTCTAGGCACTCGATGCTTCGCGCGAGGTTCCAGCAGAATGTAGGTGGGGAGTGGCAGCAACGCATCACCAACGACGTTACGTCCTCGTATCGACTGCGTGGCTTGAAGATGGTTTCGCAAGAGGATGTCGATGCCTCTCTTGTCGACAGCCAGACCTGCCTAGATCCTGTTCGAGGTCCACTTGTCGCTGCTGACCTGATCGACCGAGGGACAGAAGAGCAGCTCTTGTTCGTCGTGGCGCATCACCTGGTCATCGACCTTGTATCCTGGAGAATCATCCTTCAAGAGCTCGAGGAGATCTTGCTACGGCCTGAAGCTGTGTACGATGCAGATCGTCCGCTTCCGTTCCAGGTCTGGTGTAAGATGCAGTCCGAACACGCTCAGAACCAGACGCCAGACCAAGTCCTGCCAATTCACGGTATTCCCGATGGCGATGCTGGGTACTGGGGTATGACTGACGTCCCCAACATCTATGGGCAGATGGTTCGTCAAGGCTTTGAGATTGGGCCGCGCCAGACATGTCTACTTTTATCGAAATGCCACGACGCACTACGCACAGAGATCCCGGATGTTCTCATGGCAGCGATGGTGTATTCATTCGGCCAGGTCTTCACCGATCGTCCCATTCCAGCCGTCTTTGCAGAAGGTCACGGCAGAGAAGTCTGGGACAACTCGATCGACTTGTCCAACGTGGTCGGATGGTTCACTACCATTTACCCTGTCTTTGCTGGATCAGATGCTCAATCCAGTCTCATCGACACAGTCAAGATGATCAAAGACGCAAGGCGGAAAGTTCTCGATAACGGTCGGCCTTACTTCGCGAGCCGCTGGCTGAAAAAGGAGGGTCGAGAATCCTTTTCCCGTCACTGGCCGTTGGAGATCACGTTTAACTACCTGGGCCAGTACCAACAGCTGGAGCGTGAGGGCGCCCTCTTCACTCCAGAGAGCAACATCGCTGGTGAGATCAGGGAAGCAAGTCAAGGTGCAGATGTCGGGCCTCTGACAGCGTGCATCTCCCTCTTTGAGGTGTCCGCCGTCATCATCAAGGGATCTCTACGTTTCTCATTCGGGTTCAATCAGAACATGGAACACCAACCGCAGATCCACCAGTGGATTTCCAGCTGTGAGCAGAGTCTTACCGAAGTCATTACAACCTTGGCTTCAATGACACCCGAGCCTACTCTGAGTGACTTCCCGCTGCTGTCTCTGACGTATGATCGTCTCAGAGTATTCACAGAGGAGAAGCTCCCGGAGGCTGGGATCACAGACGTGGACCTTGTTCAAGACGCCTACCCTTGCTCTCCTATGCAATCTGGGCTTTTGGTTAGCACCACCAGGGAGAACGCTGCTTACGCTGCCTACACGCTCCACGAGATCAAGAGTAGGAGTGGTGACAGGTTGGATGTCGTCAAGCTCATCACTGCTTGGAAGCGCATGGTCCAGTACCACACTATTCTCAGAACTATCTTCTTGGAGAGCGTCACTTTGGAGGAGTCCATCTACGACCAAGTGGTGCTCAAGGAAGTTCAAGTTCCATTCACTGTTTCTGAGAGCGGTACAGATGAAGAGGCACTTGAGGCGCTGAAGGTACCTACGAAACACGGCGACAACTCATCCCGGCTGTTACACCATCTCCACGTCTGTACAGCAAAGAGCGGCAAGGTGTTTTGCAGATTGGACATCAGTCATGCCATCATGGATGGTACTTCGCTGTCAATCCTCTTCCGCGACCTTGCGCTGGCGTATCAAGGGACCCTCAAGGCTGAGACAGGCCCACTGTATCGCGATTACATCAACGCTCTTCAAAGCCAGCCGGTCCAACCCGGTATCGACTACTGGAAGTCTTACCTGGCGGGTATTGAGCCATGTCTCTTCCCAGTTCTGGACGACGGGGAGATTGCAGAGATCAAGGAGCTGCGACATCTACGGGTCAGATTTGATGATCTCGCTGCGCTGCAGAGTCTTTGTGAGCGGCAGGGAGTCACTATTGTCAATGCGATCTATGCTGCGTGGGCAGTGACGTTGCGTTTATACACTGGCTCCGATGAAGTTTGCTTCGGCTATCTGACATCGGCTCGTGACCTGCCTATCGAAGGTATTCGTGACACCGTCGGTCCCATCATCAACATGGTCACATGCCGTGTCAACGTCGATAGTGAGATCAACTTGGCAGACATGATGGGCTCAGTACAGAGGGACTATCTCGACAGCCTAGAGTATCGCCACACGCCACTGGCCCAGGTTCATCACGCCCTTCAGCTCTCCGACGCTGTCCTGTTCAACACGGCATTGTCGTACAGAAAGCTACCGCCAGCAACGCAGACGGACCTCGTGTTTGAGGAATGTTGCCCAACCTACGACCCTGACGAGTACAACGTGTCGGTCAACGTTGAAGCAGGCGAGCACGACATGGCGATTGACTTGATGTACTGGTCTGATACTCTGTCGGACGGGCAGGCTTCCAATGTTTCTAGCACCTTCACCAAGGCTCTCAGCAATATTCTGCATCATTGCGACCAGCCCATTGCTCAGCTCAACCACTTAGGTTCCTCACATAGCAGTCAGATTTCTCAGTGGAACCAACGAATTCCTGACGCCATTGAGAGCTGCGTGCATGACTTGTTCAAGCAGCAGGTTGCCTCACGTCCCGACAGCCCCGCTATTGTCTCATGGGATATGGGCTTTACGTATGCCGAGCTTGATGCGGCCTCTGACAACCTTGCCTATCATGTTGCTTCCCTAGGCGTCGGTCTAGAGACTTTTGTGGTCGTCTGCTTCGAGAAGTCGGCTTTCGCCATAGTTTCGATGCTAGCCATTCTCAAATCTGGCGGTATATGCGTGCCTCTGGACCCAGCACACCCAGAAGCTGCTCACAGACTTCGTGTCGAGGATACAAGGTCTACTATCGCCCTTGTATCTCCCTCCTTAGTGTCCAAGCTCAGCTCCCTCGTCACGACTGTCGTTGCTGTGGACGCAGATCTACTTCAGACTATCCCCACGGCACGCGAGACACCGCTTCCTCTAGTCACGCCCGACAACGCCTGCTTCGTCATCTACACGTCTGGCAGCACAGGACGTCCCAAGGGTGTAGTTCTCGAGCACAGAGGCATCGCCAGCAACGCCATGTACTCAGGCCCCAGACTAGGTTACGGCTCAGACTCGAGGGTGTTGCAGTTCGCTTCATACACCTTTGACAACAGTCTCGCAGAGATTTTCAGCACTATCAGTCTGGGAGGCTGTGTATGCGTGCCCTCGGACCACGAGAGACTGAATGATTTGGCCGGAGCCATCAATCGGTATAGCATCACGTTGGTCGACATAACACCCACGGTGGCTTGTTTCCTCAACCCATCGGAAGTTCCGACTTTAAAGACTCTGGCTCTTGGAGGTGAAGCGGTGACTGCCAAGTGCGTCGGAATCTGGCGGGACTTTGTGTCTCTGCGATGTTGCTATGGGCCGTCGGAGTGCTCTGTCAATTCGACCTACTCTGGGGATATCGCCCAACCAGGAAAGGCCAACAACATTGGCCGTGCCATTGGTAGCGTTGCTTGGGTCGTCGATGCGACCGATCACAATCTTCTCGTCCCAATTGGTTGCGTTGGCGAGCTCCTCATTGATGGGCCTATAGTGTCAAGAGGCTACCTGAACCTACCAGACAAGATGGCCCAGTCTTTTGTCCCTCCCCCTGCCTGTATCGAGGCAACCACCGAGAACGGTAGAAGGGATCGCAAGCTCTACAAGACAGGCGACCTTGTGCGCTACAACTCTGACGGCACACTTACCTACCTTGGACGGAAGGATACCCAGGTCAAGCTGAACGGCCAGCGCATAGAACTTGGAGAGATTGAGCACCACATCGAGGAGAATCTCCCCAAGGGCTGGGAATCTGCCGTGGAGCTCATCACATCACAGGGCAGAAAGTCGCTCGCCTGCTTCATCTGTGCCGATGCCGATGTTTCCCTCAGAGAAACCAGCGATGATAGCATGGTGCTGGACATGGATGACTCTTTCAGGTCTCACGCCAAGAAGCTCGAGATTGTGCTGTTTAATGCAGTCCCCGCCTATATGGTCCCATCCGCGTGGCTCCCCGTCTCCAAGATGCCTCTTACTTCGTCAGGCAAGCTCAATCGGCGCAGCCTTAGAACGCTAGGAGAGTCAGTGCCAGCAGCCAGGATCAAGTCTTACAAGCTTGCTCTCAAGAGTGGCAGGGCACCGTTCAGTCAGGTAGAGAAGCAGCTGGCAGCTATGTGGGCTCAACTGCTGGACATCGACATGGCGTCTATCGGAGTCCAGGATCACTTCTTCAAGCTTGGAGGAGACTCGATCGGGGCCATGCAGCTTGTAACGCTTGCTCGATGCTCCAACATTGACCTGACCGTGGCTGGAGTGTTCCAGAAACCATCCCTACTGGACATGGCGGAGTCGGCGGTGCCATTATCGAAGGCCCCAACCACGACATACCGCCCGTTCTCGTTGGTGTCTGATGAGTGCTCGGTCGATACGCTACGACAAGTCGTTGCTGACTCTGCTCGTCTCGATGTCGCTAATGTTCAGGATATCTACCCTTGCTCCGCGCTACAAGAGGGTCTCATGGCTCTCTCTACGAAGGAGCCTGGAGCTTACGTGGCGCAGCTCGTCTATCGACTGCCAGCCGACATTGACACCGTCAGGTTCCAGAAGGCTTGGGACATCGTGGTGGAAGCTGAAACAACGCTGCGAACGAGGATTGTTCACACAGAAGATGCTGGGTTCGTGCAAGTTGTTGTCGCCGGAGAGGTACCTCAATGGTCTACTTTTACCAGCCTCTCTGATGCCGATGCAATTCGAAGCCAGCTCCCACTGCATAATGGTGCGTCATTGACCAACTACGGTCTCTTTGACCATGAAACTACCGGCAAATGCTTTGTCTGGACTATGCATCATTCCATCTATGATGGCTGGTGTCTTGCTCTTATTCTCGACAAGGTCAAACGATGCTACCATGGCGATCTGAGTGCAGCACAACTCAAGGGACCCGACTACTCCGCCTTCATCCAGTACCTCACCGACCGGGACCCGAAGCAAGATAGCAACTTCTGGATGTCGCACCTCTCCAACTTGTCCACTCAGCACTTCCCACGTCTTCCCAACGCCGAGTACCAACCTTCCGCAACAAGCCTGATGCTTCATAAAGCAGCACTGGGAACCACATCGGGTTCAGAGATCACCGCCGCTACTAGAATCCGCACTGCCTGGGCGATGGCTGTCTCTACCTACTCTGGAACCAACGACGTCGTCTTCTGGGAGACCATGACAGGACGTGATGCTCCGGTCGTCGGGATCGAGAAAATGGCGGGTATCACGTTGGCGACTGTACCAACACGTGTACTCATTGAGCCTTCGCAAACCGTCGCTGCATTACTTGCCTCTGTGCAGGATCACTCAGCAGCTGTGAGAGCGCATCAGTTCGCTGGCATCCAGTGCATCAGGAACATCAGCGCTGATACGGCACTTGCTTGCGGCGCTCAGAATCTCTTGGCGATCAACTACGGGCCTCGAGAGTCGAAGGATACCTTGTGGTGCGAGCAGTCAAACGAGATGGCCGGTACGAACTTCTATTCCTCATACCCGCTCATGCTCTCGTGCCACCTTGCAGATGGTGAGCTCGAGACTGTCGTGCACTTTGATCCCAACGTTGTACCTCAGCCTCAGATGCAGCGTATCATGGACCACTTCGCACTGATGCTCGAGTCCGTGTCGTCGTCTGACCTGTTGGATGAGAAGCTACGCAATATACCTTTGTTGAGCGGCAGTGACCTACAGACGCTGCGTGATATGAACCGTACACCCCCTCCAACCTCAGGGCGACTCATTCACGACGCTGTTGGGGCCCAGACACTGGTCCAGCCACGGGATAAGCTCGCTGTTATGTCGTGGGACCAAAGCCTTACGTACGCTGATCTGGACTCTCAATCTACTCGTCTTGCTGGTGTCTTGATGGCAAATGGCGTCTCAGTCCACTCCATCGTTCCTTTTTGCATGGACAAGTCATCTCTGGTCGTTGTATCCATCCTGGCCATTCTCAAGTCAGGTGCTGCCTTTGTGCCTCTCGACCCAGCGCACCCCGACGCTCGGATCCAAGGGATTCTCAGCGACACTGGGGCTACAGTCGTTCTGTCGTCTGATCAACATTCCGAGCGATTGATGAGGCTTGGATCGCATGTCATCTCCGTCTCGCAGGCTCTGGCGGACGGTGGTGCTCAAGGCCAAGACGACGTGACCAGCCCAGCGCCTCTAGCACTATCCCCCACTAGTCCAGCTTACATCATTTTCACCTCTGGCACGACCGGGAAACCCAAGGGAACCATCGTCGACCACTCCGCATTTTATACTGGTGCCTATGCCCACGGCCGTGCCATGAACATGACAGAGTTGTCGCGCGTCTTACAGTTTGCCTCGTATACATTCGACGCCAGTATCATGGAGATCCTCACAACGCTTATCCACGGCGGGACTGTCTGCGTTCCAAGTACCGACGAGCGTATCCACGACCTTACAGGTGCTATCAACAGAATGAACGTCAACTGGGCTCTATTGACGCCTTCGGTGGCCCAGTTGCTTCAACCCTCCCTTGTCCCTAGTCTCGAGACATTGGTGCTCGGGGGTGAGGCCATGTCGTCTGCTCACATCTCTTCGTGGGCGCCGTCAGTTCGCCTCATGAACGCCTACGGACCCAGTGAGACTGCCGTGGTGGCTGCTGTGAACCCGACTGTTACACTGGGTTCTTCTCCCTCCAATATTGGTCATGCTGTGGGTGGGATCTGCTGGGTCACTGACGCCGCCAATCACGACAGACTCATGCCCATCGGCGCTGTCGGCGAGCTCGTGATAGAAGGTCCGATCCTCGCTCAAGGTTATCTGAATGACCCCACTAGAACGGCAGAGTCCTTCATCGCCAACCCCAAGTGGTGTAGACAGTTCTCAACGGTTGCTGCCGACAGGGAACGCAGGTTCTACAAAACAGGCGACTTGGTCAAGCTTACTGGGGACGGAATTGAGTTCCACGGGCGCAAAGATGATCAAGTCAAAGTCAACGGTCAGAGGATTGAGCTGTCGGAGATTGAGCATCATCTGGGCGCGGACCCTGGCGTTGAGTCTTGTCTGGCGGCTGTTCCAGCCTCCGGTCCGTTCAAAGCTCGCCTTGTAGGCATTCTATCCTTGCATTCTGTTCCTTCGACCAAGTCAGAGATGACCGGTGGCCAAGACATGCAGATCCTGGCCAAGTATGATCCATCCGCTTTGGTGGCTATTCGCGAAGGTCTTGCAAAGCATCTGACATCCTACATGATCCCATCTTTGTGGATTATCGCCAGCCATGTCCCCCTCCTCCCCTCTGGAAAGCTTGATCGTAGGCGGATCATGCGATGGGTCGAGGACATGACTGTTGAAGACTACCATCTCGTTGTTGACGCGCAGGAAGATGCGTCTGCTCTGGATAGAGATGCATCGGAAGTGGAGATCAAGCTAAGGGCTGCGTGGGCCAAGGCTCTCAATCTCAAGGTCGACATGGTCCCGTTCAAGCAGTCATTCATCCACCTCGGCGGCGATTCGATATCCGCCATGAAGCTCATGGCCATTTGCCGCTCTTCCAATATGGCAGTGTCTGTTAGCCAGATCATGCGAGCCAAGTCCATCATCGACCTTGCCTCTGCCGTCACCAACGCCAAGGAGGTACTGTATGATGAAGAACAGCTGGACAAGTCTTTTGAACTATCGCCCATTCAGAAGGTTTACTTTGACAATATTGGTCTAGGCTCTCACCACTTCAATCAGAGCATGACTTTGGCTACTACCCGCAGCATCACCGCACAGGAGCTCTTGAATGCGTTGCACCGTATCGTCGAGACGCATAGCATGATGCGTGCCCGTTTCTCGCAGGTTGATGGCAAATGGACACAGCGGATCACTAGCGATGTCGCTGGCTCATATACCCTCCGTTCACATGGCATCGTCGACGAGGAGCGTCTCTTGGATTTGGTCATGGAGAGTCAGACTACGCTAGACATTCTTGATGGGCCGATATTTGCTGCCGACATGTTTAGTTCTAAGGACACTGGCGACCAGATTGTGACATTCGTGGCTCATCACCTCATTGTCGACATCGTGTCTTGGAACATCATCCTACAGGACCTCGAAGGCCTTTTGTCAGCACCTGCCTACAACCCGTCCAAGTCACTTTCCTTTCAGATGTGGAGCTCCAAACAACACGAAGTAGCTCAAAAGACTTCGCTGGAGCGCGTCTTTCACGACATTCCAGTCCCTCCAAAAAACCACCGATATTGGGGAATGGAAGGTGTACCGAATCTTCATAGCGACTCGGTCACCGAGACCATGAACATTCCGACTGACACATTAACCCTGCTCATAGGCAGCAGTCATGATATTGTTGATGTCTTGCTAGCATCACTGCTAGCATCATTCCGCAAAACCTTTCCAGACCGGCCTTCGATGCCTCCCATATTCAACGAGGGTCATGGGAGAGAGCCGGCCGATGACACTGTAGATCTTTCACGCACCGCTGGATGGTTCACCACTCTCTGTCCTGTTTTCCTCCCCGAGATCATTCCTGCCGAACACGATATCCTCGACGTAGTATGCTGGATACGGGACTTCCGGAGGAAACTTCCCACCAACGGTCGACCGTACTTTGCTCATAGCATGTCACCTAACTCGGAGTCCCAGATCGAGTTCCCAGTGGAAATTGCCTTCAATTTCCTTGGTCATACACAGGACATTGGAAAGGAGGACTCCGTGTTCAAGTCTGTCGACGGAAATATGTTGAGCTCGTTGAGCTCGCGATCTGACATTGGAGGCAACATCCCACGACTAGCCCTCATCGAGATTTCAGCATCTTTCACCAATGAGGGCTTGACCTTTGACTTCTCCTTTAACCGCCACATGGAAAGGCAGTACTCTATGAGCAGGTGGATCCAGCGCTGCAGCGACTACATACACCAAACATCCCAGAAGCTTTCACAGGTTACGCGACAGCCATTGACGGATCTATCCCTGCTGCCTCTGGCCTTCAGGAAGGAATCGCAAGTTCAAGAGAACCTAGCTGCGGCAGACATTTCTTCGGACAATGTTGAGGCAGTGTACCCATGCTCTTCAGTTCAGCAGGGCATCCTCTTGTCCCAGATCAAGGACCCCGGATACTACTCTTACTCGATCACCTTTTCAGTCAAATCCACACGACCAGGCGATGTGATCGACGTGGAAAGACTGTTAGAAGCGTGGAAGCTTGTGGTTCATCGCCATTCTGCACTCCGGACTGTCTTCCTGGACAGCATACTACAAGAGGGCGCCATCAGTCAAGTCGTTCTCAGGAGCCATGATGCCAGCATTCGCATCATTGAATGTCCCTCAACAGAGCTAGACCTCAGGCTCAGCGTCCAGCAACCTCTTGGTCTACCTACGAACCAGCCACCTCACCGCCTCACAATCTTCAACACAGATGAGGGCACTGTTTCATGTGTTCTAGAGATGAGCCATGCTATCTCCGATGGAACTTCTATGCCACTTCTTTTCCGCGACCTTGGTCTAGCGTACGAGGGGAGCTTGGATGCTGTCCAACTCGCAGTTTACAGAGACTACGTGTCCTTCTTACAGCAGAGCGGGGGCTCTCAGGATGCCAAGTACTGGAAGGATTATTTGGACGGCGCTGAGCCTTGTTGTCTGCCTCTGCTTACGGACGGGACCACATCACTCAGGACACTTCGAACTCTTGCCCAAGGTATCTCTCATGCTGCCGAGCTTCAAACCCTCTGCAACGAAAGAGGCATCACTATATCCAACCTGCTACAGCTGGCTTGGGCATTGGTTCTCCAGGCATACACAGGCCTTGATGATGTATGCTTCGGCTATCTCGTCGCAGACAGAGATGTACCTGTCAGTGGAATTGACGAGGCGATTGGCGTATTCATCAGTATGCTCGTCTGCCGAGTCCGCCTCGATCCATCCACCAGCCTTGACAATGCTCTGCGAACCATCCAGGAAGACCTCGTCACGGCCATGAATCACAAGAATGCCTCCCTTGCCAGCTTCCAGCACGCCACGGGTAATTCCAACGAGCCTCTTTTCAACACAGCCTATTCCTTCCAACGCAGATCAGTCTCCAAGGACATGGCAACCGGTGCGGTCACGTTCGACGTCAGAGATGCGCAGGACCCTAGCGAGTACGACATGACAGTCAACGTCGAAGTCTGGGACTCTAGTGTCGAGCTACAGTTATGTTACTGGCAAGACAAGGTCTCAGACGCGCAGGCCGCCAACATTGCCTCTACATTTGACCAGGTTCTTTCCTCGATCGCGAGATGTGGCACGGCACTTCCGATCGGAGACTTGGATATCCTCAGCGATCTTGGTAGACGGCAGTTGATGTCGTGGAACAACAATGAGCCCGAGGTCTTGAATGACTGTGTGCATCGCGTCTTTGAGAACAACTGTCAACGACTGCCAGATCATACACCAGCCATCGACGCGTGGGATGCCGCCTTTACCTACTCTGAACTCGACGCAGTAGCTTCGCGGTTCGCTCAGTACCTCGTCTTTCTCGGCATCGGGCCCGAAACGTACGTCCCGCTGTGTTTCCAAAAGTCAGCTTGGACCGTCGTTGCCATGATGGCAGTCCTCAAGGCCGGCGGTGCCTTTGTTCCTCTGGACCCTACTCATCCACCCGAACGTATCAAGTTCCTGGTTAGCAACGTCGGCGCTAAGCTCATCATTTGCTCCACGTCCTTGAAGGCCAAGTTCGACAGCCTGGATCTTCCCGCTATTCCCCTTGGCAGAGATACTATGTCTTTACTTCCCCCCGTTCTACCGCACTCGCCCAGGATTGATGTTAGGCCTGACAACGCTGCGTACATCATCTTCACTTCGGGTACGACAGGTGTTCCCAAGGGTACGATCATCGAGCATGCTTCCTTCACCACGGGAGGCACCGCTCACGCCAAGGCTATCATGATGACATCGTCCTCACGCGTGCTGCAATTCGCGTCGCACACATTTGATGCTAGCGTCATGGAGATCCTCTCCACCTTGTTAGTAGGCGGCTGCATCTGCATCCCCAACGACCAGGACCGCATGGACGATTTGTCGGGCGTCATCACCAAGTTCAATGTGAACTGGACGCTGCTCACACCATCGGTCGTGGGAGTCCTTAAGCCAGGTAGTATTCCTACCCTCAAGGTCCTCGTCACCGGCGGCGAGGCAATGTCGAGAGATCACATTACGAAGTGGGCTGGACATGCCGCTCTCGTCAATGCTTACGGCCCCAGTGAGACATCTGTTATAGCTGCAACAAGCACAAAGGTTGACCGCGACGGAAACATCCTCAACAACGACCCAGGCACCATCGGTCACGCTGTTGGTAGTCGCTGCTGGGTTATCGATGCGCGCAACCACAACCGGCTCATGCCGATTGGCGGCATCGGTGAACTATTGGTGGAAGGGCCTATTGTTGCCAGAGGATATCTCGACAACGAGGCCAAGACGAAACAGGCATTCATCGAGCCTCCACCCTGGCGTGCAGGCATGAACCTTGAGGCAAATGGCATCGGTCGGATGTACAAGACTGGCGATCTGGTTATGTACAACTCGGACGGGTCACTCAAGTACGTGTCGCGCAAGGACACACAGATCAAGCTTAACGGACAACGTATTGAGCTTGGAGAGATCGAGTACCATGTTCAAGCTCACTTTCCAGACTACGTTCAAGCCGCTGTTGATATAGTCGTTCCGCAGAGCAAGACATCAACCAAGGCACTCGCAGTCTTCTTTACCACGGACGATGATCTCGAGGATACTCTTACCCAAGACGTTGATCCACTTCTCGCGAGCATGTCGAGTGCTTCGACTGACCTTGCCCAGTCCCTCAAGTCAGCTCTCAGGGACGCTCTCCCCTCGTACATGGTGCCTACCATCTACACACCGCTGTCCAAGATGCCATTAACCTTGGCTGGCAAGCTTGATCGCCAGAGACTTAAGGCCATCGCCAAGTCTATACCACCTCAACTGATGGCCTCTTACAAGCTCTCTAGCTCGTCTCGAACCGGAAATAAACCTACAACGACGATGCAACGCAAACTACAGAAAGCTTGGGCTACAGTCTTGAACATTCCTACCGGTCAGGTCAGCAAAGATGACAGCTTCTTCAGACTCGGCGGTGATTCAGTCGATGCCATGAAGCTCGTTCCGGCGGCTAGGGCAGAAGGCCTTGCAATCACCGTCATGGCCATCTTCAACAACCCTGTCCTGGCAGACATGGCAATGTCTTGCAAACACTCAGATGAAGCTCTTGTCTCCAGTGTTGACCCGTTCTCGCTTCTTTCGGACACTCAAGATCCTTCGTCACTCCTGCGCGAGGTTGCAGGTCGGTGTGGCATGCAAGAGAGTCAGATTCTGGACATCTACCCTTGCAGCTCCCTCCAAGAGGGTCTTGTTGCCTCGACCTTGCAACAGCCGGGCGCATATGTCGCTACTTATGTTTTCGAGCTTCCTTTGGACATCTCCCTTGATCGCTTCAAACTCGCTTGGCAGAATACTGTTGATCGAGTCGACATTTTGAGAGCACGCATCGTCAACACGTCGCTCAAATCATACCAAGTCGTTCTTGCTCCTCATGACATTCAGTGGGATCATCACGACGACCTCGAGTCTGCGACTGTCAAGGCTGAATCGGTACCTGATCACAACGGAGGAGTCCTAGCCCGCTACAGTATTGTCGGGGCGCCTGACGACGGGCCTTCCCACTTTGTATGGGTTGTCCACCACGCACTATATGATGCGTGGAGCATGCCATCTCTCCTCAAACTAGTGTCGCAGTTCTACTACGGAGACACCGCCCATGAGCCTGTGAGCGAATACGCCAACTTCATCAAGTACCTGGCCGATGTTGACGCTGAAGCCTCTGACGACTTTTGGAGAGCGAGGCTCCAAGACGCCTCTCTCATATCTCACTTCCCCAAAGTCTCTTCGGCGCCTGCTGCGCAATCGTATCATGAATCCCTGATACACGCGGTGAAGTGCAGCAGAGATAGCCTCGGCATGGATGTAACCATCCCAACAGTCGCCCGGGCCGCGTGGGCGCTTGTCCTGGGGTCTCAGACTGGATCTGACGATGTCGTCTTCGGCGAGACTTTGTCTGGACGTGACATTGCCCTCGATCACGTACAAGACATTCTTGGACCTACATTGACCACGGTCCCGTCAAGAGTTCACATCAGTCGCAACAGTACTATTGGGGACTTTTTGAGGGACCTTCGCGAACGAGCCACTGAGGTGATCCCCCATCAGCATGCCGGTCTCCAGCGCATTAGTCGTTTAGACGACACCATAGCAGTGGCCTGTGGCTTCCAGAACTTACTGGTAATACAGTCGTCCGACCAGGAAACGGACCTGAATGACCTGTTGAACCCTACTCAACATGACGTTGGGCAGAAAGGCTTCTTCACATATCCACTTGTTGTGGAATGTTCCATTGAGAAGCATCAGCTCATCTTGACAATTCACCACGACAACAACATCATCTCTAGTTGGGAGGCACGGCACATCGCCCAGCAGTTCGAAGCGCTGGTTGGTCAACTGACCGACCTATCGCTTCGAGACCCTACTTGCAAGGTATCGGATCTTCAGCTCTACAGCCGAGAGGACATGGAGACGATCAGAGGATGGAACAGCCTTGTCCTACAGCCTTCAAAGGAGAGTATTCCCGACCTGTTCTGGCAGTCTGTAGCAGCTGATCCCAACAAGACTGCTGTTCGCGCCTGGGATGGTCAACTCAGCTACAATGAGCTTGCCCAGCACGCGTCTCGTTTCGCTAGGATACTTGTGCGATATGGTGTACGCACCAATGAACTGGTTCCGTGCTGTATGGACAAATCTCTCTGGGCAACAGTCTCGATGCTCGCCGTGATACTCGCCGGCGGCACCATCATTCCTATGGACCCTGCGCATCCTTCCGCTCGTCACGCCGAGATCACACACGACTGCAAGGCCCGTGTTGCGTTGTGCGCACCGCACTATCAAGAGCGCTTCCACGGCCTTGTCGAGTCTGTTGTCTTGGTCACTTCTGACTCGATCACTGCCCCAGAGCCTTGCACGCAGGATCTGCCAGTCGTCACACCTCAAGATGCCGCGTTTGTCATCTTTACCTCCGGCAGTACCGGAAAGCCCAAAGGCGTTGTCATTGAACACGGCTCGTTTGTCACAAGCACCAGGGCTTTCATGAAACGCATGAACATGGGTCCAGATTCGGCTGTACTCCATTTTGCATCCTATGCCTTCGACATTTCCATGGGAGAGACGTTCGCTCCACTCACCATCGGTGCCTGTGTCTGCATCCCCAGCGAGGAGATGAGAATGACAGACCTTGCAGGTTCCATGAACGCCCTCGGTGTCACTTGGGCATTCCTAACACCCTCACTTGCAAATCTACAGGACCCCTCCAAATTCACCACACTGCAGACCCTAGTGTGCGGAGGCGAGACTCTTACACCCGAAACGATCAGTGCCTGGGGAGGCAAGGTCGAGCTGATGAATGGCTACGGGCCAGCGGAGTGTACCATTTTTGCAGTGGCAAACAGTTCTGTTTCTGCTACCAACGCTAACATTGGTCACGCCATGGACGGGAACCACACTTGGGTCGTCGATCCTAGAGACCACAACTCTCTTGTCCCTGTTGGATGTGTTGGTGAACTTCTCATCAGTGGTCCCATCGTTACCCGCGGGTACCTGAACGATGCAGAACGGACGGCGGCATCGTTCATCAAGGATCCAGCGTGGATGCGTTTCTTCACCACCGAGTCTCATCGTCTGTACAAGACGGGCGACTTGGTCAGATATTGTCCTGATGGATCGCTCATGTATCTAGGTCGTAAGGACCATCAAGTCAAACTCCATGGCCAGCGTATAGAGCTCGGTGAGATTGAGGCTCGTCTTGAATCCGACCCGCGCATTCGCCAGGTCTTGGTCAATCTACCCAGATCTGGCATCTTAAAGGGTCGCTTGGTAGCTATTACTTCTCTCCGGGATCATTTACCCGCCGAATCATCCCTTTCCGCGTCTGGCTTTGTCCCTATTCCCGATTCCGCGATGGATACTGCCCGAGCACAGATCTGCGCGATACAACACGATCTGGCCGCGACCCTTCCGCCATATATGATCCCGTCGGTTTGGCTCACGGTCCAAGCCATTCCACTCTTGCTGTCTGGCAAACTCGACAGAAAGAGCGCCGGCAGCTGGCTTGGTGATGCAGACGCAGACTTATGCAAGTTCATTGTCGACTTGGACCATGGCCAAGATGCGGTGGACGCGGTAATGACACCAGTTGGCCAAAAGCTCAGACGTATCTGGGCGTCAATACTCAACATCCCAGAGACAGAAACTCCTATGAACCGTTCTCTCATCTCCCTCGGTGGCGACTCCATCATGGCGATTCAGATGCTTACACGCTGTCATGACCAGTCTCTTTCATTGACCATGCAGGACATCATGAGAGCTAAGGGAATCTCTGAGTTGGCTACTATCGTTGCCGCCAATGAAGACCAAGTTTTTGACAACTACGATGAAGATGACCATCAAGCATTCGAGTTGTCCCCAATCCAACGCCTCTTCTTCAGCAACAGCGCCAACACGGAACGTGGGGATCGCTTCAACCAGAGCCAACTTTTGTGCATCAGCCAGCCTGTCGAGACGCATAGCCTCCAGGAGGCTCTTGATGCCCTTGTTGAAAGACATCCGATGCTTCGCGCGCGGTTCAACAAATCTTCTAGTGGGGAGTGGACACAGCATATCATCTCACCAGCCCAAGGTTCCTATGGCTTTCAACACCATGAAATAGCTACAGAGCCTGACATGATACCAATCGTAGCCGCCAGCCAAAGCAGCATTGACGTTTCTGGTCCAGTTTTTGCAGTCGATCTATTCGCCCTGTCCGACGGCTCTCAAGTACTGTCACTTATAGCTCATCATCTCGTTATTGACATCATTTCTTGGATTAACATCATCCACGACCTGGAGGCACTACTGACCTCTACGTACTCACCATTCACCAAGCCCCTCTCGTTCCGCAGATGGAATGCTATACAGATCGACCATGTCAACTCCCTCACCAATAATGCAGCACTTCTTCCGTTCGCTGTACGACCTGCTGACTTGGATTTCTGGGGCATGTCGAAGACTGCTAATGTCTATGGAGACATGAAACAGAGGTCGTTCGTCATCACAGAAGCTGATGTCGTCTCCTCCATACTCGGTGATTCGCACAGCGCCCTCAAGACCGAACCACTAGATCTATTCATCACAGCCATTCTCAAGTCTTTTGCAGAGACGTTTGGTAGCCGGGAGTTGCCAACACTGTTCAATGAGGTTCATGGCCGTGAACCCTGGGATCGAACCATTGATGCTTCTCAAACTGTCGGATGGTTCACCTCACTCTGCCCTCTGCAAGTATCACGGCAGAGCCTCGACCACGGCGATGAGGTCGACCATGTTCGTAAGGTCAAGGATGTCCGCCGGAGCATCCCCGACAATGGCCGCCCGTACTTTGCGCACCGCCATCTCACCAGCTCAGGAAGTCTTCATGATGGACCCATGGAGAT
This sequence comes from Fusarium sacchari, assembly GCA_017165645.1. Taxonomy (NCBI): domain Eukaryota; kingdom Fungi; phylum Ascomycota; class Sordariomycetes; order Hypocreales; family Nectriaceae; genus Fusarium; species Fusarium sacchari. The sequence continues at coordinate 225,458 of JADANP010000034.1, forward strand.
TTTGTTGAACTACCTTGGTCGCACTCAACAAACAAACCGCAATGACTCTCTCTTCACTGCCGTTGACTTTCCATCCACTGAGCAAGACACCCTGGCTATCTCCGACGTCGCGCCTGAGACCTCCCGCCTGGCTCTCTTCGAGATCTCTATATCTGTCCTTGATGACGGCATCGGGTTTACATTGATGTATAACCGACACATGCTTCACCAGGACGGTATCGATAAGTGGGTGTCCAATTGTAAGGAGATCCTCATCAACACTACGACAAGGCTCGCCAAGACCTCTTCTGCTCCCACACTCAGCGACTTCCCTCTCTTACCCATCAGCTACACAGATCTCCACGAGATCATGACCACGCATCTTCCCAGGGCTCATGTCTCGCTCGACATGCTGGAGGACATGTATCCATGCTCGCCTATGCAGACCGGCATTTTGCTCAGCCAGCTTCTGGACCCATCGCAGTACCTGTTTCACGTTGTTCTTCAGGTGAATCATCCCGACGGCTCGGCAATCGACACTGCAAAGCTCGTCCAGGCTTGCCACAGGGTCATCGAACGCCATCCAGCGTTACGAACTATCTTCATTGATAGCTTGCGTCAAGGTGGCTCCTTCGATCAGGTCGTTTTGCGACCTTTTGAGTCTCGCGTTAGCACTATTAAGTGTCGCGAGATCGATGTCATGGCCCAGCTCAACTCCAGGTCTCTCGGGGAGACCAACAAGAGACACGATAGCCCTATGCTTCCCTATCAGATAACGATCTGCGAAACACCCCAAGGCAAGGTCTTCATGAAGCTTGAGCTGAACCACGCAGTTACCGACGGCGCTTCCACATCGACCATCCTCCGAGACATCTCCAACGCCTATACCAACGGTTTGTCTCCAAGTCCAGCTCCTTCGTATAAGGAATACATCAAATACATTTCCCATCAATCTACCACTTCAAGCCTCAACTTCTGGACAGGCTATCTTTGGGAGTCACAACACACAGGTTTTCCGACACTCAACCCAGACTTGATGGCTAACCGCCAACTACAATCTGTCATGGTCCAGTTCGACCGTTTCTCTGAGCTACAAGCCCTTGGATCCGAACTTGGAGTGACATTCTCAAACATCATCATGGTCGCATGGGCCCTTCTCCTTGGAGCTTATACTGACTGCCAGGACATCTGCTTTGGCTATCTAGCCTCGGGACGTGATGCCCGAATCGATGGCGTTGATGGCATTGTCGGTCCTCTCATCAACATGCTTGTGTTCCGCTTCCAGTTCACGAATGAGACGCTTCTCAAGACACTCTTCTCCACCGCTCGAGATGATTATATGGCTAGTCTGCCGCACCAACACTTCTCTCTGGCTCGTGTGAGCCATACCCTGGGCCAATCGAAGCGGGGCTTCTTCAACACAGCTGTGTCCATCCAGAACGCCGGTGTAACAAGTGTCTCGGAGCCCGACTCGCTTACCTACGAATCAATCGATGCCTACGACCCAAGCGAATACGCCGTCACTCTCAATGCCAACGCGACACGAGGTGACGAAGGCATCGTCTTCCGCTACTGGACCAACATTCTGTCGTGCTCGCAGGCCCATGACCTCGCCCTAAATATGTCTAAGCTACTTGACGACTTCATCGATCACAGCGAAAATACTCTGGCTCACCTCCGACTATTACAGAGTCCCCCAGTGGCTCGCAGTATATACACGCAATCGTCCGAGGCTGAGGGCTCGACGTCTGAGCATGACGACACAAACAACCTGCGCAAAGTACAGAGCTCGGGAATCAGTGCATCCTCCACTTTGATTGACCTTGGCGACGTGTCCTCCATGTCATCCAACATGTTCAACTCATTCTCCCGCGACACGAAGCATCTACACAACAAGTTATCCGCACTATGGAGAGACAGTCTCGAGTATCAAGGTTGTGCAATTTCTCCCACCGACAATTTCTTCGAATCAGGCGGTGACTCAATTATCGCCATGTCCATGGTGGGCAATGCCAGAGACTTGGACTTGCCACTCACTGTGGCCGATATCTTCAAGAATCCCGAGTTCGGCTCCTTGTTGGACTGTCTCAATGACAAGTCATACAAGGATAGTGACAGGGCTTCTGGCCATGATTATCTGGATACCTCGACCTTCAAGAAGGAGAAATACATCACCAGTGACGAGACTTACAAGCCCCTCTCCATGATTGACGCAGATGATGCCGAGCAATTCGTGCGAAGCCATGTTTGTCCCGTTGTCGGCGTGTCTCGAGCCAGCATTATGGACGTCCTCCCCACTACCGACTTTCAGGACCAGGCCATTCACGGAAGCCTTCTGAAGTCACGATGGCAACTCAACTATTTCTATTTGGACTCTGCAGGCTTACTTGACATGGCGCTACTCCAAGAGGGTATTACAAACGTCGTGGCCGCTTACGATATCTTGCGCACTGTCTTTGTCTCTCATCAAGGCCGTTACTTGCAGGTCGTCCTCCGTCACGTTCAACCCACAGTCGTCGTTGAAGATGTGGAGAGCATCGATCTATTTACTTCAAACCTTGAATTGACCCATCAGAACGAGGTCCCGTGTCCTGAACACTCATCCCTCCGCTTTATAGTAGCACGCCACAGGTCATCAGAACGGCACCGAATCTTCATCCGGATGTCCCACGCGCTGTATGACGGCGTGTGCTTCCCGACTATCCTACAAAGCCTGAAAGCCTCATTTGATGGAGAGCCTATCAGCCCGACACCCTCATACGCAACCTACATCCAGAAAGTGTTGGGGACAAACAAGCAAGGGTGCTACTCGTATTGGAGATCGCTTCTGAAAGATTCAGCTCCTACCAATGTCATCCAACGGCGGCGGTCATCCTTACAAACATTCTCTACCCAGGTCTTGAGGAGGGTCGTGTCTACATCCTCTCTCGCGGCATTCAACATCACAACCTCAACTGTCATCAAGGCTGCCTGGTCAACGGTATTGGCAGACGCCACAGGCAAGACGGACGTTGTTTTCGGCAACATTATCAGCGGACGGAATGGCAGCAACATACCTGGGATACAAAGCATTGTCGGGCCTTGTCTGAACGTAGTGCCCGTACGAATTCGCCGAGAAGCCTCTTGGACTATTCTGGATCTTCTTCGATATATTCAAGACCAGCAGGTGGACAATATGCCATATGAGACACTGGGATTTAGGGAGATTATCGACAAGTGCACTGACTGGGATGATGGTGGAGTCAACGGTTTCTCTACTGTTGTTCAGCATCAGAGCATGCCGGGTACAGAAAGCTTCGCAATGGGGGGGAACATGTATCAGATTGGTGCGATGGGTTCGCGGGAAGACTGCGCTGATGTGAGTGTCGTGACGACGCCTCGTGATGCCAACAGTACTGAGATTTGTTTGGTTTACAACGGGAACGGAGCTATAAGCAGGGAGTTGACGAACGAGATGTTTGAAAGTCTCTGTGACAGGGTCTCAGCATTTTCGCAGGATCCTTATGCTTTACTATAGTGTTGCGGGCTATTATAAGTTATCGGATCGGGACGCCAGTTAATTTCTTTACTATATAGTTTTTTTGATACCAAGTATATTGTATTTACCATGCCTCATTTGAACCCAATTTCAAGGCAGTGAATTTCTTATAGGCCTAAACAAACCCGAATGCAACAATTAAACTTATCATCAAGCGAGAGAATGCAACAGAAAACCAAAGCAGTCGACATCTAGGAAATAAACACAATATTGGCCAAGAGTACTGGCCCAGGGCACCAGACAGGGCAATGTCCAGGCTGCAAGCGCCTATTGAGTGTTTTTTCCCCAAAGGCTGTCATGTATTGATAGCGCAACTCAATCACCTCAACTTCGCTCCCGTCGAAACCATGCAATCTTCTACAAGAAGCAGAGCATTCTAAAACGATACTCTTTGGTTCGACAAACACTTGGGGACTTGAACAATCAAGATGCCATCGCTCTAGTTGTTCATTTGACTTTGCCAACCCTATAGTTGACGTAGTCTCTGCCGTAGACCACCTTGCTTAGGTACAACACATTTTAAGCAAAATCCGCATACAAAATGTGCCGTGACTTGCATACCTCTACTATGGTAAAAAGACTTTAGAATCTAGACTTATTTAAGTTTAAAATATTATACAGTAGCAAATATATTAGTAAAATTAAATTGCACTAGATTAAACGCTAAGAATGTCAGTGCTACAGCACTTGATATATAATCCTTAAATATTGCCTATAGTGGCATACATATGTTGGGAATTTGTCTTTAAAATAGAGCATTAGTAATAAATTAAAGACAGTCTAGAACTACTAAAAGCTCGAGGTGTAAGCTGATAGCATTTCTCTGCATTAATAGCCGCCCTTATCCGGCAAAACTGTTATAAAATAAGTAATATAAATTAGAAAATATTATTATTATTAGGAAATAGAAAGGGATATGTAAATTTGGACTGGTCTTTATTGCTCACGGGTAGTTGAATTTTAAGCTAGCATTAAGCAGCGCTCCGAATAAGCGAGCACAGGCTCTCGTTAGCCTACTAAGCATGTAGTCACGACACTAAGACGCCGCCTCCCAGCTGCACTGGCGTTTTGCCGAGCGCGCCACATTTTTTAGTTTGAGAAGACACCAATGGGATCACACGCTCGGGCCGCTATGATAGCAATCGAGGACACAAAGATGTGCTTGCTACTGAGACAACCTTGCTTCTTCGATGCCGAGATGCCGTTGCGGCTGGCCTTGCGTGGATGTCTTATATAGCTATCTTCGCCACGGCTTTTCAAGTGAACAAGAAATGCAAGCAAACTCAACACTGCGCATCAAGAAATACTAGCAGCCGTTACCATGAAGCTATCAACATTCCTCCTCATTCAAGCCTGCGGCTTTGTGTCTGCGCAAGTTGTCTCTCCCTACCCGGTATCAGACTGCAGTGGTGGTATAGCTGGGACGGAGCTTCAATGCCCCGATCAGCCCGGCTGCTGCTCGGGCGGTGCAATGTGCTGCGCCGGAGGCTGTTGTCCACTATCCGCCATTTGCGTCAATAGCGGCACATCTAATGAACAGTGCTGCGACCTCTCGGATAAGTCGCTCTGTGGAGCAGCTGTTACTGACTCGGTAAGATTCCTATCTTATGATTTGTATATTCTTTGTTTCCAATAAGTTCTATTGTTTGAATAAGAACTGACATCTATTACTTCCAGTCTCCTGCGTGCCCGACTGCCGCTGGTATCCATCCCTCAAAGCTCTGCATCGGGTTTGACAGTGACTGGTACTGTCCCTGGGATGCTGTCTGCAATAACGCAGGCGGAGGCTGCCTTCGCAGAAGAGTCAAAAGAGATAATTGCGATGGACAGGCAACGGAGACTGCAGAAGAGACAGCAGCAGAGACAGCGTCAGACTCTTTCACGGATGATTTCGCCACCACTACCGATGCCCCGGCTGTCAGTACCGTGGTAGATACGTCGGCCTCTCAGTCAGAGACCAAGACCTCCCTTGCCGTATCTTCACTTCACTTGCCAACTATATTGCTCCTTGTCGCTCTTATCTTTGTGGCATATTAGGAAGACCTGTCGTGCTGAGTGATACTTCATAGGATTTAATTGATTCACTTCGTCTCAATCTATAATTCGCAATATATATCATCCAGCTTGGACAGTCCATCGCGAACGTTATCGGAGACGAGGTAGTACTGAGTAGCCGCCAGATGCCGAAAATCTGTCATTACGTGTCAAAACACATATTAAAACACAATCTTAACAGAATTTCAAGTCACCTTCTGGTAATTTAATATATGTGACCGGGCTGATACATTCTTAATTAGACAGAGATTTTTGCCAAACCCACACCTATATTTCACGATCGGCCGGTACGACATGTGCGGGGCGACTTTGACCCCTACACCCAAAAATGAGCTCCGTAGACAGAAAATATCCAATTGACCTTGAACTGCGATAAATTATTAAAAACTACTAATATTTCTTCTTTGTATTAAAAGTAAGGACAGATTAATTTATATTTCCCTGCGTTTGCATAGTTTATTATTATCTATATGGCTTATGATTAATTAATAAAATAGCATTACAGATTTATGACGACATATCTGCCTACCCTGTCTAGCCTGATCTTTTCTCCGACCTTGATTGCTGGAGTAAGTGAGCTGGCTTCCCCGCGTTTTTCTCCCTTCTTTTCTTTTCCATCATCTCACAACCTATAACTGTTTACAATTTCTGAGCAAGCTAAGTATATTAAAGTTAAAGGTAAATTGGTTCATAGCCAATGATGAGTACAACGAAGCTGACACGAGCCAGAACCGCATTCGCAACCATGCCTCACTTCAGCTTCTTAGGAGAAACCTCGACTTCTGCCGACACTATCATTCAGATGTTGAATGAAGATGACCAGACTCAGCAAGACGAGATGACAAAGAACTGGCGTGACCATAAGCTGCAGGAGCTGAATTTCGTTGGCACACTTGTACGTGACTTCTAAATCCCTACCCTGGTGCTCACTTACTGAGTTCTAAACAGGGCGCTCTTCTCGCTAGTTGTCTTAGCACAACAGGTTCCTGGCCTGATGTCCTCCCCAACGGACGCAACAAGCCCTGGTCCGTGCGAACGATGTGGTTCAGCGGGCTCGTGTTCGCCCTCTTCTCAGTAGTCATTGCAGGCGTCCAGAGCATGAGACTGCACCGCCTGTCTGCTCATCCCGACGGCCTCAGCTTGATCCGAAACAGCTTTGGTCACAAGCAGCAATCCGATAACAAGTCTCGACCTAGCTGGCTTCAGGTATACGCTTGGGAATTCAGCCTTGCGTTCTTGGTCTTGGCCATCTTTTGCATGGTGATTGGCTTGACAATTCTGATTTGGGCTGGCACTGAGTTTGGGCCTTCGAAGCCTAAAGAGGATGGGTGGTGGGATGGTAACTCCAAGGCAAGTAATACTCTCCATGTCACTGCATTTCGCTAACATCAGCGCGTTGTAGATGGCGGTGACCTTTACGATTGTCCTCGGATTTGCGTCTCTAATCTTGGTCCTGTCGCAGTCTGCTTTGTCAAAGAGCAATGCGATTAGGCTATAACTATTAATTTCTGGTAGTGTCTCAGCTATAGGAATTTCCAGGGAAACTCAAGATTTAAGGGAGAGCTTTTCGACAGGCTGGTAGCTATTGTAGTAGAATAGTCAAGTTAGGGTGCATTGATCATGGAAGATGTCATCAAATCGGCTCCGAGAAATGGTAAGGAGAATGAGGACTAAGCCTGTTGCATCTATTTAAGTAAAATAGATTATCATTATAATTATAGCAAAGTAATTTGGACTGCAGGCTAAAAATGGCTCAATTCTTGGACACGATGTACTTCAACCATGACTCTAAATGAGAAATGACATAAGCAGCTCCAAGCTCGTCAACAGATGTTGGATCCTCAAATACACTCCTCATGTTCTCTCCGACATGGCGAAGTTTGTCTGCTATGCCCTTCATCTCTTCCAAAACATCCGTTGCCTCCTCGCCATGATACTCAAGGCTGGCCAATATATGTAGGAACATCGCTAGAGCTGCGTTATACTCTGTCGTGCTATATATTTCCTCGAAGCAGGCTATGCGAAAAAGGTGCGATATGACGCTCGATCCTGGTGGGATCAGGTAGGTGCTGACCAAGGAAGTCAGTGACACAGATGTTTGTTGTTTTGGGAGAGCTATAACGAATTTGCCATGATGGCGGTGGCTAGAAGACGGAGATTCTTGTATGATTTCTTGCAACATCGCGTAGGCGTATTTTATCCCAAAATTAGTTCGCAAACGCAGGTCTTGTTCTATGAAATGACATAGAAGCCGCTTCCAAACCAAGTTCCGGATAGCCTCTGGTTTAACAACGTTCATCGATGTTGCTAGCTGAACCAGTACAACAAACCCCTCAACCGGCTGCGACAGAACGGCCTTGAGATAAAATTTGTTTCCTAGGCACGCAAAGAAGGCGACTTGTTGTGGCGGAACCATATTGTCGACCGCTGATGGAAGACTAGTGACGAGCTTTGGGCTGGAGCTTTGGGGTACGTGGATCCCCGGGAGTCGGGAGAGTTCGTCTCTGCACCACTTGAGACCCTTTGAGCGTGTCAGGCTGGGGACGTTTTCAATTTCAGTGCAGATCGTCGCGAGGAAGACGGACAAAACAGTACTGTCGTGGAAGCGGTGTCTAAAGACCTCTGCGAGTGTCTGCCTCCACAGCCTTCGATTCTGCTTGTCTTGGAGCGATACAAGAGGCAGTGCCGCGACGATCTGATGGCTGATTTGAAGAGGATCAGATTCTTTGTCCATTTCCAGAATGAGGAATGCGCAACCGTCGCAGCAAGTAAGTGGAAGAATGATGTCGACCTCTGGGTAGTTACCTAGCGCCAAGGGACATTTCAGCTGGAGCCTTTGGTTGGGCATTGGAAGGTGTGGAGTTTTGTTGTCCTTTGGGCTCGTTCGCAGCAGCAGTGTCTGGACCGAATTCGGCTCTCGGCATATCGGACAGGTAGCGTATGCCCTTGACATTGCAGCTTTTTCAAGCTTCCGGGTGCCCTTGAAGCCAGAGAGAAGGAGACCCTTGTCGACAGCTTGTTTATCCAACTTTTTGGGTAGAACTGGTGCCGTAAGCTTCTCATTTTCTCTGACAGCCTTTACGCCGCTAGCAGGGTACCAAAAGGTGTCGGCCGCGGCGGGACTTGGGTCATTTGGCAAAGGGTCATCTAGTATCCCTATTGCAGACTGAACCTCTTGTAACCCTTTGGTGACACGCTTAAGTGCTGCCCGTTCCATCTCCACCTTGGCTTCGAAGTTGGCCCAATTTCTCTTGTTCTGAAGCCTCACTGACGCACGATAAAAGTCCAAGTTAGTTGTACCATGAACTTGCATGGATCTGGAGCAACGAGGAGATGCGACACTTGTTAAACAAGACCAAATGTCTTTGTATCGAGTATTTGGGGCTTTCAGCTCTGTCTCAGCTGCCATCAATAGGAACCTCATGGCTCTTATTCCTCGGGAGTCGACATCGTCTCTCGCTATAGTCAAGCACTCTCTTTTCGTTGTTCTGCGAAGGCTCTCAATCCACAGCTTCACCAAGAAACCTTCTCCTCTCGTTCTGGCAACCACCATAATCGCATCGAGGGCAGAGCTGTCTGATACCAGTTGAAGCTTATCCTGGTTGGACATGGAGTCATTGTAGATAGACTTCATGTCGAACACATTGCCATAGGGCAGAGCCACTTCGTCTTTGGAGAGTTGAACTGGCTCCGGAACTCGAACCCTCAGCAGCCTATCATAGGAAGTCTGGGGAAAATCGGTCCATTTTGTTCCACTGAACCACTTGAAGTAAGACCCCTTCGGAAGCAAACTAGCGAAACATCCTTTGGCTTGAACGATGAATAGCTCGTTGCTCCATACGTCGTGGAAAAGAACCGCGCAGTGTGGTGATGGTGCGCAGATAGCCATGCCAATTGAGAGTTTGCTCCGAGAAGGAGGACGAGATCTGTTTCCAAAGACAATTATGACGGATGGAGTGCCGTGTAATCCCGCTTCGGCAATCTTGTTCGTAAAAGCATTGGCGCGCTCCTCTTCAATCACACCATCCGTCATTAGGAACCAGATCTTTGACCGTTCAAGGCATATTCGACCAAGATGATTTTCGAAAATGCTACATGGGTTTGATCCAACGCCATTTCGGAGGTCCCCAATCTGAGTTACAGGTACTGGGTCATGAGCTTGACGGTCCCAAGGTAAAATACAAGACTGTTCTGCAAGCTCGTTGGGCTCAAGCCTCGAGGCTATATATGAGATAGTGTTCTTTTCTTGCTGAAAGATTCTCTCGCTTGTACTAGAGACTTCCGTAGCGAAGACAAGTGGAAGCTTTTGAAGCTGCGCGGATGTATGGATCGAAAAAGGTCGCGGAAATCTGTCGTCCGATCTGTCTGAAGTAGCATGCCCTGTCTTGGGAGAGCCTTGCAAGTGGCTAGGGTCGGATGCAAAGGGCGCTTCTGAAGTTCCCTCAGAACGGTCCATTGGGTCTGGACGATGGGAAGTGGTATCGAAGCTTACAGCGGGATGTTCACACTCGTTGCCTGTTTCGTAGCACTCTAACAGCTGTTCTAAATTCGTTGCATCGCCGTCGAGAAATTCTGGTGATGTTAAGTTATCCTTCAAAAGTCGATGATGCTTTCGAAGCCTTGCACTTACCGTCACCTTGGCTTTGCCACAGAGGCACCGAGAGAAGATCGTTAGGATTGTTAGACAGAAGCATGGCGGTATTCCATTAACAACGCAAGTTGATTGAACTTGGAAGGCGTACTGAAAGCTTTGGTCCTCAACTGCAGAATATGTAGTAATTCTGATACGTTCACTTTGGGAAATTGAGGACAAAAAAGAATTGCAGTTTGCGGGAAGCTTTGCCGGCTCTATTCGGGCCAGTTTCACGACAGGGATAATAGAAATTGTTAACACCGTCACTCGCAGGCTCCTTCAAGTTTCAGCTTGAGACAAACATTGGATGTAGAACATCATTTCACAGCACCGTCGAGGTGGACGGAGATGTCATGTAGCTGAGGAGGGCTGTTATGGTGCTGTGCTGGTTGAGCTTTCCAGGTAATTTAAGATGCATTCCTGGGACCCTTAATCTAAGTACATGCCTGACTGGAGGACACCTTCCATGACCTATCATGAGAATTCCTTACTAGTAGATTGTTTGTCCCTGAACGATGAGATGGAATGTTATAGCTCCACAAATTGTTTCACTGCCCTGGGCGGGAGTGGTTGCTAGATCTGCGAAATTAGAACTCCGCCCTTGCATCTGCCACACCTGAACTGTTTAATTTGGCTCGTTTCAAGGAGGAACAACACTCTAGCAACGCTTCCGATCGGCAGATGCCGAGAAATCTGGGGGAAATCATAAACCATTTTTAGGCTTTTTTCCATATTTATAAGATAAAGTAATGTCTGCCTCGCCAAGAACCTACAACTTTAGTTTGCCCTTCTGCAAGTTATACATAAGTCTTTCAGTTTCAGTAATTACTTTACTGTTTACGGCAAAGGGATTCTATAAAATGAGAGAATCCAGCGGCAGAGGCCTAGATCTAGGAAAGGGCTCTGCAAGGCCGTTTTCCCAATGTTTTCAGTATCGGGGATAGAAGAAAGCATTATAGTCCAGTACTTCAGAGCCTCTTGAATAATTGAGAAGGCAGATGTAATACCTGCCGAAAAGATAAAAGACTCGAGGGTTATCTGGAGTCTCTGGGACTTTTTTTGGTAAGCATGGTGTGATGCAAGGATCTAAGTGATGGCTACATTGCTTGAATGAAGATCGGCATACTCTTGGAGGTGATCTCCACGGAAGGTGTCTTGGATAAAAGGAAGTTAAAATGATGAAAAGAAGTCACTACTCGGGGATGCTGGCAACCTGGGACCAGCGCATGTCATCTGCAGAGCCGCCTTTGCCGAGCTTGTCTCTTGACCTATCATTGCCTGGGTTTAAGTCCCGGTATGCCTCAGCAATACGACCTTTCTGTATTCCATTATCCTAAAGCGAGAATCCATTGAGGGCTGTATCTTGAAGGCTACAGAGGGCAAAGCTGCCTTCCAGGGATTATGACCTACAGAGGTAGAGGATCACGTTGTCCAGACACGAGGCCTCATGCCACGCTTCGTGGTCGCTCCTAGAAATTACACGAGAGTGAGAATCGAGAGGGACAGGATTACAATTTATAATCCGGCTGTGGCGGTTTCTATCAATTGTTGATACAGCTGTGACTGACGCTATCTACAGACAAGTTCGTAGGCCGATATGCCATTGCAGTCGGTCCGAGGGGCCAATTGGTGTCAGATAAGGAAAGGTGCAGAGCATACCGGCCGGCGGCCTACTCGGACCACAATATGCCAGGGGCAAGAACGGGAATGCCGATAAAAAGCGATTGAGAGATACAAATGCGGGGAAGTTCAACAGTCGCTCCAGGTTTCCATCTTGGGACTCAACGCAGATGACCCCGTCTACCCTAGCTTATCTGCCCTCATGTGGCTGATAAACATTTGCAAGTAGATTGGTCAGTCTGCACAATCATGCTAAACCTTAAAATATAGCTATCGTAGTTAGCGGTCGAAGTCATGTCAAGGCGCGCCGGTTCAAGTCGCCTGAACATTCTATGATGGGGATAGTCAAAATAGTTGCAGATAAACAGATCTGAGATACTGTATCTGAGTTCGACTGCGAGTGTTAATTACGACAACGAGGGAGAACCCATTGTAGAGCATTGAGTCGAAACGGGTATATATATCTCTTGACATCCGCGCTATCGTCGCTGCTAAATTTCAGAGTCCACTGGCATCACTGGACTAGTAACCCAAAGCCCTTTGTTTCAATCCGATCTCACCTCATTTCTGCCATGATGGATGCCAAAAAGACTGAACTAGGCATCGCACCTGTGGAAAGCCATCGTCCTGGCTCCGTACTCGACACCAACAAGCAACCGGCAATCAATGAGTTGGTCGAAAAGTACGGACAGACCCAGCGTGGTCTCAAGCCCCGTCACGTCCAGCTCATGGCCATCGGTGGCTCAATTGGAACTGCACTATGGGTAGGTCAATCATCTAATTCCATCCATGGCCAAAGGCTGATGAGAACCAGGTCGGCATCGGAGGCTATCTAAGTCAAGCCGGGCCGCTGTCTCTTCTTCTGGGGTACACGTTCTGGGGCATCTTCTTCATCTGGCCGACGTACCTGTGCGTGGCGGAAATGATGGCATATCTCCCCGTTCGCGGCTCCATATTTGAACTTGCTTCTCGGTTCGTCGAACCAGCTGTTGGCTTCAGCTTAGGCTGGACCTATTTCTTTGGGACGTGTATGCTTGTTTGTGTCGAGTACAGTGCAGTTGCCGCCGTGGCCGAGTACTGGGATAGTACGACGAATCCTGCTGTTTGGATAGCCGTTTCAATGGCTATCTGTATCTTTCTCAATGTTGTTGCAGTCAAGTAAGTATCCCTACACGCATTGCTACCGCAGGAATTAACCATTTAACAGATGGTATGGTGAAGCCGAGTTTATTCTCGCCATCACCAAGGTGTTCTTGCTCATCCTCCTCGTTCTCATCACTGTCGTCACGATGGCTGGCGGAAATCCCAAAGGTGATGCCTATGGGTTTCGCAATTGGAAGGATGGCGCCATGCACGAATACTACGCCAAAGGTCCCACTGGTAGATTCCTCGGCTGGTGGTCGGTTGTTATCTATGCGGCATTTACTATCGCTGGACCTGATATGATCGCCCTTGCGGCCGGTGAAATCCAAAACCCTCGTCGGACCATCCCCCGGGTTGCCCGTATGATATTCTACCGTCTTGTTGGGTTTTATATCGTCGGAGCTCTTTGCGTTGGCATTATATGCTCATCCAGAGATAATAGACTTATGGGCGCTATCGCAGATGGTTCATCTGGCGCTGCTGCAAGCCCATGGGTGATTGGCATTCAGAATCTTGGAATCGGATTCTTGCCTCACTTTATCAATGCCCTCATCCTATTATCGGGGCTTTCTTGTGGCAATGCTTATCTTTTCGCTGCCAGTCGAACGCTATATGGCCTTGCCAGAGGTAAGCATGATCCACTCCCCATCGAAGCTGACCAGACCACTGATAAGGCTTTTAGATCATCAAGCTCCCAAGATTTTGATGAAATGTACCAAGACAGGAGTCCCTATCTACTCCACCGCAGTCGTCTCCTTGATTTCTTGCGTCACTTTCCTTGTGGCATCCAACTCGGCTATAGAGGTCTTCTTCTGGTTCGTTGACCTAACCACCACCGCATTCATTGCTTCCTACAGCTTTATGCTACTTGCATACATCGGTTTCTACCGTGCTCGCAAGGCACAGGGCCTCACTGACGAGTCACTCTCTTATGTCGCTCCTTATACACCATACACGCCCATCATGGCGCTCACTCTGGGATGCACAGCGATCTTCTTTGTAGGCTTTGACGTTTTCAGCCCGTTCAGTGTGCGAGGTTTCATCACCTCTTATTTTGCTGTTGCTTTTACCGCTGTCATGTATCTGGTTGGCAAGATCAAGTATTGGAGAGAGGGCAAGGGTATCGTTAACCCCAAGGATGCGGATTTGATCACCGGCAAGGCTGAGATTGATGAGGAATGCAGACACTGGGAGGAAGGAGGCATTGAGGATGTCGAAAAAGCTAGACTGGCTGAGATGACTTGGGTCAAGCGTGCCTGGGAGAGAATGTGGTAGTCGTGAGGTAATCAGCGGCGACACAAACTGCATTCTGATGAAGGTAACTCCCTGATGGGTGCAAGTGCCAATTTATCCATCCTTTTTTGTACCTTTTTCATGCAGATTCCACACGGCAAAGATATCAAAATACAGACCTTAGATATATTGCGCCCCGACAGTAGATACTGGGTCTCTTACTTCAACCAGTACTCCCCTGAAATACTTGAGCAGGACAGACTCCATGATCGAGTAATTGCATAAATCTACCGTTACCAGACTCCAATCATTCAAATTGTGGACATAATAAGAATACTATATTGACGTCGTTGCACAGGGCCTATCCTTCACTGGTTGCTCCCATCCTTAATAGATGCGGAGTCACTTAACTAAGTACTGCCACCCACTCATCATTAACTGGGGAAAAGTTGTCGGTTTCGGGTGTTAAAGTCAGCTTCTTACAGCCTTTCTTGAGAGAAACCTTGTTGAAGCGATCCTCAATCCACGAAAGGAAGTATTGCTGTGAAGCAGGAAGAACAGCACCGTGACCAAGGCCGGGATATAGCCTATACTCAGCAGTCGTCGAGCTGGCAAACTCTTTGCATGTTTCGTTAAACGCCTCCTCAGATGTGTCAGGGTATACCAAGGTATCTTCGGCGCCTTGGATCACCAGTAATGGAGCTGCCAATTTATGAGGCCCTGCCCCATTATAGATTGTCTCCCATTTGATGAAATCGGGGTGTTGAATCCAACTGGTGTTCTTGTAGAGTTGGCTGACAGTCAGGTTACTGTAGAGGGCAGCTGAAGTGTAGAAACATCCTTGATCGGCCAACGGCATCCGGGCAAGAAGAATATCAGAGGCATAGTCCTCAACCTTGATAGAGGGGTAGATCCTTGAGACTGATTG
Organism: Fusarium sacchari; assembly: GCA_017165645.1. Lineage (NCBI taxonomy): Eukaryota > Fungi > Ascomycota > Sordariomycetes > Hypocreales > Nectriaceae > Fusarium > Fusarium sacchari. The sequence continues at coordinate 240,587 of JADANP010000034.1, forward strand.
TAACATGAGAGAAGAGAGAAAGTCTCCAGCAGGTCCGTCCCCAGCACGGCGGATCATCTCAGCGATAATCTTGCTTGGGACAAGGCCAGGAGAAGCACAAACCGCGCCAATCAGGCCGCCTGTAGCCTCCGGCTTTGCCTCTCGCTCATTGGTGCGCCAGCAAGACATTCCGCCTTCGCTGTGGCCCATAACAACCCATTCCTTTGTAATCTTGCTACCTAGAGCCTTGCGTACAGCCTGGACGCTCAAGCTGGCATCTGCTGCATGGAGAATACCAGCCTCGTACATAAAGCTTTGAGCCTCGCTTCCCTGGCCTGCGTAGTCAGGGGCGATAACGACGTAACCTGCAAGGGCTAGAGCAAATGGAGCTGACCACCCATAGAGCAGTGCGCGATGGTTCGATGGTGAACACTGGCGGGTTCCGCCAGCTGTTCCGTGCGTCCAAACAACAGTCCGGAATGGCTTATTCCCCTGGGGATTGGAGTATGGAATAAGCACAATGCCAGTGGCTGGAAGGGGTTTCCCTTTGATATCCTCGGACATGTAAAAGAAACGGACTAATGATACGCCAGCAGGGACAGTCCATCGCCGATAGGCCTGATCAGATGGAATCTTTTCCCATTTTAATATGTCCCCAGTTGAGTACTTTGACGCATTTGAGGGGGTTGAATAGAAGGAATCAGTGGTGATGTCTTGGTTGACCCATCGTTCTGCTTCCATAGCTAGCACCTGTCGATAGGCGATTTGACAAGTGGCATCGCATCGATTTGGCTCATTGGCATAGGGCAGAGGGGTTTGGGGAGCTGCGAAAGCGCTTGCAATGAATATGATAGAGAGGAGCTTTGATAACATAGTGCCGAGGATTGCTAGATAATGATTGGGAAGCCTAGAGACAAGGGGACACTCTGTGTATCTTCAGGATCCACAATGCACCATAAACCTGTCCTCCGGTAATAGGATTATTGAAGGGGACAGTTGAATTTATAGGTGCTGTCGACACTGGAAATATCCCTTAGCGCTGTATGACAGTCTTGGAATGGGACCAGAATGTAGTGATATTGGTATGTAATTAGACTCCAAGCCACACCATTCCTGTATCTACCACGTGAAGGGTTAGACACTGACTGCAAATTGTTAATTCATGAGTTAGTTTAAATCATAATGCAATTGAGTTTTGCTAATTAGAGATCTCTGTCAGCACTTGGCCGTATATTTACTTAGTTGTGACTAGAAACAATTAGCTCAGCCTCAAAGCGTCTATAACGTTGAGGCAATTTCTAGTAGTATCTGATGATATTCCTCATTGGGGACTACTGTGCCATCCCCGCGCTGATATGGCTGGAAATAGGCGAGTGGCGCATAAGCCGCTTAATGCACTGGAATGTTGACAAACTCAATTCATAACGCTCTTGGAGGTTCTCACAGTAAAGAAAACAGGCCACAACGTTCATGCTAGGCTTAAACGAGGTCTCTTAGTATAGGTGCTGGCTTACCATTAGGAGGCTGTCGTTGAGCTAGTGTCGTAAGCAAGCCAATGAGGATAGTACTTTGCTATAAGATGATGAGAAATCTTAACCCTTACCAGAACAACTCATCGAACTAGTAGTGTGTAAAGTGACTAAGAAAGCCACTTCTTTTACCAGTGCCATAGTTAACCACATAGCAAGACGTGCAGTCCTATGTAGATGCCGAAGTAAAACGGCACTATGAGAAGGCACCTACGATCAAATTATAACAGGTCAGATGAGAATACCCAGGCGTCATAACATCGGAACTGGAGCTAAACAATGGCTGTATTTTCTATGTTTCTTTGACACCAACTTCTCTCCCTTGATTCAAGCTGTCCGCCACAAGTCTTTTGGTGCTCTTTCTTCAGTTCTCTTGTACACCACTGCCACATTTCTCATAAACACTAAGAGCCCCCTTGAGATCGACCTATAATTTATTTAGGATCTTCAGAATGATGTTGTGAATCATGAAACCTCACCGTCAAGCTTTCCTGTTTTTTGTATTGCTTGTCAACTATACAGTGAAACAGCTAAGTACTAATACCGTATTTTATTTCTTATTTACAAAGTCTAATAAAAGTGTTATAGCTCTCTAATTATATATTAGATGCGAGAATCCATTGCCTAGTAGCCTTCTGAAACTGCTTATTTGTCTAGTGCAACCAGTGCTAGTTATATATGCTTCAAGAGCAGTCTGGGTATAGTCTCCATCGACGCTGATAAGCAAGGTCTTTACCCTGCCACGCCAGCCCTCCTGTCGATTGATGGCAGAACTTTGGCGCAGATCCAGAAGGATGGGACATTACTCAAGGCCGGTAAAGATCTTGATCATAAGGTCCTTACAAAGAACGACATGCATTTCCGATCTTGGGCTATCTATCCGACCAGGGATCCTCAGGTCTGGTACCAGATCATGGGTAATCTTGACCCTGCGGGGTTTCTTCGCGCCTACGGACTCGATCCAACACTCGAGACGTCTTCTCGCGATGAGGCGTACGAGATAATAAGGGCAGAAATGGTCAAGTACTCAGCCGCAGAGCTTGAACAGAAAAACATGGAACATGGTTTCTGCGGTCAAACCTGTTATACTCCTGCACAGTGGCGGGAAACTTCCATGGGCAAGAGTCTTGACAAGTACCTCGTCGTCAATTATCGGCGAACAAACCTTGGTTCAAGTCTTCCTCCTGTCCCTTTCTCTACATCACAGACAGGTCTTCGCCCTCTTGCTGGCATCAAGGTAGTTGAACTCGCCAGAGTGATTGCTGGTCCTGCTATGGGCGCAGCTCTCGCAGCTCTGGGGGCAGACGTCATCAAAGTTCAGAGCCCTAATCTCCCAGACCTTCAGGTAGGTCGATAACTCTACAATACATTCTGGTTTTCATGGTTTAATGCTTCAACAGGCTCTCAGTGTGTCTCTGACAGCAGGAAAGAGAACGTATTCCCTAGATCTTACCGTCGAATCGGATAGAAAGAAGCTGCGTGAGCTTATTGGAGATGCAGATGTCATCATTCAGGCCTTCCGCCTACGCTCTTTGGAGCAGAAGGGGGTTGGTCTTGATGATGTGCTGAAGATGGCCGAAAAGCGAGGCAAGGGTATTGTTTATGTTGACCTCAACTGCTACGGCCCAGATGGCTACTACGCCGAGAGGCCGGGTTTTCAGCAGATTGCCGACGCTGCGTCGGGCTGCTCCTACGTGTGTGGCAGAGCCTATGGATTCGAACCAGGCACGAGTGTTTTGCCTCCTTTGCCCATTGCAGACATGCTTGCAGGCGCCGTCGGGGTCATTGACACGATACTGGCTCTCCGCGACCGAGCCAAAAGCGGTGGATCGTATCATGCGACGGTTGCCCTCACTGCTGTTGATGCCGTGCAGCTCAAGCAGGAGGTCGGTCTCTGCTCGCCTGAGACTGTCAAGAAGATACAGGATACGTACCAGTTTGCGCCCATGACTCCGAATCTGCATGTTGAAGAGCTTCTCTATATCCTGGGTGACTCTTGGGCAAAGCCCTCCGACATTCTAAACAGGGGATACATGGTAGAGTTTGAGACGGCCTGGGGTAAGAGTCATAAGATTCTATCACCTATTGTTCAGTATGAGAACGAAGGCGTAAGCCCGAGATGGACTCACGGGCCTGTCCCGTATTGCAGCAGCGAGAATGTCGCCTGGGCATAAGCACATCTCAAGTTAGGTATTACGGTAATTCATAAAGAAAGGTGGAAATTATTTGCTCGAGGAACTGGCTTGAGCTTGATTGAAACTCGATATTTATTCAAAGTTTTTATCACATCCGCAAGATCCGGGACGTAATAGCCTATCAACGTTACAGTGGAAAACTTGTCAGAAATGCTGATCCCAGAAAGAGATGATGACATGTAAGAAATTAGCCTCGTGCAACGCACAGCCAATGAAAAGCGCTTCATTCCGAACTTGCCAATCGGCTAATTGGATATCTGATCCTTTGATAAGGCAACATAAATACCTCGCCGGCCTCACCTTTCGAACACTTTCATATTCATTCGAAATCACGCGTATATAGAATAGGACGATAAGGCAAAATGAAGCACGTCAGTGTTGCCATCATAGGCGCCGGTGAGCAATCGCGCGACATCTCGTACTAGTCTCTAACATGTCAAGGTCCTACGGGCATTTCCATGCTCAAGCAGCTTCTTCAAGATGGTTTCAACGCGACGTTATTCGAGAGACGCAGTTCCGTTGGGGGATTGTGGGCATACGACGCAAATAACGGATGGACTACTGCATTAGCGTCTACAAGTGCAAACATCAGCAAGTATACCTGTGGATTTACCGACTTCCCGATACCAGACAGTAAGTCGGGCCAGTCTCTGCTGATACGATGACGCATGCTGACTGCAACCAGAGTATCCAGTCTATCTCAGCGCAGCAAACTTTCAAGAGTTTATGCAGAGCTACGCGGAGCACTTCAAGCTCACAGAGCATATCTCGTTCAACAGCAGTGTCCAAGTCGTCAACCGCAACAGTGACGATAGCGGGTGGATATTGCAGGTTGAGAAAGTCGGAACGGGCGAAAAAGAGTCTCGCCCATTTGACAAGGTCGTTTTCTGCCACGGCTATCAGACTAAAAGAGTGATGCCGACATTTCCGGGGCAGGACAAATTTGAAGGAGATGTTATACACTCGCAGCAATATCGAAGGTACGCGGTACTAGGGCACTCAATTTTCCGGAGCATACTAACCAGTAATCTCTAGCCCAGAAGCGTTCCGGGACAAAACAGTGGTAGTCCTAGGCCTATCCACGACAACAGGCGAGATCACGCCACAAGTCATCAGCACAGCGAAAAAGGTCTACGTCTCCCATAGAAGTGGCCAAATAATGGTCAAGCGCATGCGTAAAGGACGGCCGACAGATTTAATAGTCTTGTGGAGACGTCGCCAAATCACTCAGTGGATGGCAAAGAACATGCCTAATTTCTACAGATACTTGGCGGGCTGGGGAGCCAGACTCCTCTCGTCGCAGTTCTCAGATGTGAAACTCGACCCGGAATGGCGGATTCAGTCATTTCGTAACCCGACACTGCGATTACCAGGTCTTATCCAAGATATCGTTCCTCACTTGCAGGATGGTCGCTTGACGAGTTTGCACGGGATTAAGCGTTTCTTGGGTGGACGGTCAATCGAGTTTGATGACGGAACGGTAGTAGATGACGTGGACAGCGTTATCTTGACTACATGTTACTGTGTTGACTTTTCTGTCTCTCCCTTCATCGAAAAGAGTATGCCAAAGTCACCGACTTATCATGGGCCTGCCATTCATCGGCTATACATGAATGTCTTTCCACCCAAGTACGCAGACAGTTGCGCCGTGCTATGTTACTCGGCATATGGCAAAAACAATGGCTTTTCGTTCAGCGATGTCATGAACATGGCTATTTCGAACATTTGGCGAGGCGTGAGCAAACTACCGTCCTACCAAGAGATGGAGGAATGGGTTGACGACCATCAAAAATGGGTCGCGGCAAACTGGGCCCGAGAGCCGCATCTCGACGTGAGCATGGTCAAACAGTATGAGTTCCAACCCTGGATGCACCAGCAAGCGGGCACAGGAATGGAGAACCTTGGGTGGGGATGGGCAGGGTGGAAGTTCTGGTGGAATGATAGACAGATGTACAACCTGATGAATCACGGTGTAGAGACAGCTCACATGTTTCGGTACTTTGAGACGGGCAAGAGAAAAACGTGGGAGGGGGCGAGGGATGAGATTATTCGTCAGAATAGGATAGTCGAGGAGAACTTTTCTGGAAAGAACAAGAAGCTGAGGGAGGAATAGGTTGCAGCAAAGCCAGGAGAACTTTTTCTAGAACGACAACTCCTGCATCTTGGGTCCGGCATTAGAATCGGATGTAGGTGGCTATATTTGGCTTCGCTGGAAATATGACCGCATCTCATTTACTATCCTTGCACATAACGGGTTTGTTTAAGCCCGGCGAACGGACCAGTTGCCTCTGTTCTGCACCGCATAAAGGACCTCTCCAAAATTATGCTCAGGAGAAAACGGTCGAGCTGCGGAATTGAACCTGGCCGCCGATCCCCAATGGAACGCCCCCTGCAGCGGGTGTTTCGATGGTTCTGGTTGGTGCATGTAACGGCGTGCGGCTCAACGCCCCGGTTACGTACTCTGATCCCGTGGAAGTGGAACCCGGGCCAAGCTCTATGTTCGGGGATGGGGCGGAAAGGCAGCTAGTGTGAGCCGAGGCTATGCCGTTCGTGGGTAGCTAGCTGGTCTGGTTTCTTCGTTCGTTGAGGTGGTATTGCACTGCCTGCTATGCCATGTGTGAGCCAAGCCTGTAGATTCTGCACTCGATGTTGCGTTCTGGTAGCAGCTATTGGTTCTGCATGTATAGTATAATGGGGAGTTAGTCGGTGGTGCAGGTGACCCCTGACTTGTTCTGGACTGAATGCCGAGGTCGTTACATTCAACGAGGACCTCCCCTGGTTTAAACCGGGATGCTAAGAGATTCTGCTCCGTTTTGATGGATAGATAAATAGCAAGTTGCAGCCGACTTTATGCTGCTCCTCACCATCCATTCATTACAGTCATTCCTTCATTCTCCCTTGTTGACCTACCACGGCCACAGGGACGTCATTCATTTATAACACTCTTTGATTGGATCTCACTTAATACATCATGAGACACGCCTTCTTTGCTGGTCTTCTGGCCGCCCCAGCTTCTGTGTGCGCCGTGGCCCTCACCGGCTACGAGTACATCGTGGTCGGCTCCGGCGCCGGAGGAGGTCCTCTGGCTGCTCGCCTTGCACTGGCTGGTCACAAGACTCTTCTCATTGAAGCTGGTGACGACTATGCCTCTCTCAACTATACGGTCCCTGCCTACTCAGCCAATGCGTCTGAGGATCCTGAGATCTCGTGGAACTTCTTTGTTCGTCACTATGCCGATGATGAGCGACAAGCTCGTGACTACAAGACCACTTACGATACTCCCAACGGAGAGTACACTGGTCTTAACCCCCCCGAGGGCGCTGAGATGAAGGGTACTCTGTATCCCCGCACCCAAGCTCTCGGTGGCTGCACGGCTCACAATGCTTTGATCGCCGTGTACCCCCACCAGTCTGACTTTGAGTACATTGCCTCTCTGACCGGTGATGACTCCTGGTCAGCGGACAACATGCGCAAGTACTTTGTCAAGGCCGAGGACAACAACTACCGCCCTGCTGGCGAGGCTGGCCACGGCTACGATGGCTGGCTCAGCACTGAGACTGCCCCCCTCAGCATTCCCCTCAACGACGAGCAGCTTTTCAGCATTCTCGGTGGTGGCGCCGTTGCTCTGACTGAGATGAGTGGCAAGAACATCACCCTGGACGGTCTGCTTGCCGACGATGCCAACGCCGATACTCTAGCTCGTGACCAGGAGGCTGGCTTCTACCAGATCCCACTGTCTACCAAGGATGCCAGCCGCATTGGACCCCGTGAGTTTATCCTCTCTGTCCGCGATGCCAAGCACCCCAACGGCACCAAGAAGTATCCCCTCGATGTCCGAACCAACTGCTACGTCACCAAGGTCACTTTCGATGACTCCAAGCCCCCTCGTGCCAATGGTGTCGAGTTCCTCGACGGCAAGCATCTCTACAAGGCCAGCCCTCTTGCTACCGGTGCTGCTGGCACTCCCGGCAACGCCACTGCTTCCCGTGAGGTTGTCGTTGCTGGCGGTGTTTACAACACTCCCCAGATCCTCAAGCTCAGCGGTATCGGACCTGCTGATGAGCTGAAGAAGTTTGACATCCCCGTCGTCTCTGATCTTCCCGGTGTTGGCACCAACCTGCAGGATCACTATGAGATCTCCGTCCAGGGAACTCTCGAGAACAACTTCACATCTTTCGATGGCTGCACCTTCGGTCTCTACACTGATGAGGACCCCTGTGTCGACCGCTGGAGAGCTCCTGTTGATGGCGATCACGGCATCTACTCCTCTTCTGGTCTCGCTGCCTCCATGTTCTACAAGAGCTCCACTGCTGACAAGGACAACTTTGACATCTTCGCTTTCGGTGGTCCCGTCAACTTCAGAGGATACTTCCCCCAGTACGCCGTCAACGCCACCATCGAGCACAACTGGTTCTCGTGGGCCATCCTCAAGGCTCACCCCCGCAACAACGCCGGCGAAGTCCTCCTCAAGTCCGCTGATCCTCTCGACATGCCTGCCATCACCTTCAACTACTTCGACACTGGAAATGGCGACTACTCTGCCGATCTCCAGGCCCTGTACGAGGCCGTCGAGCTTACCCGCAGCGCACTTGCCAACCAGCCCGTCAACGTCACCGAGGTTCTTCCCGGTGCTGGTGTCACTTCTAAGAAGGACATTGAGACTTACGTCAAGGATGTTGCTTGGGGTCACCATGCTTCCTCGACTTGCCCCATTGGTGCTGATGATGACAAGATGGCGGTTCTCGACTCCAAGTTCCGAGTTCGAGGTGTCGCTGGTCTTCGTGTTGTTGATGCTTCGGTTTACCCTCGCATCCCTGGTACCTTCACAGCTGTGTCGACCTATATGGTTGCTGAGAAGGCTGCTGATGTCATGCTGGCCGAGCTCGAGGAATAGATGTTTATGAGACAAGTGGTCGTAATGTATATTAATGTTGAGCTGATCTTAGACGAAGACTAATACCAAGTAATGTTTGAGATATAGACTAATCTACCTCATGAGATAGTGAACATGTGATGCTTATCTACCACGTATCATTGATCTAACTGCTTCTCAATTCACTCAAGAGCTACCTCTTATTCCGTCCATCTAGGCAAAGCCGAGGTTCAGTGTATACTTCAGCGGTGTCTTGCCTGTGATGTAAACATGGCTCCCTTGTAAAGTGAGATTACCGCCGTGCCAACTGTACTGCTCACCAGCATCAGCAGCGATCAGTCCCTTTCCATTTCCTGGCCCAAAGGTGATCTTGTCACCGCCCATGCTGTACTCTCCCTTTCCTTCAATGAGATGGTAGATGGTTGTGTTATCGCTATCAAGAATCTCTTCAACTCCCTTGAACTTCCCGCCCTCTCTAAAGGTCAGTTCAAAAGTCAGCTCCACGTCATCTTCTCCTGTAACCTCAAAATCTAGATCATAACCCTTCTTAGTCGGCTTGATCTCGACATCGGTCTTGAGACGACGAACACTGGTTGGACGGTTCGTAAAGTCAAGCATAGCATAAAAACGACCATCGACCGACTTGGACAGCGCATATGTTCCATTGTCGTCGCGTTTATCGGCTGGAATAGGTAGGTAGTATGGAACTTCGATCTCGCTCCCCAGCTTAATAACACCATCCTTGGAGAGCTCAACGCCATTCGACCGGAAGTGGCCCATGCTGAAGAAGCTAGCACTAAGTCGCACGGCTTCAAGAACAGCCTTTCCGTTCCAGGCTCGGAACATGGTTGGATTCGTCGAAAGGCCCGAGCCCATTCGGTTGTAGAACTCGGCCTTCTTTCCGTCCATGGTATACCAGTCCGACCCACCAAATGCCGAGACTGTGAGCTTTCCACGCCTGGCTCGCACGAGACCTGCTGACTTGTAGTGCTTCGTGAAGTCGGAGAATGGTTGCTTTGGCTTGGGCAATTCTGCTGCCAGCTCAGGGCGTTCTATGATGTTGCCTAGAAAATCACCCAATTGAGGTCCAACTCGCTTCTCAATGAGACGAGCCATTGCAGCGAACCGACCGTTTTTGTCTAGCAGAGCAAGCTCGCGAAACTGGGGGTAAAAGTTGCCCATGTTATCCCCTGGAGGCTGAGACTGGTCCTGTCGACGGCTTTGGATCGTCTCCATCTCGCCGTTTGGCTCTGCGTGCTCAATGGAAAGCTCAAGGTTTTTGCGAACGAAGCTGACTAACTCTGTGTAATTAAGCTCGTGAGCTACCGTCAATAGAGAAGGGTTCGACACAGCCGAGTAGTAGTTAGGGCTCCGCTCTGAGTAGATGCCATCAGCGTCGATGTCGATTCCCTCTGCCAGCCACTCATCGATCCTCTCAATCAAGCTGGGATCTTGGATGATGTTGGAGATGCGTGCCAAAGCGCTGCAAATCTTCCATCTATGATTGGGAGTGTGGATTCCGCCCTTTGCAAGACCAGGTGCAGCCTTTTTGAGAATGCCACGCATGGCTGATGCGAAAGGCTTCGAAGCCTCATGGTCGTCGCGTTCTAGAATGCGTACCATGATACCAAAGTCTTCGATCAAGAAGCCGGTGTCAGGCGGGGAGTGTCGATTGCCGACAGTATAAGTCCCGTCGTCATGCTGGACATCTACCAGCACAGAGAGCATCTCCTCGATATGCGGCAGTAGAGATTCATCGTGGTAGTAGGTCGAGTTTGGCCAGACAAATGGTGTAACCAGTCGACGGACCTCGCGTGTCAATGACCTCGGTGAGCCATTCAATGAGGCATTTTTACCGTCAATAACGGTCTGTACCTGAGCATCAGCAGACTTGGTGAGAAGCTTCAGACTGGCCCAATCCTTGGCTGAGGTAGAAGAGGCGGTGGCCGTGATGGCAAGCATCGCCACGCCTGCTGCCCTAAGGACACTCGACATACGCAAAAGATGCATTGGAACGCGACAAGACTGGGAATCCGTGCACTGCCTACATGACGAGAGTCAGCGCATGGCACAAGCTTAAATAGGTAAACAAAATCTGCCAAGCCCGAGGTTCGGTGCCTGATATACCGATTACAGCAGCAATCGGCTTCATGAAGAGCTGCCGAAGTCCACTTCCCCGCGGGCAAGGCTTCAGTAGAGGTTAGATCCTGTGGGGGTGTTGTTGGCTAGCACGATTAAGCTTAACCTAGTAAATGACGATGGACATTGGGGGATCGCTCGGACAAGTGTCCGAAGCAGTGAAATCTTGTCTGGATGTAATGCAGTTCTTTCTTGCAGGTAGTATCATAATAGTAGCGAGGTTTCTGGAGATATGATGTAACAATTGGAGTACAGTTTTGGCAGCTGGTCATGTTGGTTGGCTCATAGTTGAAGTTTTATCGCTTCTTGCCATTTACTGCGTGAGTGGCGTTGTAAAATGGTATAGCTTCAATGGGGAAATGATATTAGACCATATCTGTTGAATGTGTCTATATAGCAGCGGCTGTTCATTATCATACAACCTGGTAATCAATAAATAGTTGTGATGAAATCTTCATTCCTGTATTTACCGGTAGCAAGTCTGTTGACTTTCGGAGCTGACTCGGCCGAGCCGAGCTCCTTCGGCTTTTGATCAAGAAGGACAGTTTATGCCGATCATTACGGATCATTTAAATTCGATTCAAAGTCAGTCAACATTTTTTATATCTTGATAAGAACTCCTAGACTCTAAAAGACCATTTAATTGAGATGCTTCCCACTATGCGTTCGCTTGGCCGCACGGCTCGTGGGGTTCCGCTGCACGGAAAATCATCAACACCCTCTCTATTAGTCTTGGACGACTATCTTCGGATCTCGGCAAATCATTTTCAGCACTTGCAGCCTCCAAAATTGCAAGTTGACATATCCCATACCTACATCCCTCAGCGAACTGCCGAAGAAAAAAGCAGCTTGGTCGAGAAGCTCTACCCATACGACATCATCTCGACCATGCGTGAGAGAACGCCGTTCGCTGGGGAGCTGCTTCGCCAACTGCCCAACTTAAAGTTACTGTTATGCACCGGCACTCAGTTTGAGACGTTTGATCTGGAAGTTGCCAAGGATCTAGGGATCACAGTCGCTTCAGCGCTAGGTCGCGGGCGGAGTGACGGAACGCAGCATAAGCAGGACATTCGCAAAGGAGGAAGCCATCCTGCAACGCACCATACATGGGCCATGATCCTCGCTCTGGCGAGAAACATTGCAGCTGACGATGCTTCCATCAAAGCTGGTGGTTGGCAATCAGACATGGCTATTGGTCTATCCGGAAGGACTCTGGGAGTTGTTGGTCTGGGAAGGCTAGGGGCAGCAGTGGCGAGAATCGGGTCTTTGGCTTTTGGCATGAAGATCAAGTGCTGGAGCAGCAGATTGGACCAATCTAGGGCTGATGAAATGGCGGCTAAGCTTGGCTTGCCTATTGTGGACGAGGATGGCGACAAGACCTTTGAATCAGTGAGCAAGGAAGAGCTCTTTGCAACTGCTGATGTAGTCACTCTGCACTACGTTTTGAGTGAGCGATCCCGCGGTCTTATCGGCGCCAAGGAACTCAAGGCGATGAAGAAGTCGGCGTTGCTGGTTAACACATCCCGTGGCGCACTTATTGACGAGATGGCACTGCTCGAAGCAGCGAATGAGGGGTCTATCCGCGGCGCGGCACTGGATGTCTTTGAGTCTGAGCCTCTGCCGGCGGATAGTCCATGGCGGTCTCAGGACTGGGGAAAGGGTAATAAGAGTCGTGTCTTGTTAACGCCGCACATGGGGTACGTGGAGGAGGGTATTATGAATAGCTGGTATGCTGAACAGGCAGAGAATATCGAGAGATGGTTAGAAGGAAAGGATGTTCTTCATCAGTTGGTCTGAGGCAGTACCTATCACCTCTACAGCATATATGCAACGTATGTAACGTATGTAACTAAATGTGGCAAAGACAACTCGATGCAAGTGACACATTGCGTGTAGTGTATTAAAGAGAATCCACTCTCAAATCATATCTAAGATAAGTCATCAACGCCATCGTATGAAAGAAACCTGCTCTAATAATATCAATAAATACATTCTAAATCATCTTCATTCTGTTCTGTAATCATCTCATCAACCGCCGACAAGAGCACTGAGCGAGGAATCAACATCACTCCTCTGCTTGTTTGTTCGCCTCAGGCTCTTGCCCAACGATTGACTCGAGTTTCTCTCGGAACGAATCGTCGTAATAGCTCATAACGGAGGACGTCCGCGCCGTGTCCATCGACGTGCGAGGCGACGGGGCATAAGCGCTGCCATCCGCTGAGAAGATGGACTCACGCACTGACGCGGAGTACTGGCTGCTTGTGTTGCGCGCTGGGAGTTGGAGGCGCTTGGAGGAGGCGGATGTGACGGAGAGATTCTTCTTCTCGAACATGGCGAGCTTGTCGGAAACGGAGCCAGCTCGTTTCTGAAGCACGGTCAGGTCGTTGTTTGGTTTGGTGGTGTCTTTCTCTTCTAGCTTGCGCATCCAGGCGAGGCGGTCGCTTAGTGCGCCTGGTCGCTTGGAGTTGACTCGGGAGAGGGGGGTTTGAGTTTCTGATGAGGGTGACTCGGTGGCCTTGGGGGGAGGTCCGAGGCTGGTGGGTCTCTTCAATGCCAATTGAGGGTTTCGTGGGATTTGAATTGGCTTTTGTGGTGTAGCAGTAGACGATGAGTCAAGCGGGCTGGTGCTGAGTGGTCTTGGTGGCGGGGGCATAGCCAACCGTGCCTCACGCTCTGCAGTCCATCTTGGCGATTCTTTTACAGATGGAGTAGATGGAGTGGCGATGAGGCTGTCATTTGGCACCAGGCGAATAGTGGCGGTGCGTAGTGCATTTGAATCGTGATCTTCGTTAGGGGCCTGGAACATAGTCTCCAGGTCTAGAGGTAATGACTTGCGATGGTTCTTGAGGTTCTTGACCGGCTGGTGAATTAAATGCCTGGCCTCGACCGGTCGCCCACGGTCCAAAATACTAGGCGTCGTCGACGCATCTGGACGGTTGAAGGCTTCCAGCGCCGATGCCCGAGCGTGGCGCTGGTCTGCATCGCTGCTGTCGATAAAAGTCAATGGCCGAGAGCCTTCATTGCGATTGACTGGCTTCCGCGAAAAGTGATGACTAAGTCTCGGCGACGACGCGTCGACAGGCTGCTGCTGCTGCTGCTTGTCGGCGTCCTTGGGCTGGAGGAGCCAACTACTCGGGAGACGCAGGCTCTCGAGGCCGTTTAACTGGACATCAAGTCGAAAGTCGGACGCGTTGGAGTGCGCAGCGGCGGGATGGGACCTGACGTCGGGCTTGGATTTGGCTTTATTGAGGCGTCGCAGCGGGATCAGGCTGGAGAGCTTATGGGCCAGCGGTCGCCACAGAGGTTTATCGTTGCTGTTGCTGTTGCTGGTCTTGTTGCCTGCCATTGTCTTGTCTTACGACTCTCTCTCTCTTTTCTTTTCCGAGATCAGATCAAAAAGGGTTGCATCAAAGATACCGATTGCATCACACACACTATTTTTCCTGGCTGCTTGTAAAAAGCAGTCACAAGTTTTTTTTGGCTGCTCTGTGTTTGTTTACAGGTCCATGTTTGGTTTGGGGGCAAAAGGGGCGAGGAATGCGTTGCATTGCTCGCTTAACGTTACCCCCTTCATTGTTTCAAATGACCCGGTGCCTAGTTCGGGCTTAGCCGATATTACATACTGCATGATTTCACTATGGGCTTGACTTGTTTAAGGATAGTCTTCTCCAGTAAGAGAGGTGGGGTAGACGTGGCCGAGGTTGCATTCTAACCTAGAGTCGACAATTGTGAATTAAGAACAAGTCAAGAGATGCTCAAAAGTAACCAACAGACCATGAGATTTATAGAGAGGTAATGCTGAGTACAGACCAGTAAATTAACATATATAAGTAAGTTAAAAGGTCGAGATGAGAAGGCGTTGTTGTCGTCCGTGCTTCGTAAACATCTCGTTAAAACGTAAATGTCATCAAGCTTAATGCATTTCATTTCACATGACGAGATCCTTCACGGGCACGCCCCAATTATTGCTTCTAGAACAAATTACAACCCGTAACCGCAATTGCAATATTGAAGAGCAATTTCATCCCGTGATCTCTCATGTGATTCAATGACGTCTCGAAATCCCCGGAGTCAAGCTTTTACGGCTCGTCTGATCGGAATGCACACTAACGCTAATTAATCGGCATGGCAACGCCGCCTGATTGATTTTACAAGTTCGTCATCGATAACAATTAGGAATGCCATACAGATGACCTTTTGCGAGATTCAATCGATACTCTTCATGTCTCACGACAGCACAGTCGAGGTCACCTGAATATCGCGCAAACCCCCGTTTCAAATGCCAGACCTACGTGAAACAATGCCCGCTTGGCACGCAGTTGAAGATGCACTGAAACACCGATGGAAGAGCTTAAGTAACTCTCACGACTCAAGAACATGGCGGAATGTTGATTGCATATAATAACTATCCGCATAATGCTTCAATTAAGAGCTTTGCCTCAAACCCTTTTTCATCGCTCCCATGACTGGCCTGGGCATTGAGCACATTTGATGAAAATGGTGGACTGTGAGTGCTCCAAAGGATGTTTTCAATTATTTCACTTGAACAATTAGATTTACAAAGTGAGTATGTAATGCATTACCACCGAACTCACACGACTAACTACCGAGCTATGCCGTATGTTATTCTGGCTTGCGCCCGTACACATACCGTACTACAAAATAACCATGGATCTTGCGGTT
This sequence comes from Fusarium sacchari, assembly GCA_017165645.1. Taxonomy (NCBI): domain Eukaryota; kingdom Fungi; phylum Ascomycota; class Sordariomycetes; order Hypocreales; family Nectriaceae; genus Fusarium; species Fusarium sacchari. The sequence continues at coordinate 255,985 of JADANP010000034.1, forward strand.
GCGCAGAGCCTTTCTGCTCTGCATCAGGAACACTTGGTACTCGTCCTTTGGCCATTGCAGCACATTGTTCCACAACAGTAGAGTATATCCTTAGATAATCTGTGAGTATACAACTGAAACAAAGCGTAAACTCATCTTACCTTCCATATCATTCTCCAATGTCAGCTTGACAAATCGACCGACCTCAGCCAACTTTGGATCCTTGGGCCAGTCCCCAATTGGAATCTGTAATCGCGCATCGGATCAGCCTTGTAAGAGCTCTCTGATCAACTAAAAACTCACCTTATAGTCAACTGTCTTAATGTCCACAAACCCCGCCTCTTCCATCCCCTTCGGCTGCAAGTCATGCACAAAGAATGGCCGACCAATCGCTTTGCCACCTTCTTCATACAGCTTATTGCACAGCTTGTAGAACTCTTGTTCTTCAGCTGTGCCATCGTCGCTGCGGAAATGAATGTCGGCCTCAACAGACTCGACCCAGCCTCCTGGCGTACAAACACGGTAGGCCTGCTGGTACAAAGCAGTCCAATCTTGGATGGCGCCAAAGAGATAACGCATGTGGATGAAATCAAAGGTGTTGTCTTTCCAGGTCCACGTTTCAGTGGCATCGTCGATCTCGAAACGCACATTTGGGGGGACCCATTTTGGCTGTGTTGGTGAGAGATCAGTTGCTGTTACTTCTGCTTGCGGGAACAGATCTGCGAAGTCTCTGCAAGTGTGTCAGCGTCGCGTCGTGTAATAGAGCATGTAGTCTTCTTACATTGCCCAGATCCCTAATCGGTTTATTAGCTATAGTTATAAATCTATTATATCTCGGCCAGATTAAGCTCTTAGCCATAAATCTTAGTAGTAAATAATACTTCTAGCTTATAACTTAAATATTATATTAAAATATCTAACTAATTACTATAATATAAGGCTAAAAAGAAAGAAACCTAAATAATAACTCTTTAATTAGCTTTAAAGGTATATAAAAACCTTTAATTTATTAATTAAAAAAAGTTAATTTAATACTATTAATATCTTTTTTTAATTTTTAAAATATTATTTTTTATATTAATAAAACTAGTTTTTAATTAATAAAATTTTAATTAAATATATATTTAAAATTATATTAATAAGGCTATTATAATACCTTAAGTAATAATAGCCTATAATATAAACTTTTTTAAAAAACCTTAATTTATTTTTTAATAAAATTTAAAATATAATTTATTTATAAGATTTTTATAAATTAAATAATAAATTCCTTATTAAGTTTACTTTATTTAATTATATAATTATTATTTATATAATAATTAATAATAAATATTATAATATTTAGCTAGATAAGGCTAAATATAACGTTATACTAAATATATAACACTCAGCTACTAACAAGTCTTACTTATAAGCCTATAAGTTTATATACACAGTTAGGTATAATATATATAAGGTAAAGATTATTAAATTCAGAGTCTCAAGCTATAAATCTAACCCTTAAGAGGGTAAAGGTCACGTAACCTCGACCTATTATATAATAATTATAACGGTTAGGGTTTCTAAACAAGTAAACTAATCTATACTAGGTTTATATTTATAGAATATATAAGGCATTATATTAAGTATATTAGGTTATTATATCTCTTAATAGTTAATAATATAAGTTAGGCTTATTAAGGTAAAGAAGTCTTATTAATAGCTAATAAGTTAAGTTCTATCTAGTGCTAAATAAATATATATATATATATTATAAGGGCTTATAGTTAAGTAAGTTAGGGCTTATAGTAAGTCTATAAGTTAGATTATAAGTCTATTATAAGCCAGTAAGGTAGCTTATAGTAAATCTTTTTTAATATAATATAAATTAATTTATAATTAGTAAAAATTAATAAGGTATATATAATATAAGTATTATATTTTATTTAGTTATAATATAATCTCTTTTTTTTTTTTTAATTTTATCCTTAAGACCTACTTATCTATACTTTCTTTTATATAATCCTAGTATATCTTATCTTAATTTTATAATATTTTATTTTCCCTTTTAATAATATATTAGAATTTAAAGTTACTTATAATTATTATATATAAGCTATTTTAATTAAAAATACCGGTTTTCTTATTATATTATATAGTTATTATATTTCTTATAACCTAAAGTATTAGGCCTTATTTAGTTATAAAAACTACTTTTAGTATACTTATTATAGTTATAAGTATAATAGTAAAGAAGTTATTAAAATTAAAGGTTTATTATTATAGGCTTATTTATATATATTTTAAAATTAATTTTAGTAATAAATTATTTTACTATTAAAAAGTATTATCTTAATAAAAAAAAGAAGTTAGCTAAAACTAAATTATTATAATTATAGTAATAAGTTAATAAGTATTTAAATTATTTAATATATCTTTATTATTAGTATTATTAGTTAAATAAGTATAGTTTTAAGATAGTTTATTAAAATATAGAGACTTTAAATAAGTTAAAGTTAATTAAAAATATTAAATTTTTTACTGTAATAAAGGCTTAGCTAATTAGTATAGCTAATATTATTAATTAAAAAGATATTTTTACTTTTAATATTATTAATAAAAATTCCTTAATAGTTATTAGATATTAATAAGGTATTTTAGTAATTCTTATATATTTTTACTTTCTAGGTAGTTTTTTTACTTAATTAAATATTTTATTTTTTTATTAACTATTCTTATTTCCTAAATTGCCTTTACTTTATAGGCTTTTAGTCCTTTTATTTCTATAGATTTATTATATATTTTAATATAAATTATATTTATTACTAACTTAAGCAGTAAGATATAAAAAATAAGATAAATCCTAACCTTTAATAGTAAGTCTAGCTTATAATTATTCTTTAAAACCTTTTTAATAATCTTATATAATTTAATATATTTAAAATTAAGTTTATAGCTTAGTTATTTTATTATAATATTTTTAGTAAATAGGTAAACTATATCTCTCTTTAAAAAGGTAAGTTTCTTTACCTTCTTAGGATTATAATATTACTATATCTATTTTCTAATAAATTTAAGTTTTATTTAAAGTTTATTATATAGGTTTTTTAAGTTATTACTTTTAATTATTACTACTAGGTTAATTATTTTAGGTTCTTATAAATCTCTATAGGCTTTTAATACAAATCTAAAATTAATATATATTAGTATAAGCTTTATACTTTTATTATAGGCAGTATTATATATTAATTAAATATATAGTAGCTTTTTAATTTAATTATTTTATTTATAGTTTATATAATACTATAAATATTATTCTAGTATTTAATTTATTTATTTTATTTATTTATTTACTTAGGCTTTAAATACTATTATAAGCTTATAGTTTAGGCCTAATAATACTAAAAATATATTTTAAAATTATAATATAAATATTAATTCTCTATTTAAGATAATCTTAAATAGTAATTTATATATATTAATAATATATCTATAGATAATATATATAAGTTCTTTTATATCTATATCTTCTCTATAAGGTAGATAATATAAGAACTTAATAAGTTAATTTATAATAATTATAATATTATTATAAAAAATTCTTATTAAAAGTTCTTTAAATAGTAATAGCTTTATAATAAAATCTATTATAATTAAATCCTATAGTTATTATATTATAGGTAATAGTTAAAGTTCTTTATAAGGTTTATATTATTATACTTTTATTTTAATATAAAGGTTATATTATTTAATAACCTTTTTTATTATTATTTACTATACCTTATATTTATATTATAGAAGTTATTTAAGAGTTTTTATTACTTCTTAATATTTATATATAAGATATTTATAGAATTCTTATATAAACTTTTTAATTTCTTTAGAATTTCCTTAATTACTATTACTTATATCTATCCTAAAGTTTATATCTATTAGGTAAATCTATATTCTTTTTTATTATTTATCTTTAATACTTATTCTATTATTTTTATAATATTAGTATTATGATCTAGTTATTAATTTATTATATTTACTTTCTTATTTTCTAATCTTTTTCTATAAATAATTATAAAATTAAATTTATATAAATATTTAATATAATATAGTTATTATTAATTAAGTTTATATATTATAGTAAAGTAAAAGATATTTTAATAGTTTATATATATCTTAATTTAATACTTACTTTTTATTAAGTAATATTTAAACTTCTTAAAATAGTTAATAATTATTAAAAATTCCTTATTATAAATTAAATAATTAAGTTTTATTTTATATAGTTTATAAAAGTAAAATATAATAAGATATAATTTCTTTATATTATCTTATTAATTAATTTATTTTTTTAATATAAAGTTTAATATATTTATTTTTAGTTTAATTTCTCTTTTTAGGTTAAATGTTATTAAAATAGGTTTACTAGAGATAGCTTTCTTAAGCTATATAAAGGCTTCTTATATCTTATTATTTTATTTAAATATCTTTCCTTTCTTTATAAGTTTTATTATTAAATTAGTAATTTTATTAAAATCCTTAATAAATTATTAATAATAATTAGTAAATCTTAAAAAAGCCTATATTTCCTTTATATTATTAAGTTCTTTTTAATTTATTATTACTATAATTTTCTTTAGTTTTATTTTAATTTTATTAAGTATAATAATATATCTTAAAAAATTTACTTTTATAATATAAAAGAAACTTTTCTTTAGTTTTATTAATAATTTAATATCTTATAATATTTTTAAAACCTTATAAATATATTTTATATATTTTTCTTTATTATTTAAAAAGATTAAGATATTATTTAAGTAATATATTATAAAGATATTAAAATACTATTAAAGTATATTATTAATTATCTACTAAAATATTATAGGTATATTAATAAAATTAAAAGGCATTACTATATATTTAAATAGTTTAAATTTAATTTTAAATACTATTTTCTATTTATCTCTTTTTTTAATATAGATAAGGTTATATACTTTTTTTAGATCTAGAGTTATAAAGATCTTTTTATTTTATAATTAATTTTTAAGTTCTATAATAAGTAAAAGTAAGGTTTAATCCTTAATAGTATATATATTAATTAGTTAGTAATTAATAACTAATCTATCTTTTTTATTCTTTTTTAATATAAAAAATATTAATAATATTAATATTAAGCTAAATTCTTTAATATAGCCCTTTTTAGATATCTTATTAATATATTCTTTTTAAACTTATAGCTCTTTTTAGTTAAGTAAGTAAAGCTTTTAAAATAGTAAGTTATTATTTATAAGGTTAATTTTATAGTTTTATTTACTATATTTAAGTATTTCTATTTTTAGTTTTTCTTTAAATAATTTATTATATATTTAATATTATTTTAAAATATTCTTAAGTTAATTTTAGCTTAATTCTATAGATATTTTATTTTTATATAGGTCTTATGCCTTAAAAATACCTAGGATTTCTATTTTATTTTTTATATTTTTTTTATATTTATATTATATTCCTTTTAAAGGTAATAGATACTTTATTTTATATTTACCTATATTATTTTTTTTAGTTAGGATTTAAAATATCTTATTATTTATTATAATTATTTCTTTATTACTATTAAGGTTACTAGGGAATATAACCTAGCTATTTCTTTAGTTAATAAGTAGGTTTTATTATTTAAGCTATTATATATCTAATAAGATATTTATATCCTTTTCTAGAAATATAATATTAAAATTTATTTTTTAATTCCTTTTTTTTAATAAAGACTTTAAGGTAATTAATCTTTTAATTTATAATACTATTATTATAATTAAAAAGCTATCTTTTTATATTAACTAATAAGTAAGGTAATAATTTCTATTTTTATAGTAGTTATAGCTTTATAATTATTTTTAGGTTAATAAAGTTTTTTCTTACTTTATAATTAATTTAAGTATTTAGCTATTTTTCTTTAATTTAAACTTATAATATTAGGCAATTTATTAAGTTTACTATATATAATACTTTTAATATATTTATTAATTTAAGTTATTTTTATTTATAATTTTAGTATATCTATAGCTTAGTTATAAATAATATATAACTTTTCTTAATATATTTTAATATATTTATTTGCAGTTACTATTATTATATCTTTCTTTATTAGGGTAGTTATTATTAAATTTATTATTAAATATTATTTATTAAAAGTATTTTTTTAATTTTATATTTATTTCTATAATTCCTTATTTAGAATATTCTTTATTAAATAAATATAATTTATTTACTTTTTATTATTTTTATAGTTTTTCTATATCCTTTAAACTAATATTATTAATAAATAGTTTATTTTTTTCTTATAAATATCTTCCTTAAGTTATTACTTTAAATTCTCTTTTTACTTTTTTAATAATTTATATATTTTCTTTAATTTTTTAAGTTAGTTTATTAATTTAATATATTTTTCTATATAGTATTATATTAAATTATAATTTTATTACTTTAAGGTAATTATATTAGAGATATATTAAATATCTTTCTATTTCTTTTATTAAGTAAGGTTTATTATTAGGTATTTTAAATATAGTTATAGGAAAATAGTTATTATCTAGCTTATTTAATTTATATTAATTATATTAATAGTTTCTATATAATACTTAAGATATCTTATTATATTTAAGGTATATTAGTATTATTTATATATTATCTTAATTATTAAATATAGGTTTTAGATATAAGAGGTTTAATATATTATTAATATAATATACTTTAATATAAGATTATTTCTTATTTTAATATTTTTATATTTCCTAATACCTTATATATAAATTTCTTTTTATATTTTATAAATCCTTATATTATTTTTATTATATTTAACTTTATAAGGCTATTTTTATTTTTATAAGATTTGCTTATTATAGTATTAAAGGTCTTATATAGTAGCTTTAGTGGCCTTGCCTTTATATCCTATACTGTAAAATATTATAACCTAAATAGAAAAAGTACTTATATTATATATACTTTATATTTTTCTTCTAATTATTTATAATTATAGTATACTAAGGGATTTTACTAGTAACTACTAAATCCTAATTATTAAAGTCTAAGATAGATTACTAGTAATTTTAGATAATTACTAGTAATTCTTAAGAATTATTATTAACTCTATAGTAATCCTTTTAATTACTATTAATATTATATAATATATAAATATACTTTCTTAGTACTAAATAGAACTTAATTTACTAGCTATTAATAAAACTTCTTTACCTTAATAAGCCTAACCTATACTATTAACTATTAAGAGATATAATAACTTAATATACTTAATATAATGCCTTATATATTCTATAAATATAAACCTAATATAGACTAGTTTATTTATTTAAAAACCCTGACTATTATATATTAATAGCTTTTATTTAAAATATATTATATTTAATAATTAAGTAATATTATATTATTAAGATATTTAATAATATTAGCCTAGTATTACCTTATATTAAAGAACTACTTAATACTATAGAAATAATAGCTAAAATCTATTAGCTATATAATATAATCTATAACCTATAGAATTAGGTTAATAACTAGGAAATAGCCTTTATAGTAAATAATAATACTTATTCTTAGGGAAGAAAAGATATTAAAAAAGCCTTTAAATTATTTAAATTAAAACTATTTAAAGGATAAGCTATAAATATAGTTTTATTCCTTACTTAAATAAAAGGATATTTTTATATATTTCTAATTAAGCTAGATATTATTACTAAGAAAGTACTTTTTATTATACTATTAATTTAAAAAAACGCTAAAGACTAATTTAAACCTATTTTTAAGAATTACCTAAAGAATAAAGAGATTATATAAGACTAAGATATTATTAATATCTTTACTAATTAAAATAACTTTAAAACTATATTTAAAGATAACTTTAAAGTAATTAATAAAAAAAAATAAATAGTTATAGAAATTATAATATTTAAGTAAACCTATTTATATGCTATTTATTTTATAAAGTTTAGATAACTTATATCTAAAATATAATAAGATAATAAAGCCCTTATAGAGGTTTATTATAAGGAACTTAAGAAAAAAGTTAAAGATAAACTTTATAAGGCTAATAGACTAGATAATATTATTAAGTATATTATAATAATAATTAAAATTAATAAAAGATAATATAAATATAAAAAAAAAAAGTAACTAAAATAGGATAATTAAATAATTTTAACCTATATTACCTTAACTAATAATAAAATAATAATTAAAGTAACTTTTAAAACTAAAGATAGTAATAAGGATATTAATAAAGTAATACTTTATATAGAATATAATTAAGACCTATATTTTTAGGTATTATATAACCTAAAAAAAATAATAACTATAAGCTATAAGATATATCTAAATATAAATACTATAACTATAACTAGATAGGATATATAATATAATAATACTTAAAATTATAAAAGCTATAAAACCTAAATTAAAGTAGGTAAGCCCTAGGACTTACCTAATAGTAGGATCTATAAATAATTATATGTATTTAAATACTAGAAATAATATATAATAGCTATAATATATACTTTAATAGAAACCTAGGAATTACCTAAATTAAACCTAAAGATAATAAAAAATTAAAAAAGAAAAGTAAATTATATACTTTAGAAAAGCTTAAATAAAAAAAAAACTAATAAAATAAACTATAAAATAAAAATTATTATAAATATATAAAGGATCTTAAGAAGTAAAAATACTTTAAAAAAAAATAAAAAGAATAAAAAAAAAAATAAAATAATAAAAGCTTAAGGAATTTAAGAAATAACTTAAATAAAGAAAAACTTAAATATTAAGAATAATAAGATAAGGTAACTTAAGTATCTCTAATATAAATAAGTATAAGTAAGCCTTATAAACTATTAATAATATCTTTATTAAAATAATACTTTAAAATAAAAAAAAATAATAAAAATAGAAAGTTAAAGCTAAAAGCTAACTTTAATAAAAGAAATAATAAAGCTTTTATAGTATAGAATATAGAGGTAAGGCCACTAAAGCTATTATATAAAACCTTTAATACTATAATAAATAAATCTTATAAAAATAAAAATAGCCTTATAAAGTTAAATATAATAAAAATAATATAAGGATTTATAAAATATAAAAAGAAATTTATATATAAGGTATTAAGAAATATAAAAATACTAAAATAGAAAGTAAACTTTATATTAAAGTATATTATATTAATAATATATTAAATCCCTTATATCTAGAGCTTATATTTAATAATTAAAATAATATATATTACCTCTAAAAGAAATATAATATAAGTATAAAAAAGGTATAAAAAGTAAAATAGAAATCCTAGGTATTTTTAAGGTATAAGATCTATATAAAGATAAGAAACCTATAAAACTAAGCTAAAATTAACTTAAGAATATTCTAGAATAATACTAAATATATAATAAATTATTTAAAGAAAAACTAAAAATAAAAGTACCTAAATATAGTAAATAAAACTATAAAATTAACCTTATAGATAATAACTTACTATTTTAAAAGCTTTACTTACTTAATTAAAAAGAGCTATAAGTTTAAAAGAAATATATAAATAAGATATCTAAAAAAGGCTATATTAGAAAATTTAGCTTAATATTAATATTATTAATATTCTTTATATTAAAGAAAAATAGAAAAGATAGACTAATTATTAATTATTAACTAGTTAATATATATACTATTAAAAACTAAACCTTACTTTTACTTATTATAGAACTTAAAGATTAGTTATAAGATAAAAAGATCTTTATAACTTTAGATCTAAAAAGAATATATAACCTTATCTATATTAAAGAAAGAAATAAATAGAAAATAGCATTTAAGACTAGATTTAAACTATTTAAATATATAATAATACCTTTTAGTTTTACTAATATATTTATAATATTTTAGTAGATAATTAATAATATACTTTAATAATACCTTAATATCTTTATAATATATTATCTAGATAATATTTTAATTTTCTTAAATAATAAAAAAAAATATATAGAATATATTTATAAGGTTTTAAAAATATTATAAAATACTAAATTATTAATAGAATTAAAGAAAAGGTTTTTTTATATTATCAAAATAGACTTTTTAGGATATATTATTATACTTAATAAAATTAAAATAAAACTAAAGAAAATTATAGTAATAATAGATTAGAAAGAACCTGGCAATATAAAGGAAATATAGGCCTTTTTAGGACTTACTAACTATTACTAATAATTTATTAAAGACTTTAATAAAATTACTAATCTAATAATAGAACTTATAAAAAAAGAAAAAATATTTAAATAAAATAATAAAATATAAAAAGCCTTTATATAGCTTAAGGAAGCTATCTTTAATAAGCCTATTTTAATAATATTTAACTTAAAAAGAGAAATTAAACTAGAAATAGATATATTAGACTTTATATTAAAAAGATAAATTAGTTAATAAAATAATATAAGGAAATTATACCTTATTGCCTTTTACTTATATAAACTATATAAAACAGAACTTAATTACCTAATCTATAATAAGGAATTTTTAATAATTATTAACTATTTTAAAAAGTTTAAATACTACCTAATAGGAAGTAAATATCAGATTAAGGTATATATAAACTATTAAAATATCTCTTACTTTACTATAATATATAAACTTAATTAATAATAACTATATTATACTAAATACCTATATAAATTTAACTTTATAATTATTTATAAAAAACGATTAGAAAATAAAAAAGTAAATATAATAAGTTAATAACTAGATTATAATACTAATACTATAAAAATAATAAAATAAGTATTTAAAAAAAATAATAAAAAGAAATATAGATTTATCTAATAAATATAAACTTTAAAATAAATATAAGTAATAGTAATTAAGGAAATTCCAGGGAAACTAGAAAAGTTTATATAGGAATTTTATAAATATCTTATATATAAATATTAGGAAATAATAAAGACCTTTAAATAACTCCTATAATATAAATATAAGGTATAATAAATAATAATAAAAAAGGTTATTAAATAATATAATCTTTATATAAAAATAAAAGTATAATAATATAAACCTTATAAAAAACTCTAACTATTACCTATAATATAATAACTATAGGATTTAATTATAATAAACTTTATTATAAAGTTATTACTATTTAAAGAACCCTTAATAGAAATCTTTTATAATAATATTATAGTTATTATAGATTAATTTACTAAGTTTTTATATTACCTACCCTATAGAGAAAATATAAATATAAAAAAACTTATATATATTATCTATAAATATATTATAATATATATAAATTACTATCTAAGATTATCTTAAATAGAAAATTAATACTTATATTATAGTTTTAAAATATATTATTAGTATTATTAGGCCTAAACTATAAGCTTATAATAGTATTTAAAGCCTAAGTAGATAAATAAATAAAATAAATAAACTAAATGCTAGAATAATACTTATAGTATTATATAAACTATAAATAAAATAATTAAGTTAAAAAGCTATTATATGCCTAATTAATATATAATACTGCCTATAATAAAAGTATAAAACTTATACTAATATATACTAACTTTAGATTTATACTTAAAATCTATAAAGATTTATATAAACTTAAAATAGTTAATTTAATAGTAATAATTAAGAGTAATAATTTAAAAAATCTATATAATAAACTATAAATAGAACTTAAGTTTATTAGAAAATAAATATAATAATATTATAATCCTAAGAAGGTAAAGAGACTTACCTTTTTAAAAGGAGATATAATTTACCTATTTATAAAAAATATTATTACTAAATAACTAAGCTATAAACTTAACTTTAAGTATATTAAATTATATAAAATTATTAAAAGGGTCTCTAGAAATAATTATAAATTAAACCTATTATTAAAGGTTAAGATCTATCCTATTTTTTATATTTTACTGCTTAAATTAGCAGTAAATATAATTTATATTAAAATAACTAATAAACCTATAGAAATAAAAAGACTAAAGACTTATAAAGTAAAAGTAATTTAGGAAATAAGGATAATTAATAAGAAAATAAAATACTTAATTAAATAGAAAAACTACCTAAAAAGTAAAAATATATAGAAACTACTAAAATACCTTATTAATACTTAATAATTCCTAAAGAACTTCTATTAAAGACTAAAAAAGGGTTTAAAATAGTAAACTAGTTAATAAGATTTACTATACCTGCCTTAATTAACTTTATTATAATAAAAAAATTAAAAAATATAACTAAGTTCTTTGCCTTTTTACTATTATTTATTATCTTAAAATCCTACTTAAGGGCCTTTAGCCTCTTAAATTAGATTAAGCGCTTTTAATAATAAAGATATATTAACTTTAAAAGATATTTATTTAGCTAATATTATAATTAAATAAGCTTCTCTTTAATAGCTTCCTTATTAGCCTTAATTTAATTCTTTTTTTAAACTAAATAATTTACTATAAAATTAATATAAAAACACCTTATAAATAATAATAAAGAAATAAACCTTTTAATAATATTATATCTTTTTTATTATAAAAATAACTATAATAAGTATATTTAGAATAATTCTTTTACCTATTTTTTATTATATATTTAATATAATTCTTAATATATAAGAAATAAGATATAATTTTATAACTAATAAAGATAATAAGTTTTATATAGGTAAGATAATATTAAGTTATTATAGAAAATATTCTATTAGTAATAAGGGAATATAAGTTTAAGTTAGACTTATTAGAGATAATATAAAAGAAAAATAAATATATAGGTCTTAAGGATAAGATTAATAAAAAAAGGGAGATTATATTATAACTTAAACAGAAAAAGCGCTTATATTATATATACCTTATATTTTTCTTTTAATTATCTATAATTATAGTATACTAAGGGATTCTACTAGTAACTACTAAGCCTTAATTATTAAATCTAAGATAGATTACTAGTAATTCTAAATAATTACTAGTAACTCCTAAGAATTACTATTAACTTTATAGTAATCCTTTTAATTACTATTAATACTATATAGTATATAAATATATTTTTTTAGTATTAAATAGAACTTAGCTTATTAGCTATTAATAAGACTTCTTTACCTTAATAAGCCTATAATATATTATTAACTATTAAGAAATATAATAACCTAATATACTTAGTATAATGCCTTATATATTCTATAAATATAAACCTAGTATAGACTAGTTTATTTATTTGGAAACCCTAACTATTATATTAGATATTACTTAATAAAAAATAAGTACTAGATTAAGATATATATAGACTATTAGAATATCTCTTACTTTACTATAATATATAAACTTAACTAATAATAACTATATTATATTAAATATCTATATAAATTTAACTTTATAATTATTTATAGAAAAGGATTAAAGAATAGAAAAGTAAATATAATAAGTTAATAACCAGACTATAATACTAGTATTATAAAAATAATAAAATAAAATAACCAAGCTATAAACTTAACTTTAAGTATATTAAACTATATAAGATTATTAAAAAGATCTTAAAAAATAACTATAAACTAGACCTATTATTAAAGATTAAAATCTATTTAGTCTTTTATATTTTATTACTTAAATTAACAGTAAATATAATTTAAGTTAAAATAAGTAATAAATTTATAAAAGTAAAAGGACTAAAAATATAAAAAGTAAAGGAAATTAAGAATATATAAAAAATTAATAAATAAATAATATACCTAATTAAATAGAAAAACTACCTAGAAAGTAATAATATATAGAAACCACTAAAGTACCTTATTAATGCCTAATAATTCTTAAAGAACTTTTACTAAAAACTAAAGAAAGGTCTAAAATAGCAGACTAGTTAATAAGATTTACTATACCTGCCTTAATTAACTTTATTATAGTAAGAAAATCAGAAAATATAACTAAGTTCTTAGCCTTCTTATTATTATTTATTATCTTAGAATCCTACTTAAAAGCTTTTAAACCCTTAGATTAGATTAAGTACTTTTAATAATAAAGGCATATTAATTTTAAAAGATACTTATTTAATTAAGATTATAATTAAAGAAGCTTCTCTTTAGTAGCCTTTTTATTAGCCTTAATTTAATTCTTTTTTTAAATTAAATAATTTACTACCTAATTAATAAAAATACCTTATAAATAATAAAATAAAAAAATAAATCTTTTAATAGTATTATACCCTTTTTATTATAAAAATAACTATAATAAATATACTTAAAATAATTCTTCTATCTATCTTTTATTATATATTTAATATAATTTCTAATATATAAAAAATAAAATATAATTTTATAATTAATAAAGGCAATAAGTTTTATATAGGCAAAATAATACTAAGTTACTATAAAAAATATTCTATTAGTAGTAAGGAAATATAGATTTAAGTTAAACTTACTAGGAATAATATAAAAGAAAAATAGATATATAGGTCTTAAGGATAAGACTAATAAAAAAAAAGAGATTATATTATAACCTAAATAGAAAAAGTGCTTATATTATATATACCTTATATTTTTCTTCTAATTATTTATAATTATAATATATTAAGGGATTCTATTAGTAATTACTAAGCTTTAATTATTAAAGTCTAAGATAGATTATTAATAATTCTAGATAATTACTAGTAATTCTTAAGAATTACTATTAACTTTATAGTAATTCTTTTAATTACTATTAATACTATATAGTATATAAATATACTTCCTTAGTATTAGATAAAACTTAGCTTACTAGCTATTAATAAGATTTCTTTACCTTAATAAGCCTAACCTATACTATTAACTATTAAGAGATATAATAACCTAATATACTTAATATAATGCCCTATATATTTTATAAATATAAACCTAGTATAGATTAATTTACTTATTTAAAAACCCTAACTATTATATAAAAGCTTTATTACTTCTTTTATTAAAGTTAGCTTTTAGCTTTAACTTTTTACTTTTATTATTTTTTTTTATTTTAAAGTATTATTTTAGTAAAGATATTATTAATAGTTTATAAGGCTTATTTATACTTATTTATATTAAAAATACTTAAGCTACTTTATTTTATTATTTTTAATATTTAAGTTTTTTCTTATTTAAGTTATTCTTTAAATTTCTTAAGCTTTTATTACTTTATTTTTTTTTATTTTTTTTTTTATTTTAAAGTATTTTTACTTTTTAGGATTTTTTATATATTTATAATAATTCTTATTTTATAGTTTATTTTATTAGTTTCTTTTTTATTTAAGCTTTTTTAAAGTATATAATTTACTTTTTTTTTTTAGTTTTTTATTATCTTTAGGTTTAATTTAGGTAATTCCTAGGTCTTTATTAAAGTATATATTATAATTATTATATATTATTTCTAGTATTTAAATATATATAACTATTTATAGATCTTACTATTAGGTAAGTTTTAAGGCTTATTTATTTTAGTTTAGGTTTTATAGCTTTTATAGTTCTAGGTATTATTATACTATATATCCTATTTAATTATAGTTATAGTATTTATATTTAAATATATCTTATAACTTATAGTTATTATTTCTTTTAGGTTATATAATACTTAAAGATATAAATTTTAATTATATTTTATATAAAGTATTATTTTATTAATATCCTTATTACTATCTTTAGTTTTAAAAGTTATTTTAGTTATTATTTTATTATTAATTAAGGTAATATAGGTTAAAATTATTTAATTATCTTATTTTAATTACTTTTTCTCTTTTATATTTATACTATCTTTTATTAATTTTAATTATTATTATAATATATTTAATAATATTATTTAGTTTATTAGCCTTATAAAGTTTATTTTTAATTTCTTTTTTAAGTTTTTTATAATAAACTTCTATAAAAGTTTTATTATTTTATTAAATCTTAAATATAAGTTATTTAAATTTTATAAAGTAAATAATATATAAGTAAGTCTATTTAAATACTATAATTTTTATAACTACTTATTTCTTTTTATTAATTACTTTAAAGTTATTTTTAAGTATAGTTTTAAAGTTATTTTAGTTAGTAAAGATATTAATAGTATTTTAATTTTATATAATCTCTTTATTCTCTAGGTAGTCTTTAAAAATAGATTTAAACTAATTCTTAGCATTTCTTTAAATTAATAGTATAATAAAAAGTATTTTCTTAGTAATAATATCTAGCTTAATTAGGAATATATAGAAATATCTTTTTATTTAAATAAGAAATAAAACTATATTTATAGCTTATTTTTTAAATAGTTTTAATTTAAGTAATTTAAAGGCTTTTTTAATATCTCTTTTTCCTTAAAGATAAGTATTATTATTTACTATAAAGACTATTTCCTGGTTATTAACTTAGTTTTATAGGTTATAAATTATATTATATAGCTAATAGATTTTAGCTATTATTTTTATAGTATTAAGTAGTTCTTTAATATAAGGTAATACTAGGCTAATATTACTAGATATCTTAATAGTATAATATTACTTAATTATTTAATATAATATATTTTAAATAAGAGCTATTAATATATAATAATTAAAGTTTTTAAATAAATAAACTAGTCTATATTAGGTTTATATTTATAAAATATATAAGGTATTATATTAAGTATATTAGGTTATTATATCTCTTAATAGTTAATAATATAGGTTAGGCTTATTAAAATAAAAAAGTCTTATTAATAGCTAATAAGCTAAGTTTTATTTAATATTAAATAAATATATATATATATATTATAGAGGCTTATAGTTAAGTAAGTCAGGGCTTATAGTAAGTCTATAAGTTAGATTATAAGTCTATTGTAAGCCAGTAAGGCAGCTTATGGTAAGTCCTTCTTAATATAGTATAAGTTAATCTATAATTAGTAAAAATTAGTAGGGTATATATAACGTAAGTGCTATATCCTATTTAGTTATAATAATAATAAATTCCTTAAAAAGGTTATTAAAGTTATTTAATAAAAAAAAAGTATTAAAAAAATTAAAATAATAAAAAAGATTTAATATAATTATATAATAAATTTATTAAAATAAAAACTAAATTATATTTATATTTAAAATATAAAAGGCAATTTATTAAAATAGGCTTTTTATAAATATATTATATAGCTATTAAATTTATTAAAAAATACTAATATATAAAAAAAGCTTAATTAAATTATAAATAGTTTTATAATAATATATATATTAATATTATTAGGCTAAGGTAAAGGTTTAGGGAAATTAAAAGGTTATAGCAGTATTAAGTTTATAAGTCAGTTATAAGGTTAGAAAATACACTTCAGGTTTAACACAATGGCTATGGTCATGAATCAACTCCACACCGACTTACCACTTCCCGTGCCTACGTCAAGCGCTTTCTAATCATATATCAATATCGATAATCATTTATACCCACAACGATTCTCCGCATACCTGGACGTTGTCTCCGATTGGAGCTAGATACAACTGGCCGTCAAGCAGAACCGTCAAGTAATGATGGCTGGGCATTTAATGAGCAGCTGCCAATAAGGGTGAGGATGACATCTCTCACCTAATGTCAACAGACTCGAGTTGTTGTTCATCATTCGGAAAAGAATACTCAGTCACGAATTTGTCGCTATGGAACGTGCGACCTTGAATACTTCTGTAGTGGAGGATACTGGAAGAAACAGAGGCAGTTGAGCTGTCACTAAAAAAATTGCTGTCAGTATGGGCTGATAATGCTGGTAGTAGTAAATCTTACGCGTCTGTTTCAAGCGTCGAGTCGGCGTCGTCTCGAACATCCTTTCCACTACGTTAGCATAACTAGTAGCACAAAACACCTCACAAGACCTCACATCCTCGTTGTCAGCGGCGGGAATGAGTTCGGCCTGTGGAGATGGCGCTGACCTAGGCCCGGAGGCCGGGGATGACGGCCCAGTCGGTGATTTAGTCTTTGGCGACGACATGAAGAACTATCGTGATGCAACGCTGAATCAGAACGATTGCGAGAGATATCTCGACAGTTCGAATTGAGTGGACGTGAGAGGGAGAGGGGAACCCTGGCCTCGCCAATGGCCAACTGCTCTGACGTTGCATCATGGTGGGCTGAGTAACAGCCATATTTATCAGATCATATCATGATGTAAGCACGGATATTGACATCTCGAAGTGAAAATTTTATAAAGAACTCATTAGGAATAGGCTGTATGCACAAATCAAGTCGCGCAGATGCAGCTGCATCTTCTGGGATGAGAGAGATAGTAAAGCCTCGATTAAGCTCTATGTATCATCTAAAATGTCCAGGAGGCCGCGAATTGAACATGCAAGCCTGGAACCAATGAACTGCAATATCCAAACATTGATTGGGGATTATTTCTCTTTACCGATTTACATCGCCCTAAGTTATCTAGTCCGTCTTTTCCTCCGTGGTCTGGAAACTCCACAAGCTCTTGACTCTTCTGTACAATAGTATAGTACGGCCTACAAGATTGCCAACAACTAGTGGTAATCCGTACCAAAACCATGTTGTAGGTTGCCAAGGACTCACTAGAGGGATGAACGGCCTGTTTGTCAATTCAAGAGTCTCTGGCGTTCCATCGGCCTTTGTGCCAGTGAAAGACTCAAAAGCCTGAAGTACGATTTGCACAACCTCGTTTGGCTTGCTTAAGAAAGGCGAATGGCTCGTCTTCAGCTCGCTATAAACCACGAGGCCACCCAGCATCCTCACCATCCCGATCTGAGCTCTCTGAACAAGGATAGGCAGCCCCTGATCTTCAACAGTTCCAATGAACCATACAGGCACATCTAGCCACCCGGAATACGAGTACTCCCTGCCCTCAAACAGTGCTTTTAGACTTTGCGTGGTGAGCATAGAAGTCGCGTGGTCTGCCTCGGCAGGCGGCAGGTCGTGGTAGAAGAATTTCTGAGGACGGACTGTGAGATCTGCATACCCAGTCTGTTTGTTGACGCGAAAGAATGGTGGCGTTATGTTGAGAAAGTGGTCCATGAAGGTGAGCCCAGTGAAGCAAAATCCGGTTGCAATGGGGATAATACCGACAACGTGTCCGGTCTCTGGAACCCGTTCGCGGGAGGTCGATGGTGATACTGAACTTTGGCCGGATGTGGATGACTCGGGTGGCCTGGAGAAGCCTTTGACAGCACTGTTCCCAACCGTTCCTCCATAGGAATGCGTAATGACAATCACGTCACGGCCCTTTTCTGTTTCCTGGTTGATAGCCCCACGGACGGCCTCAACGTCGTCTTTAAATGACGCCATTGGGTCGTCCATTGTTGTGGGAAGAGTGACGGGGATGCATGTCAAATGATGCTGGTTTTGTAGTTGTTCCATTACTTTGCCGTAACATGATGGCTTATGCCATGCGCCGGGAACAAAGACCAAGCTTGTTTTACTGGACATATTGCCCGAGTCGCGATGGGATGAGATAATGATGATGAGTTAAATTATCGAGGGAAAAGTAAAATGAGAACTGTGAAAGAGCGCTGAAGCGCGATATAAGTACAAAAAGCGAAGCATAGAGATGGAAAAATATGGGCTTGGTTAGAAGCTGACGACCACTTGCCTAATTCGGACTTATTAACGAGCGGGTTCAGAGACAGCGGACTTTATCAACCAATCAAGTTGACGCAACTAAATGTATAGTGGGGGTTATTGAAACTGATGATGGAGTACCTCCGGTTGCAGTTGTTTCTACCTTGAACAGCCTAAAGGTAAGCTTATAGGTGGCAGTCATCCCTATAGTTTATATGGCAGTTAAGAGGGCGACAATACGAAAGTACGATGACGAGCACTTGAGCTAGGTTGGAATACCTCGTACATTGGTGAATTTCAGGCGAGAGTAATAGTGTATGTTTGACCTATAAGCTGAAGGATCGTGCCAACCAGATCGATTACAAAGGACTGACCTGCCCCCGAACCGTATTACATTATCGATGATCTGCATGTATTGATCTTCTTGCTACTAAGGAATTTAAATTAAACTTTCTGTCAACAGTATTTAAGGCAAGCATAATGAAAATACAGACTTGTTTAAAGTAAAAATGTTGTATCAAGGCTTTCCATCCAGAAAGTGAGATTGGCCCTTGACCAACTTAGAGTTAAAATAGAATGTAGTACTCTGAACATGTACGAGGCATCATTATACAGTCCAAGACCATAAATTCGCTACACTGACATCCTAATAGTGAATTTGAAAGGAAAGAAAGGCCACAAACCAGGCTGAGGTAAGGATATTGGATAGAAATGAAAATATAACAGTGCATAAGACAAGAGGTACGAGCCTGAGCCCCATCTTACTGCAACCTCACAAAGACAATAGTAGATACCTATTAAAAGAGCGCTGCGACAACAGCAACGCAAGCGACAAGTGCGATAGAAGTGCCAGTCTGCTTGACAGCACCAGCAGTAACGGGGACGCCGGACTGCTGGCTGGGTTTCGAGGAGCCAGCGGTACCAGCAGCAGAACCAGGGCTACCATTCCCGGACTTGCCATGAGTGTTGCTTCCAGAGCTAGAGCCAGAACCACCAGCAGAGGAACCAGAGCCAGAGCCAGAGCCACCAGAAGATGAACCTGAGCTAGAACCTGAGCCTCCAGAGCTAGAGCCAGAGCCACCCGAAGAGGAACCAGAGCCAGAGCCAGAGCCACCAGAAGATAAACCTGAGCTAGAACCTGAGCCTCCAGAGCTAGAGCCAGAGCCACCCGAAGAGGAACCAGAACCAGAGCCAGAGCCACCAGAAGATGAACCTGAGCTAGAACCTGAGCTTCCAGAGCTAGAGCCAGAGCCACCCGAAGAGGAACCAGATCCAGAACCACCCGAAGAGGAATCAGAGCCAGAGCCACCCGAAGAAGAGGAATCAGAGCCAGAGCCACCCGAAGAAGAGGAACCAGAGCCAGAGCCACCAGAAGATGAACCTGAGCTAGAACCTGAGCTTCCAGAACTAGAGCCAGAACCACCACCAGAAGAGGAAGATCCAGATCCAGAGCCACCAGAAGAGGAGCCAGAGCCAGAACCAGAGCCAGAACCAGATCCTGAGCTTCCGTTGGAACCAGAGGTGGTACTGTTGCCAGTGGCGTAGTGTGTTGCGTAGGTGCAGTCAGTGCAGACAGGAACCTCTTCCTCGTTGCAATTCTCGGGAGTACCCCAGCTGTTCTCCCAAGGAGTGAACTTGATGGCAGCCTCACCCTTCTTACCACAACCGCAGTCAGCAGGGACAAAGAAGGTCTCATAATTATACCAATCAGAGCACTCAGAGGCCTTGTAGACAGTCTTGCCAGTACAGCTTCCACCAGAGCAGAAGATAGCGACATACTCTTCCCCACCCTGGCATGAGCAAGGAGAAGAGATATAAACCCACTGGTCGTCGCACTCGGCACCGTTGGCCTCAATCATGATGTAGACAACACGAGAACCAGAATCGGACTGCGCAGTGCACTTGCCATTGATGCAGATGTAAATCTCCTCAACGACAGTGGTGGTAGGGTTGGGGCCAGCAACGGTCTTGGTGACCTCGGTGGTGATAGTGGTGGTGCCAGAAACAGTTGCAGTGATGGTAGCCAACTCAGTGACGGTGCCAGCAGCAACAACCTTAGTGTAGACAGTGAGTAAGATGTTGCTGGGGACCGCACGGCGCACAATACGGCTGGAGACGGCTTTACCACCACAGAACTCAGACTTGTCACCAGGGCACTCAGTATCACAAAGATCAATGGCCACACGGGTCACGCTGGCGGAACTCACTTCCTCGCCGCAGTAGCAGTCACTAAATTTCTGTCAGTGAGGGGTTCACCGAGCGAGGTTAAGAAGGACTTACGTGTTGTAAACACCAAAATAGGCCTTGCCGGAGCAGAGGGAAGCACAAACGTTGAGGTCCATAGAAGCGCTGGACTCAACGAGGTCAAAGGTAGGGAAACCACTAGAAGAACGGGCACAGCCGAAGAGAGTGAAGTCTCCAACAACGGTAGGGTTACCAGGAACGCTGGTAGCGCCAGAAGAAGCTGAAGTAGACCCGGTAACAGAACCACTCACAGTGGCAGAGGCAGCGGCAGTCTTGGAACCAGTTTCAGTCTCAATAGCAGAGCCGGTCTCTGTTTCAGAGGCAGAACCAGCCTTAGTAGTCAAGCCAGTCTTAGAACCAGTCTCAGTAGTAGAGCCGGTCTCAGTCTTAGTAGCAGAACCAGTCTCGGTAGTAGCAGAACCAGTCTCAGTAACAGAGCCAGTCTCGGTCTCAGTAGCAGTCTCAGTGGCAGAACCAGTCTCAGTCTCAGTAGCAGAACCAGTCTCGGTAGTAGCAGAACCAGTCTCAGTAGTAGAGCCGGTCTCAGTGGCAGAGCCAGTCTCGGTCTCAGTGGCAGTCTCAGTGGCAGAACCAGTCTCAGTCTTAGTAGCAGAACCAGTCTTGGTAGTAGCAGAACCAGTCTCAGTAGTAAAGCTAGTCTCAGTAGCAGAGCCAGTCTCGGTCTCAGTGGCAGTCTCAGTGGCAGAACCAGTCTCAGTCTCAGTAGCAGAACCAGTCTCAGTAGCAGAACCAGTTTCAGTCTCAGTAGCAGAACCAGTCTTAGTCTTAGTAGCAGAGCCAGTCTCAGTCTTAGAACCAGTCTCAGTAGTAAAGCTGGTCTCAGTTTCAGTGACAGAACCAGTCTCAGTCTCAGTAGCAGAACCAGTCTCAGTCTCAGTAGCAGAACCAGTCTTAGTCTTAGTAGCAGAGCCAGTCTCAGTCTTAGAACCAGTCTCAGTAGTAAAGCCGGTCTCAGTTTCAGTGACAGAACCAGTCTTAGTCTCAGTAGTAGAGCCAGTCTTAGTCTCAGTAGCAGAACCAGTCTCGGTAGCAGAGCCAGTTTCAGTGGCAGAGCCAGTCTCGGTCTCAGTGGCGGAACCGGTCTCAATACCGGTAGTGATAGGAACGTCAACAGTAACAAGGGCAATGTCCTTAACAGCCAGGTTCACCGGATCAGTACCGCAAGTCTGGGTAAACTTGATGTTCGGGTTTTGTTCCAAAGTGAACGGCTCGCTAGCCTTGCTGTAAGTCGCAGGTGTCGACTCCACAGGTCCCGAGTAAACCTCTTTGCCATCAACCGTGATAGTCAGAGTGCAACCCTCGAAGGCGGCGCGCTTAAAACGCAAGCGCTTAGAATAATCACTGACAGTGTATTCGAACGTGACGGTTGTGGAGCTGCCACTGGGGGATGAGGAGGCTTGAACAGCGACAGCGAAAGATGCCGTACCGTCTGGCCCAGGTGACAAGGCAACGGCGACAACCTTGCCATCCTCCTCCACGGGTGCAGCATTGTTTCCATATGTAACGCCTGACTCAAGAGACACAGATTGAGAACTGATTATGGAGGCCGAGGTGGTGGTGGGAGACTCAGAAGTGGTGATGGTCGAGAAGCTTGTAGGCTCAGGAGCAGAAGTGGATTCCTCGCTTGTAGGCTCGGCAGAGGTGGGCTCGGCAGAAGCAGACTCCTCGCTTGTAGGCTCAGCTGAAGTAGGCTCGGCAGAAGTGGATTCCTCACTGGTAGGCTCAACTGAAGTGGACGTAGCAGCGGAGCTTGAGTCTAACTGGCTGGCAGAGGTTGAAGCAGATGAGGAAACAGCTGAAATAGAAGAGGTAACAGAAGCAGAGGAGTCAGCAGAGATAGATGAGGAGCTGGCGGAAGTAGATGAGCTTGTGGAGCTGGAGCTGGAGCTGGAGCTGACAGAAGATAAGCTTGCAGAACTAGGGCCGATAGAGCTAGAGCTAGCAGAAGAGGTCAAACTGGCAGAAACTGATGAGGATAAGGCACTAGAGCTGAGAGAGCTAGAGGTTGCAGGAGTCGAGGTTTCAGAGCCAGAGGTTTCAGAGCCAGAGCTTGCAGAGCCAGAGCTTTCAGAAGATAAGCTTGTAGAGCTAGAGGTTGTAGGAGTAGAGGTTGCAGAAGTAGAGGTTGCAGGAGTCGAGGTTGCAGGAGGAGAAGTTGCAGAGCTGGAGCTTTCAGAAGATGTTGAGGTTGCAGAAGTCGAGGTTACAGGAGTAAAGGTTTCAGAGCCAGAGGTTTCAGAGCCAGAGGTTTCAGAGCCAGAGCCTTCAGAAGATAAGCTTGTAGAGCTAGAGGTTGTAGGAGTAGAGGTTGCAGAAGTAGAGGTTGCAGGAGTCGAGGTTGCAGGAGTCGAGGTTGCAGGAGTCGAGGTTGCAGGAGTAGAAGTTGCAGAGCTGGAGCTTTCAGAAGATGTTGAGGTTGCAGAAGTCGAGGTTACAGGAGTAAAGGTTACAGAGCTAGAGGTTGCAGAGCTGGAGCTTAAAGAGCTTGAGGTTGTAGAGCTAGAGATTGCAGAGCTGGAGCTTATATAGCTAGAGCTTTCAGCAGATAGGCTTGCTGAAGTAGAGCTTGCAGAGCTGGAGCTTTCAGAGCTAGAGCTTGTAGAAGATGTGCTTGCTGGAGTAGAGCTAGAGCTTGCAGAAGAGAAGCTAGCAGAGGTAGAGCTTTCAGAGCTGGAGCTTGTAGAAGATGTGCTTGCTGGAGTAGAGCTAGAGCTTGCAGAAGAGAAGCTAGCAGAGGTAGAGCTTTCAGAGCTGGAGCTTGTAGAAGATGTGCTTGCTGGAGTAGAGCTAGAGCTAGAGCTTGCAGAGCTGGAGCTTGTAGAAGATGTGCTTGCTGGAGTAGAGCTAGAGCTAGAGCTAGCAGAGGTAGAGCTTTCAGAGCTGGAGCTTGTAGAAGATGTGCTTGCTGGAGTAGAGCTAGAGCTAGAGCTTGCAGAGCTGGAGCTTGTAGAAGATGTGCTTGCTAGAGTAGAGCTAGAGCTAGAGCTTTCAGAGGATAAGCTTGCAGAGGTAGAGCTTGCAGAGCTGGAGCTTGTAGAAGGTATGCTTGCTGGAGTAGAGCTAGAGCTAGAGCTTTCAGAGCTGGAGCTTATAGAGCTAGAGCTTATAGAGCTAGAGCTTTCAGCAGATAGGCTTGCTGAAGTAGAGCTTTCAGAGCTAGAGCTTGTAGATGAGCTTGTAGGACTAGAGCTGATAGAGCTAGAGCTAGCAGAAGAGGTCGAACTGGCAGAAGCCGATGAGGACAAGTCACTGGAGGACTCAGTTGTAGTAGTAGTCTCACCTACTACTCCCAGGCCAAGAGCCAGGAGAAGTATAGATGTTAACCGCATTACTATTGTAGGTTTAGGTCTGGAAAAACGAATGTGAGTGTAGAATGACGTGAGAGGGTTAAATGAAAGAGGAGAGTAATCTACAGATAGAGTATTTTAAGCTGCACACTTCGATATATATATCCAGTTTTCATATAAGGCCATTTTTAATTGCGATGTTATTGTTACCCCTTAGTGCTGTGGCTATCTCCAAACCAGACAAGCGTTGTAGAAAAGTTTCAAATCACATACCAGTCGCGTAGGTAGCTGGTATATTGCCTGAACTGAGTTGATAAGAGTGTTATTCTGAGTTAATTGACGCTGCATCTGATGGCCCACATCAAGCGTCTTAGACATCCCATACGAAGCAAAAATGGGGTAGGATGCCTATGCCGCATTTGGATTTATCGAGGCTATTGCTTTCGGACTCAACTCTTTACTTAACCGCGTTCAGCAATGTGGTGAGGCGAGGGAGACACTTGCAGCAGTAGTACCGAGGTTAAAGTCGACTCGAGTTGATTAGATTGTGGATAATGTAAAGTGACCCTACTCTCAAAGCAAATACCTTTGTCTTGAAGTAATTGAACTAAATGTACATGTCCTGAGCAGTTTTATTGAAAAAAAAATGACTGACCCACAAGTGGATGGAATGGCAGTTTAACCAGAGAAACTCAAACCTTTGTCACAGAGGTCCAAATACTATTTATCCTAAGTATGTCTGCAAGTTAATTGTTTTACCTTAATATGGCAAAATTTCGCAACTAGAATTAACTGAACGTTCGCCTCAATGACGATTTATCAATGTATTGTTCTTGGATTGAAGTTACAGCGAGGTTCAATTTGAGTAGGGCTTAAAATTCCCACGGGCACCCAGGTGTTAGCCCGCCCAATTAGGCCTATAGGTAGGTCTGGGTACCTAAAGTGGGTTATTTTTTTTAACTTACTTAACTAGGTATCTAAAACCTACCCTATTCTATTAATAGTTACCTAATAAATACCTAAATAACTTAAATAAATTTATATTAAATATTTAAAAAATATATTATATATCTATATAATATATATATATATATAATTTTTATTATAATTATTTTACTTATAATTAGCTATTTTATTTATTATTTTAATCTTTTTTTAATACCTAGAAAAAACTATACCTATTTTAAGGTACCTATAGTAGGTTATTTTATCTAACCTACCTAATTAGGTACCTAGACCTACCCATGGGCGGGTAGTGGGTGCCCATGGGTCGGGTATTTTAAGCCCTGAATTTGAGCGGCCGCATTGAAGACCGTTAAACAACAACGGCTAAGTAAAGGGCCGCGTAAACAGCCACGCAAACGGCCACGGAAGCGCCATTGTCATGCCATGGGCATTCCTCCAACGGTCGCTTTGAGGTGTGTCAAACTGCCGTTGATCCGTGTCTCGGAATCTTTGACTGGTGATTACGAGGACTGTGGATCTTCCAGATGCCGTTCCCTCCACTTGCTCCTTCGGGCAAAAGCCCGAGTTAATATCCACACAGAGGAGATGGAGACATGTCTGCAACTGGCTTATCCGTACTCCATACAAGCTAGCCGATTTCGATATTCGCTAGTCTGAAGCCAGACCATATTAATGTTAGGAGCAAGTCCCGCAGCACGGCTCTATCGGCAGCAATCTCGGCCGGGTTAATTGCACTTGCGAGTTCAACCCATCGCAAGTCAGTGAGTGTCCTTGGAATTGACGGTAACAAACTGCGGTCTCCCGCTCCTCCCAAGGCCGCCTTTATAACCAATTCTCCCGCCGTGGTTGGCCAGCTACACGACGACGATGCTAAATTGAACTGCAAAAATAACTGTTGTGAGACGGCCCTTCCTGTAGCAGCATCGTTGGGGGCAGCATCGGCAGCGGCCCGCCTCCCAAGCCGACTTGGATGCCGATGATGAACATGGGTATGCGGCTCCTCATGCGGCGTGAATTATGGAAAGAAGCCTTAATGTTAGTAAGCTGTTGCTTCAGCATGGCGCTGATCGCAACGAGAGCATTTAAGATGCCTCTGACTGGGCTTGGCGCGGCTGCTTCGTTTTGCTTGCCACGACACTTTGAAATGGCTCCTTCAACAGGGCGCCGACATCAATTATCTCGAATCATTTGACATCTTGGTCTAACACCGCTCTGGCTTGCCGCCAAGCTTGGACACCGCAATACAGTTGAGCTCTGAATGTCCTGGGGAGCCTTGACATCAGCCACTGGGAAGGATGAAGGCCTCGCCATTCTATAAGCCACAGGCCTCCAAGCGCATATGTCTCCTGCAGGGACGAGGCGCAAAAGCTGATGACAAGAGCGCAGACTGGCTCAGTGCGATTGATAATGCGGAAAACGGGGAATCGCCTGGAGCTTGTCTAGACGCTACTGGCATCAAAGCAGCCATATCGCGTCACCTCAGTCACTCACTCTAGGTTTTATTATACGCGTGCCGTCACACAGAGAGCCTGATAGGCAGTTATTCCTTGCCTTGGGATATTGCCTTGCTAGTAAATTGTTCAAGCTCACAGAAAATCACTCATTCTTTCTGATCGCGCCTCGATCGACAGCCTTTCAGGCAAACCTTAAGCAGGTCAACGACTACGCAAGTCAAGGTTGCGACTTGTCCAGTCTCCCAATCCATCACAGATGACGAAAAGAACAGACAGAATGGCGGGGCAACATCCGGTTTCCGACGATGACGCAAGCCAAATAGCAGCCAAATTCCCGACCCGACCATGAAAAGATAGATTATTACGGGTGGAGATGTTCCACTAGGCCGTATTCGTAGGCAGTCTTACAAAAGTCCCTGGATTCTAGCCGGCAGCTCCCTCTAAGGGGAAAGTCGTTGGCCAAGCAGACCTCACTTCATCTGTCATGCCAAGGTAAGGCATCGACTTCACTGGTTAAAAGATTGCTTGAACCGGACTATCTGTCATAGTTAACGATACGGACTCGAGCGGTATGACAGCTTGTCATCCTGCCGCCCTCCGAGGTAGAGCTGATGTTTGTAGCTGTCTCCACTTTCCAATTCAGGCTGATTACGGAGGTAGTCATTGAGGAATTGGTAACTCGCAAGCTATCCGCAAACTTTGTTTCTCGTATCAACAAGCTTGGGGAAACCCCTTGCTTGCCGCTGTAGGGATCGGCATCGCAAAAGCCGACCACGCATTTTTGCGAACCAGAGCACATGTCAAGCCGCTGACCGTGTTGGGTATGGATTGCTTGCTCTATCATGCCTTGGGTGCCGATGATCCTCAACCGCAATCCTGTAGATCCTATGGCAGAACATTGATCGCTCCTGGGCCTCTAATATCCACCGTGATGTTGTTTGCTCCTTTAAATTGCCAGGTTACTGACAAAAGCTCGGTCGTATTACGCCAAGACGAAAGTTGGCTACAAATTCCGCGTCTGTCCATCCCCCGATGCGGTAAGCCAGAACACAACACCAACAGGAATTGGCCTTCATGGGTTTGACCAGCCCTTGGACGTACCACCCGCAGCGAGTCGAAGTTCGATAGTCTTCTGGGCTGCATTTGTAAGGGTTTCGTTAAGAAGAGGGGACATCGCTTTGGCAGGGAATAGATCTACGAGGTAATACTAAGTTGCTTTGCTACAGGACTAGATTCAGAAAGACCTTAAAGCAGTATAATACATTTAAGTCTCGCCCGACTACTACAGAGCTTAAGGGGATTAATAAAAGCATTGGACTGACTAATTTGCCACTATATATTCCTTCTCAGTCGCTATCGAATGTCAGCGCTGCGTCACCATCGGGGAGAAAGCCTGGCAATCTGATAGAGTCTGGCGAGTAGAAAGCGGCTAGATATGGGTTCGTGAAAGATAAGTCCCGCGGACCCCACGGACTTTTTCCAGTTACAGTCTGTAACTTGTTTAACATGTCTGGGCGTTTGGAGTACCCAGGTGACTGACTTATCAGTTTTTCATTTCCAAGACCGGTAACGAGGGCTGCGGGTGACAGAGGCTTAATGTTGCCCATCGTTCTGGAACTTCTCGATCCTGCTGGTGGCATCGGTGCCTCCCTGATAGCCTTTCTTTTTGTGTCAACCGTCTGTGAATCGTGATATTTTTTTTGATGTCGTTGCAGAGCCTTGAGGTTTGTAAATGGCGGATATAGACACCCCTGCGCCTCACATATGATCCTACGGTGTGAGGATTCATGGGCAATGAGAAGGGAGAGCGTCTCGAATCCCTCTACCGAGCGCCAACACGAAGGCAGGCGACACGTAAATGCCGTGGTTCGAAATTCTTGTCTAAATCTCTCGAGATCATGCAAGCTGACTCCTGAGCAAGCTGGCAACGATAGTAACTGCCGGATGGTTTGTTGATAATTATTCAGTAGTGACTTGAGGCTTGTCACTTCCACCACGTCACTAACAGAGTCTATGTCGATATTAGCAACTAAGATCTCTGTCTCTTTGGATATACCTACCATCCCCTGGAGATGATTCTTCCAGATACTGGTTCCGCTCTTCTTCTAAGATTCGCTGAACTACTACGCCTAAGGACTTGTCCGCCAAATGAACTGCCGCCAGTCGTGGGTCAAGACAAGTGGGCATCCCGATATCCGCGCTTTGACAAGTGTCAGACCCTCGATTGAACTTGGCGCAGAGCTCGCTGCATAAGGTCAAGAAATTGGATCGTTGGTCAGTCTCGGGGGTACTGAAGCTATCAAGCACACAATGTGCCCAATATTGGCTGGCATAAGGATGGAAGGCATGAATTCCACGAAGAACCCTCAGTTGCCGCTTGTGTTCGGGATAATTCGGCGTGAATATTTGCAAACCAGAGACAAGACAAGCTGCAATTGCTTGTCCATGTGATCTGATGCTGCTAGACTCATCAATGGCCATTATGCTGTCACTGCTTTCTAGATAGCTGCAAATATCAGCATCGGGCTCTAGATAAGGTAGATCAAATTACCTACTCTCTGACAGAAACATGGATAAATGCGAATATCGAGTCGCATCGCTCCTCTATCAGCGGACTGCACTTATCAAAGAGATATTGGGGCGCTAGTTCGCCAGTATCCGGGTTTCCAGAGCTAAAAGCCAATGCAGATCGGAACTCAGCCTTTCGAAGGGGTCTTTTCGCGAAAGCGATCCACTCAAATATTAGTTTCATGCGCTCCAGGGACCGCTCGTCAAAATGACTCGTTATCTGCGTCAAGATCTTCTCGTAGCTGTAGCATATGTCAGTTTATTTGTCACCGAGACTTATAAAGGCTATTCTTACAACTGCTGTAGTGCTCGGGGTAAGGCTTCAGGTGCTGACAAAACCTCCTCTCGCTGCAAGAACATATTGTTTGCCAAATAATCTAACACGAGCCGGGCCCAAAGAAACATTCCTCAGAGCCATTAGCTCAGACTCCAAGAACATATCAGGGATGGAGCTTACCTTCTGCCCTTTTCGCAATGCGACGACTCAGATCAGAGATATCGTCAGGAGTAACTTGCAGTTGAGAAAGCTCCATTTCGAGGAGAGAAAGCCTGTGTAATGCATACGCCTCGATAGCCTTTTCGAGGTGCTTATTCTCGTTGGAGAGGCACACTATTTGCGATTGCTTTGCCGTTTTCGTGATTGCAGGAGAAGAGCGACTTGAGAGCATTACTTTGCAAATGGTCGATCCGGATGAAAAGGCGGCAGATACCATCCGTTTCGTAAGCTTTGTGACTTTAGACTGCGTCGCTTGATCACATTCGTCCAGTCCATCTATGACGATGTGGATGTACCTAGTGCGTGACGGGTCAAGTGACGAGGCACGGACTGAATCTAAAATGAGTGCTTCGACGACTTTAGAGCTCGGGACCTTGCTTTTGCGCAACAACATATCATAAACATAATCTATGAGGTCTTTGTCGGAGCGAATGAGTTGCAGAAGAAGACTCTTCAATAGCTTGTCATAGTCCATCGACTCTTCGTAGGCATATGTGCAGAAATGTGACATGACTAGTGATTGTTGAGATGCCTGGAGGAACTGGACAATCTGCGTGGCCAGAACACTCTTCCCACTTCCGGGACGCCCGTGAAGAAGCATGAATGTGGAAGAGGGGTGACATCTTAACCAAGCCAGTATTTCGGACTGTCTTAAGATCCAGCTGCTCGTCCCGACACTGTCAACAGCCTCTGAAGCAATGGCATCAGAGATTTTGGCGTTTATAGAGTCATCTACCTTGAGGTAGCTCGTTATTGCAAGGTACTGCCTTGTGACCTCTTCGGTTTCTTCTTTGGCCATTCTGTCTAGTTGTTCCTGTCTCCAGGCTTCCAGCTTTTGCCTCATGTCCCTCCTCCAGTCTTTTGACTCGGCAATGCTTGTCGCAACAGCCATCTTGTCAACTAGGTTTTCGTGAGCTTTCAAGTCTTGAATGATACCCTCGAAACGCCGCTGGAACCGGCCCCACGACGTAAGAAATAGTAGTCGCCAGGCTCATGAAGTCAGCTAGTGGTATGATTCAGGACGTATCTAACAGGAAGCTCACAACTCCGGCGAATAAACTGATACGCTTCTTTGTGAAATTTCAGAATATCCGAATAGAATGTGGCGAGGGTCTGCTGGACATCTTTATCACTACAAAATGCGTGATTGAGCTTTTCGAACCTTTTCAATGGTTCGGCAATTTGACCATAGACCTTGATGATTTTCTCAAATGCTTCGATGTAATCGGATGAGATCTAACAAGTTATTAACGTATAAACATACACAATCGAAAATCTTGCCTTGAGAACAAGTTTGATCGGAGCCCAGATCCACGGCATATATGGAGTCCCGTTACATAAGACCTCGATTGTTTTAGAGTAGTACTCCAACCCCGTGAAAAGAGGCTCAAGTCTTCTCATATTGCGGAGAGATTGTCGAGCTGCAAGTTCATCTTCGACCAGATGCGCTGCTTTTCGTACATCGTCAAGAGTTGTTTCCTGAAGGCTTATGCGATCGCTAGCTGATACCGTGCTTTCTAGATCTTTAAATGCCTTTTCAATAGTGCGTCGGGCATCCAGATTGATCGCGGGAGCAAGAGGCATGTTGCTGGTCCAGTGGTTTGATAGAACAGCAAGTGGAATTTCGAGAGATTGTTGAATAGCATAGAAAGATTGATTTTGTGGGAATTGAGACTATAGGAAACTTGATAACGGCAGATATTATTTGAGGCCTGCCATTGACATTCACAAGCCACTGCCAAGTGAGGCCTGTTATGAGGCCGTGTGGGGGCTGTGCAGCCGACTCACCTCGTTCTTTGAGTATCTTGGAGTTGAAAATAACAATTACGTTTTACGTGGCGTTGATTGATTGGTTCTAGGTGGCCGGGCGAGGGCCGTTCAATCGCCAACAGGGCAGTGACAACTGCGCATGGGCCCAAGGCAGATTGGCCAGAGCCGAGAGGTTAGTTGATTCGTATAAAGCAGCATAATCTAACAGTTCTATGTCCCCGCCGCCTCCGTCAAACTCATAGAATTAAGGTTATAGCTTCGTCGCTTATTAAATTTTTCTGTATTGCTATCTGGCATATTCAGGACCAGAAATGGCCGACTTCACACAGCAAGGGTTCCAGTCGACATCCAAAAGGTCGTACAATGAATATCTAGCCGATAATATTCCAACACAGCCAAGTAATTCTGAGATTCAGCACCAGGATACCAACCTTATCAACAGTTATCCGGAGAATTGGGAGTTTGATAGAACTATACCCGCCTCAGACTTTGCAACACGGACTGGGCAGCCACAACTGCTTCCATATGGGTTCAGTAATACCCCTCTCCAAACTCCCTACATTGGTGGTAACCCTCACTACACCTACGAAGGCGATTATGGGTACCATATTGAGCAGCCATTGGTTCCCCAAACAGCCTCTGCCACGCCCGCTTGCATCTTTCCAAGCGATCCAATGCCTGGAAATCCGCAACAGTATCATGTCATCCACCAGCAAGATGTCTGGACGAATCAGCAAAATCACCAAGCTCTCATAGAACCCCCCCTGAAATTTGAAGCAACCAGCTATCCCCAGCCTCTTCCCGAGCCAGAACTCATATGCTTTGGCATGGTTTGTCAACCTCATAATACAATAAGCCGCCATACACTAAACCAGCGACAGATCAAAGGCTTATCTGCCCGATATCGGCCTTCCGTTAACCACTCTCTTTCTGAGTTTAGCGTTAAGCTTTCAGATGCTGAGAACTTTATTGGCTCTGACGATACTTCAATAGAAGGGAAGGTCAGCTACGAATTCACCCACTTGACAAGCGCTCTATTCGGTCAGAGTGAGCTTGTGCTAGAAATCAATTGTTCGACCTTAGATAATCCTTCCAAGCCAGGACCACAGATGCCAGGAAAGCGTATTCCTGGCTACTCGTCACAATGCACTTTAGACATTATCATTTACGGACCACCAGATCTATCGCAGGATGTCGGCTCCTTCTTCGAAGAATACGAACTGTATCTACAGGATCCGGTAAACTGTAAGCAAAATGTCAGATACTGTAACCCCCACAGATTATCAGTCAATCCGAGCGATGTTAAGTATACATTTGATTTGGGCAAGTCAACTGCACCATTGGCCACTACAATTGATATCAATGATGATCCGGAGCTACTTGATATCATCTTTTCGCACCAGGACCTTGCAGAAGCGACACAACCAAGATCGATCAGAACACCTCTGCAGCCGTAAGTGGCCAGATACCAGCGCTATAACAGCACTTATCTAATGATCTATAGCCATGAAAAGCAAGCTTTGACATTTCTACTTCAAAGGGAGTGTGGCTGGGCATGGGATGGGTGTCGAACTGACATATGGGAAGTGAGGGATAATGGCCATGAGTCATAGTAAGTCATGCCCTTTCCGTCTAATATTAGCATAATATCAACCGCCTCCAGCTTCTACAACACAGTTTCGGGCGCCATGCAAGTTGAACAACCACCTCAGTTTTATGGAGGAATAGTTGCCGATCCAATGGGCCTGGGTAAGACACTCAGTATGATCGCATTGGTAGCATGCGATGTCCGCGCGGAGGACATTGAGCCATCTTCACTTCCCGGTGTAGATATTGAAGTCTCCTCGGGTAAAACACTGATTATTGTTCCTGCACCATGTGATTTGAAGCCACGCAACGCGTAAACTTGATGAACCAGCACTAAGTAACTAATAGTGATGGGGTCCTGGGAAGAACAGCCTCAGAGGTATGTCACGAGCTGAGCTGGACGATGATTGAGGAGTGCAAAACGTTTAACACGACTGCAGACATTGCTTCCCGAACAGTCTACCATGGCGTTGCCATCATAACCAGTCTCGCTTACGAGTGGCTTCAGACTTGGATCAAATAGCGGTCGTCTTAACAACATACCACACAGTAATGGCAGAATGGAAGAAGGGCAAAGACACAGACCAATCCATCATTTTCACAACAAAATGGAAAAGGGTCATCCTCGATGAAGGTACGACTAACTCTCATACCCATCTTGTAGGAAGACTTCTGACCCGGCAGCAGCTCATTACATTCGAAACACCAACTCGCGACTCTCTCGCGCCATATGCAGTCTTGATTCTGTGTCCAGGTGGGCTGTAACTGGAACACCCATACAAAATAGGCTATCTGATCTTTCGGCTCTATTGAAATTCCTGCGTGTTCAACCATATTCTGAGAAGAGACATTTTGACGCTGACATCTCAAGTCTGTGGAAGTCCGGTAACGCTGAAAAGGCAGTTCAACGGTTTAAGAGGATTGCTAGTTGTCTCCTACTCCGGCGTCCAAAAGAAGTTATTCAATTACCTCCAATTCATAATCTGCAGCTCCAGGTGGAATTTACGACGGCCGAGCGACAACTGTACGAGGATGTCAGATTGCAAGTACTTTCTCAGCTCAACGACTCAGCTCCCGCATCTTTCAAGCCCCTCCAGCCAAATTTCTTCATCAACATTCTTCAGAAGATCGAGGCCATGCGTATGATATGTAACCTCGGTCTTCATTATCGCATGCGACACGAGAAGCCATTCTTCCAGGGATCAGTTGATGATTGGCAATCAGAAGCCCAGAAAGCATTCAACCTTAGACGCGAAGAAGGCGTTATTCACTGTCAATTATGCGGTCTTAGCCTCGAAGAAATGGAAAGCCTTGTCGACGAGGGAGTGCAAGTAGGGAAGCCCTGGTTCTCTCGTTGTCTTGCATTCCTATGTCCGGTCTGTTCTCAAAGTGAGACTAATCGAGAGAACCTCTGTCCTCATAGGCCAAAATGCTGTATAGCCGCGGTCACAACAGGCAACTCGTTCTCAGAGTTATCAATGAGCATACCAAGCGTTTCTCACGAAATACCCTCCAAGGTGGCAATGTTGCTGTGCGATCTTAGAAGACAATCTCCACAAACTAAATGGTACGTCATTTTGTATCCTACAATACCTCAGCATGGCTGAATTCTTCCAGCGTCGTCTTCTCTTCATGGAGGACTACACTCAATGTCATCCAGAACAGTCTTGATCATGAGTCTATTCCCTGTCTGAGGTTTGATGGCACTGTTACGCAGAAGGAGAGACACAGCATTATCGAGAGATTTCGTAATGACCCTCAGATTAGGGTTTTACTGTTAACCTTGACGTGTGGTGCAGTTGGGTTAGCCATTTATGGATCTTTGTCCCTAGGTTGTTACGCTAATGCTCCTGTGAACAGGCTTACTTTGACGGAAGCTTCCCGAGCTTATTTAATGGAGCCAGGCTGGTATGTTAATCGGCTTGCGCGTTGATTCGATGACTCACTGCATAATAGGAACCCTACACTGGAAGACCAGGCGCTGGCACGAATTCACCGGATTGGACAAACCCAAGAAGTGACTACATTGAGGATGTTTGTGCAAAACTCCTTCGAGGAGGTGAGATTGTAGAAATCACCATCTGTACAACGTCAAACTAAGAGCGTTAGCAGAGAATTATAGAGGCGCAAGCCTCTAAACGCGACCTAGCTCGGATCCTTCTTAATCCCGCCAATGAGGATGAAAATGAAACCGAATCTGGTTTGAACCGCTTGGAGGTTTGTTGCCTTTAACCTGAATATTAAATGACTTTACTAATCGGTTATAAAGTTCCTACGCCGTTTAGTTTAGATTGCACTTCTAAAATAACATATAGAATAAAAAGGTTTTTAGTATGTAATTAGAGGGATATTCCACTCGGCAGATACAAAATGACTTGCGGTACGATATATGCTATGAAACTTATGATCGTAGAATTTATTATGTTGAATCTGGAACTAGTGCACGCTTCGCTCTATTCCCGCAATAACCACGTTTTTAAGAGGCGTTGAGAGGCGTCAAGCGGCGCTGAATCACAACGTCATGTCTTTTGGCGCATCGTGCTAGCAGCGGGAGCTCCCGTGACCAGTACCACCACCACTCCGAAGTTGGAGGGGTTTTACGAAGGGTCAACTCAGAACTTGACGACTGAATTGTTCCCCAAAAGAGCATTACAGAGCCTTACTGCTTTAGTCTTGTTGGGCATCGGGGAGATCCTCCGGTATACGCAGATTAGTTAATTATCTCGGTGGCTTTGCGTACCAACATCGTACCACTCTTTAAATGTGTTGGTTGCTACGAAGTGTTGTCCCTGAACACGCAGCGTAGACGTTGGCGAAAGGTAGATGTGGGTGTTGCTCAGTACATCATTCTTATCTTAGTCAATCCACATTTGGGTGATGGATTGTTAGCAGCCGGGTACTTCCTGTTTCCCGTATCCACCTCCTTGTAGAGAAAAATACAGGGGTTGTCGTTTTTGTTGGCTCTAATCTGGTAGCTTTTCAATAGTGTCCAACTAGCTTGTGTAAAAACACCAAATCAGGTCTAGCCATTCAATAGTCTTTCAGCTGCCCCTGACTAGAGGTTTTCATTGCAGCCGTGGACTTCTAAAAAAGAAAAGCTCGGTTACAATATGCGTGATAAAGCCGCTGAGTAGTGCGGTCTGCTTTCATTTATTTATCTCTTTGCTCTCCTCGACTGTAAACCTTAGACTTCGACATTGATTCTTTTTTCTTTGAACCTGAGACGCATACACTCTTTTAATCTCGATTATCAACACCGGTCGTTACACTAGAGATGATCCGCAACACTCTCGTTCTTGCTGCACTAGCGGTCACTGCCATTGCTGGACCTTGCAAACCCACCAGTTCTTCCACTGAGCTTCTGTCGACCACCATCGGGTCGACCGAGACGTCCTATGTCGAGACTTCTGTCACTGCGAGCACAGGCCTAACCTCTTCCATCGCCAGCTCGGATGCGACCACTACAGCCGAAGCCGCCACGACCTCAGGCTCCGAGTCAACAACAACAGCTCCACCAGATGATAGCTGTGCACAAAGTCTTACTCTAGACAACAATGGGCCTGAGTTTACAGATAAAATTGCCGACTGCCAGGATTTCAATGTAGTCACAGTCAGCTCGTACGAAGTGTAGGTACATTCACATCAATCAGTAGACAATCAGCTGACGGCCTCCAGGACCCAGACAGTGTATAAGCGTGGCAATGTTATAATTATCCCTACAAATGCGATTGTCCGTCGTGCCGAGGGCGAGGCAGCAACAACCATCTTTCCTTCTGGCGTCCCAGCTTATGCTACATACTGCGATAGCCCATCAGCGTACTATGAGGCTTGCTCCGAGCTTGGTGTCACTGCCTTCACAACTACAATTCCGGAACCCACGACTACTGAAGTTGTTATTACTAATTAAGGCTCGATGGATCAGTTTTGGGTTCTAAAATGATTACCTTTCTTTCATATAGTTATCGTATATACATAGACATATATTTATCGCGCCTGCAAAACGGTAGGGACGCTACTTTAATCTCGATTATACATTTATCTTCCCAGGCTACTTTCTTGAGCCCCTATTACACTTGTGTTAATTGTATACAAGTAGTATCTCGGCGTTGTTAGCCATGCAAGCCAATCCCAATAGAATAGCCTGCTGTCAGCTGGTCAACCAAAGAAACCACTATCCACAATACCCCTCACGCCAAGCAAGCTTCTCTCAACCAACATGATATTTTCTTTTCTCACCGTCACTTGCGCTCACACCAAGTTTAGCCTATATCGATGCTTCGGGTCGCCCACTTAGTGCTTACTGACATTATGCCAGCCATCTGTATTCCAGGTTCCAATCTGCCCGATTAACGTGGTATTTGTCGCGTTCTGGACTCTCTGCCAAGCGCGTCTTCTGTGCCATACATGGCTCAAAGTGGAACTCTTCCCTAACAGTCAAGGATTAACCAACAAGAAAAGGTCATTACCTGCCATTTACGGAGGTATATACGGAGTACCTTGAGCACTTTTCCTCTTGAGCATGAATGCTTGGCCACAAGACCTGCATTCTCACCTGCTTATTCATTCTATCTTTCATTTTTAAAAAGTCCTTTACCTCATTTTTCTACGAGTGTTAGCCATAGCTTCACTCAACCATTCTTCACTAAGTTCTCTTACGGCCTATCCTGTCCTCGATACCTCATTAGTGCTCATCTCGCAATACATAATGCGCTACGCCCGCCTACTCCTCACTCTTGGCTGTGCCTTCTACCATGCCAGCCATGCATTCGAATTTACAGGCCCTGACTCGTCTCAGAAACTTGACCTGACTCAGCCCACCACAATCACGTGGGATGCCAATACTGGACCTTTCAACGAACCAAAGGCTCGCGCACACGATCTCTGGTTCTATGCCCTCACCAGCGACAACAGTGGACGGTTTGGCTGGGAACTTGCCACCAATCTCTCGCTCTCTGCAGGATCATTCAAGTGGAACCCTGAAAACGTGGTCAAAAGCATCAAAGACAGCGACGTCTCGATCTCAGCAGACGCGGTACACGCCTTTGAAGCTAGGCTGCTGAACAATTCTGGCAGTCCATTATCATCAGTCGAGAGTGATGTGTACGCGGTTGAAGGCTTTGACTTTATCCGGAATAGTGCTGGCAAGGGTGCGCAAGCCGGGTTTTACACAGCTGCTGTAGCTTTTGCTGTGGCATGCTTGACGCTTCTCTGATAAAAGCTCGCTGGAAGAGGGAAGCTAACTTAACGATGGGTATAATAAAGAGGTTGAACTTTTAGAAAGGGCTAACCGGGGTTTGGTTCTTGATAGGAGGGAGGATAGTTATAGGGCTATATTCAGGCATGGGAAGCATTAGGGGGTCGATGTCCGCTAAACAAATGCGTATCTCTCATCAAGATCCAACAGTTCTAAACTATTAATCAACAGTTGCCAGTAATGACAACTCCAACCCAGTCTCAATCAGTCCTATTCCAGCTACAACTAAGAGAGGAATCTCTCTGGTTGTTTCATCTGGATCATTAACAGCTTCGCAATATGCAACACTGCTTGCTTCACCCAGTATACTGCCAACCTCCATCATAATGGCTGCCGTCCTGTTGGAACTAACAGGTTCATGACTCAGCTCATAGAGATGACCAGCAGTGACGAACAGCCCCCAATACCCGACAACGACATTGACCAAAGCCCCCATGCCGCGCTTGTCAAGCGCAGGGAAGCCTCTGTTATCACCTTCTACTGTCATGCACTTCTTGAGAATAGGACTAGCCAGAACCTTGACAGCAATATTCCTAAAATGCATGGCCTTGAGAACCTCGTTTGATATGGGATTTTGGGGTACGGCCATCTCAGCAACAAGGTGACATGCAATATGCAAATACTTTAGAACCGACATGACCCCGCTGTACTTGTTCTGCTTGCTATCAGAAGAACCATTAGCCTCACAAGGGATAACGACTACATTCAGGAGATCAACGCCACCCCCGACACTGTGCATGCAGAGGTAAAGGGTCTTTTTGGTGGAGGTGCTGATTTCTTTAGGCGCTGAGAAGATATATGAAGCGACGGAAGCGAAATAAGAAACCTCATCCTGAGGAGGCGGTTGGCCCAGAATACCTTGGAGTGTACGCCAGCTATCAGCACTGATGAGGGCCTTGACATCGTCGTCGTTGTCGGGGAACGGGGCGCTGTCATGAGCGGTCTTATACACGACTGTATAAGCGACAGCGGCTATCCAGCAGAAGAGATCCAAAAGCGAAGGCTCGCTTATGCCGAGATCACTGAGTATATCAGAAATGATTGGGATGTGGAACTTTGTGTCGAGAAGGTGCATGGCGGAACTGGCGGCGCTCGTCAGAAGATCTAGAATAGCATCTCCAACGTTTCCAACAGTAGAGATGAAGACATCGGCGATAATTGCAGGAAGCTGTTTGAGGGAGTCTTGCAGGGGTTGAGAAGAGACCTTGTGAGCGAGGCTCTTAAGGTTGTTGTAGGCTGTTGTGAGTGTCTTGCCTTCATTCTCCAGAGCGGTCAAGAGGTTGTCGACAAGCTCTTCTACCCCGCTATCGGCTGTGTCGTTTTCAACAAGAGTCAAAGAAGAAGCGTTGTTCTTGTAGTGGTTGGATAGCATCTGAGAGCCAGATTTCTGGTCTGATGATGGATTCTTACAGTTTGCAGACAAGGGTTGGGTTGTAGCTTGACCAATCGTGTCCGTCCAGCTTGTATCACCAGCCCAGTTGTTGATCATGGCGACGAGACCGTTCATCTCTTGGTCGAAGAAGGGCTTTGCAGATGCAATTGAGTCAATTTGGCCCTGCATAAATAGCTTCGATATATTGCAGATAACATTCTTGGTGCGGGTGATATCCTCCCAATCCAAGAGAAGCTCCAAGAAACGGATTACATCCTGGATCACCGTCTTGATAGCATTGAAGACCCATTCGACAGCGCCAACAACGGCATCAACTGTACTGAGCACTGCATGATAGACCTTGCCTGCGATGGTGGTTACGAAATGCCACACGTCGCTTGCTGCCTCCTTGACGATGTGAACGATAGCTTCAGCAGCTGATTTGAGGGCATGGAAAATGTCTCCAACATCAGCCTCTATCGCGTGACCAATGTCCTCAAAGGTGTCACAAATAGACCCGAAAAGGCCTGAACTTGGGTGGTGCTCTGGGATTGGCTTGGGAGCGACTGGCTTGGGAGCGACCTTCAGAGGTGCGTTTGGATTTTTGATGGCACCATAGACAGTATTAAGGTTACCCAGGGTATATGAAGCACTTTGCATATCGTTCGTCGAAGTCGATTGATCGACAAGAGGGGCTGTAACTGAGGGGCCAGATGTCCCTCCTGCAACGACATTCTTTAGAATCTTGGCTGCTCCCAAGGCAGTGGGTGTGTTGAGCGAGGTGATCTTCTGGAAATGCTTATGTGATGGATCTATGACCGTTGGATGGCCGCCACAGGTAACGGTGATGGATGTCCCGTTGATAGTATCGTGGGTGTTTTCAACTATTGTCAAAGTACCAGTCTTGTCCGACGAGACAGTGATAGGAGTTGAACTTAGGACATAGTACACGCCGTTGATGTAAACTGGAGTCCGACAAGGCGCCGTGACGGAGACAGAAACATCACCTGCTGGCATGTTCTTGTTGTCTGCAAGTTGGATGGTGGTAGTGTACGAGTTGAATGCGATGGCCTTGGCCTTTGGCGGTGCCTCAATAACAAGTGACTCCTGACGCCAAAGCTTGGCAGTTGTTTCTGTAGCTTACACTAACCGCCAAAGGGAGGTTCCTCCAGAGGCAAAGATGGTGTTGCTGTAGCCTGTGCGGTTCACAAAGGCGGAAATGTTCTCTATACCGATCATCAGCGGGAGAGGTGTACTCCATGATGCCGCCATGCCAAGCTGTGTATTGGGACAAGAGGTATAGTAGATCTCATTGCTACCATTCTTGCCCCAAACGGTTGTAACACCCCCGTGTATCATGGCTGATAATTCAGTAGTTGCCTGGAAAGTGCTGTTGCTGAAGATTGTCGTAGCAACAGATTGGCTTGCCTGGCTGTCTGCAGGGAACCAGAACAGAGTCTGCCCGCCAATGGCATACAGGTCTGTCGAGTTGTTGTATGCTCTTGCAGTTGCTATCGCCGAAGCTGTTACGTTTCCGGGGAGGCTGAGGGCGCTCGATGCAGGCGGACCGGAACCAAAGGCGTTGCTAATAGGGACATAGACAAGTTGGCCTGAGTTTCCAGATACACCACAGGTAAAGACTCCGTCAACAAGTTCATTTTGGAACCTCCCAACACAACTTTGATAGTTGCCGTCTTGGATATCTACTGGTACATCATGTGAGATCCATTGTTTATCTGTTGCTAGTGGATTGACGTAGAATCGAGAGATTTGCTTGACTGCGTCAGAGGCTGAGCGGTCGATATCAACAATAATGTGTTGCTGATTAGTGGCATCTGACTCGGCAAACATGACACCCGCTATGGCTATCGCAGGGCCAGATGTTGATACAGCATCGAAGGGAATCGATTTCCAGGACAGATTTGGCGCGGGAGTCCATGCAGCAGCTGAGTTGTGGTTGTACAGAGATAATAGCAGGTGATCTGTACCACCTGAAGTAACAACCATAGCCAGACTAATAGTCCCATCTACAGCACTTTGGTTCGCGTCGAATATTTGACAACTGCACTCTTGTCGCTGGCAAAGGCTGCACTGAGGGTGTCTGACGAGAGGTCTACTATTCTCCATCCTGTCGAGCTGGCTCCGCTCTGCTCGACAATAGCCTGCAATACATTCGTAGAGCTTAGACTGAAAAGAAAAGAGTGCCTATCTTGTGTCTGCAGGGCCTCGAACTTGCCAGAAGGATTGACAATCTCGCCGGTGACGTAGTTCTGCATCGTCTCAGTCGTAAATGTCAGAGAAGCTGGTGTCGCAGTCGCAGCTGGGATGGGAACAGGGGCTGGAGTAGACTGGGCGTCATCTTCGGCCTTCGCTGCTGGGATCTGAAGAATTGGTTAGCATGGGCTACTCTCGGATCCAACGTTCTCTAGACATACCTTGAGCATTGCTGGAGAAGTGATGGCTTCGTCGGGGTCCACATAGGTCAGACTGCAGAGGAGATCGCCACTTGGCGCGGCTCTGACATTCTTATAAGTAAAGACCTTTTCTCCTGGAAAGACAAAGTTTTACAAAGCTGCGGCATTGATTGAAGTGAAGTCGATGGGCGGCGGTGCCTTGAAGAAGCTTCCGATTCTGTCCGATAGCTCTTTAGTCTGGAAGAAAATGTCGTTGTCGCTGAATCTGGTAGGCGAAGTGTGCAGAGAGTTTCCGGTATGACTAATTTAAAGATAGCCACTTTGCCCAACTGATAACTCATAGACATCGACCGAAACTGCGCAAAATGGAGTACACTCACCATGGAAACTGAGGATTTTTATGACGGCCCATTTTACACCGGAGCTCTCAAACATGACATTGACAGCAAGTCGTTGACGAATCGTCCAAGTGTTGCCAACCAGCGAGACTCTGCATTCATATTCGGATATGACGTCTAGGCGATAATGCTTCGAGTCTATTACCGAACCATGCGTTGAGCTTGTGTCTGGATCGCCGGCAGCAGAGTAGGAAATAACGCATAAGTCATCACCCCCACGTAAAATACGATACTCGGGGGTCTGGTTGTTGATTGTGGTCAAAGACCAATCTGCCCATAGTTTCTCGTCGTCGTCGTACACCCGATTTCCCACGACGGTGTCTGTGGTGATGCAGCTTTTCTTAGCTTGAGGCAGAATAGGATCGATCAAGTACTGGGCAAAGACTTGTCTTTTGATGGCGACAACACCACTTTCGGAATTGACGCTTGTAGGGTCGACCCAGTTCCAGGAGAAATCCTTAGCAGGCGGAAGCTGTGTACCACTAGTCATGCAACGGTAATCGAGAGTGGTTGCGGCAAG
This sequence comes from Fusarium sacchari, assembly GCA_017165645.1. Lineage (NCBI taxonomy): Eukaryota > Fungi > Ascomycota > Sordariomycetes > Hypocreales > Nectriaceae > Fusarium > Fusarium sacchari. Next base: position 299,822 of record JADANP010000034.1, read on the forward strand.
TAGTTCCTTGGTAGGATTCTTGACGGCATCACCGTTGCTGTCCTTGACGCGGTTGACTTGAAGGTCGAAGGATGACAAGCGGAGCTTGGAGGCTTCTGGTGATGTTTGGGGAACAGCGACGACAGAGATTGGAGGGCAGTGGCACTTCTTGGTGAATGCTGACCAGATGTTCCCGAGTTGGCCAGAGACAACAAGGTGACCTCGACTGCCGGGCTTCATGCCTTCAATGACAGGGACATTCTGAACTGCCGCATTGATTGATAGTTAAAGCTTATACGATATCTCACCGAGATATATCAAGCCAACACACTGAAAAATACCAATTAACTTTAGGCTTCCAAAGGCAATATGCGCATAGCCTCAACAAAGATAAGTCTCCCAATTAAAATCACAATAATATGCTTTTATGATGACTCAATCATATCCATATCCAGCAACAGCTGTTGCAGACTGAAAGCGGTGCTAGAAATGTTCTGAAGCCTGTTGAGGAGACGTTGCTTCTTGGCTGGGTTTGTGGCGAAGTGTGCTGAGCCATTCAGCTGATTGTCGCGACTGACATGAACGAGGCTGACCCTTGTCTTGAGAGTCCATGGACGGCCCGATGGCTGCTTCCAGACATTCCATTTACCACTGGGGCTAGCGGAGTTGCCTGGTTCATTCTCAACAACATGGAAGTCGGAGCAAAGGATATTGAAAGTGGCAGAGTTGGCAAGATCACCAAGCTCTAGAATGGGAGGGAGATCCTTGGGTTCTACACCTGGAGGAAGCCCCATGCGGATCTTGACACCGACCGCGAATCTCACCTTGGTTAGAGCCTCAACCCGAGGGTCTGTAGGCGGGGTATACCGTGGCACCTTGAAGGGATCAACCCCGTCTGTCTTTTCAACAAGGTCCTCCAGTGCGATTGGAACCAAGGCATTCGCATTTGAGGGATTCTGGTCCTGATTAACTGGCTTCATAGCAACCTGCATACTGTCCAGGGATGTCTGCAGGCAAAATCGAACAACGTACCGACAGAAAGCAGAAATAATTGCAAGGCAAAGTGTTGTTGTGCAAGTACATGCAAAGATCCGAGTTTATACTCGCTTGGGTAGTCGAGATGACAAAGTCGTACCCATTCTTTTGGTTGGATAAGTTGCAGCCATTTCCCAGATAGGGAACATCAAGGATCACCATGGTGTAGGTAGGGGTAAACAATCCAGATAGAAAAAAATATCGTTTAGTATTTGGGAGTTGTACTTTGAAGGGACGCTAAGCTGATGCAATTAGTGGAAAGCCAAGAGATTTTATCCAAGAGCGACAACGGAAAGTCGATCAAGAGTCAAGCTAAAAGCTGAAAGCTGAAAGCTGAAAGTCTTATCATCAGACCACATTCTGGGACCAATATACGCCACTGGATCTAGATTTCTTTAGCTTTGCCTATAAGACACGGTACAGAAAGACATTTAGCTGAGCTATAAGCTAATTGCTGTAAATAAAGTCTATGGCGCTGACTATCGAAATGGGAGACAAAAGTAACGAATTACGCCAAGTCACGCTTACCTTTCTGTTTAACTGGTAGAAATTTTAGGCACTATTCTATTTAGAATTTAGTAGATTTTAGTATTATTATAGAGGGAGTCTAGACTTTTGCTTTGCAGAATTAGATGGAGATAGCTCTCTGACGCATCTGCATATGTAGAATTGAACTATATTGGTGTTGTTATTGCTGGTGATGGTCTTGATGCAGGAGCCTGCTGATTTTGGCTGCAGAGCGCGGGGTGTTATCTCTGCTCTGGCAGTCTTGAAAGTGGACTATGAGTATTGTCGTACTGGCAGACAAGAAAACCAGATTGTATATTACCGCAGTAGGTATAAAAGAAGCAGTATTAGATAAATGTGATATCTAAAACTTATGCAATGTTACCGTTCTCTATCTGCTTTGATTATTATTTATTACACGCTGTATGTATGTATGTCCAGCTCCGTTTACTGGACAAAGTATTTTAAATCTGCTTGCTCTGGCTATCTACAGTATTATCGTAGGGGCACTTAGATAGGTAATAAAGGTAAAATAAATCGAGAAATTAGGAAAGAATCTATTTTCACAGCGATATGCCATTATGTCTCGTTATACGCTTTGGTTTAGTATCGGGTAGGCCCCCATCACGGTTTCACTAGCAAAAGTCCGATGGCGTTAACACGGACTGTCCGGCAATCAAATTTGTCATCAACGCTGACTCAGATTCAGTTTCATTGGTTCAGGCTCAGACTGTGAATTTCCAAGCAGCCACAGCAGCCACAGTGGCTAATTTTAGCGCGGAATACTGACAAATGGCATCTTACTCAGCTTGGAAAAGTCCCAAGAACCTTCTGGATGCTTCGGGCAAGATCATGGCAATTCTATATGGTGAGTAACAGCTTGCGCAAGAACGCCCTGCCTAAAGGTTAACTCTAAGATGTTGATGTATAAATGAATCGCTTCCGACGACTTTGGTAAATCTTTTCATCATCAGATTTCATCTCTTCACTGCTCATTCAATCCGAACAAAGCCCAAAGCACAAGTCGCCTCTGCTCAGCCAATCAAAAGCCTGAACCATCATATCAATCACACTCTACAACTCGCAACCAAAACACACAAACACAATGGCATTCTTCCTTCCCCAGACCTTCTACCATATCCAGGCTCCCCAGAACCCACTCTATCATCTCCTCCGAGAGCTTGACCAGTCGGTTCAGCAGCCCCAGCGAAAGCGCCAATGCCAGCCTCAACAGAAGACCCGCGTTCAGGCTTCATGCCCTGCCTATCGGGTGAACTCCCGCCCATGGGAGCCCCGCTTCGAGGCCCACGAGACTGAGGACTCCTTCGTGCTCTACGGCGAGCTCCCTGGTATGAACAAGGAGCACGTCACTGTGGAGTTCCCTGAGCCTCGCAAGCTTGTCGTCAGCGGCAAGGTTGAGCGATTCACAGAAGAGCCCAAGGCAGTTGAACCAACCACTGAGCAGACTGCTCCCGCCTCGGTCACCGACTCAGACAACGAAGACACTCGAAGCAGAAGCTCTTACCAGGCCACTGTCGAGGATGATGTCGATGACGAGTTTGAGGTCTTGAGTCACACATCAGAGAAGTCCAAGACCGCCAGCCAGCCAGAGCCTGAGACTCGCAGCGAGAAGGCACAGGAGAAGCAGCCCGAGCAGCCTGAAGAGCCAAGACGCTCTGGCTATAGCAAGGAGTTCTCCCGCTACTTCACTTTCCCCACCTACATCAACCACGACGCAGTCACTGCCGACCTCAAGGATGGTCTCTTGACTATAGTCATTCCTAAGGCTACTCCCAAGTCCCAGCGCATCATCATCAATTAAACTGTCGGCTTTCGGATCATGGGTTTTACGGGATGGTTATGTTATAGATTCAGATTTATTAAGGATATCTCATTTGTTCTGGGTTGGTTGCTAGCTAATTAATATACCTGTTATTTTACTACTGATTGGCTGCTTGAATCCTAACTCAGTGAATGGTTTGTCGGATACTGTGACATCACTATGTCAAAACTATAGTGGCCACTAGCATAGCCAAACTCGGAACTTTCCACCAAATAGCTGTTCATAACCCTCTTCAAAGAAACTGAATGTGTTTTGTTACGTGTGTTTGCAGCCTAAAGCTTAACCATATAAGCCGCAGTCATCCTATAGATAGATGGAAAAAGTATATTATTCTGATTTTCATAAGGAGACTTATTTGTATAAGTTTATTGGTGTCTTTCGGTGTGTTGGCTTGATATATTTCGATCAGATGTCATAAGCTTCAACTATCAATCAATAGCTGTTGATTACCTCCCTTGTCAGCAATTACATCAACCTTGTGGCTCTAGACACCAATCTCGACAGATGATGCCCTTTCGACGTCTTCAAGACTTTTAGAAACAGGAATTAGTTCCAGTAGAGGTAGTGACAAAGCCGTAGAGGTTCCAAAGGATAAATGTTCAAAAGCCACCGGGCAAGTTGAGGACGCCGCATCAAGGCTTAAGAACAGAGACCCATCGCGTTAAAGCGGCTATTTAAAGACGAGGGATGATCTACCTATGAGGCCTGAAGAGTGGCATGAAACCCGATAGCGATAAGACAGACAGAGAACTAGGCGAAGAGTAATAGCGGCGTAGCGAGATTTAGAGAGAACTCATAGTCTATTACACATTAAAACTAAGACATCCAAACGGTGCATTGATCAATGAACGCCAAAGTATTGTCCTGCTTATTAACTCGAAAGAAACAAGGCTGTAGTATAAACCTTACACTCCTAGTTGACTGAGGACTGCGTTGTGAAACTTGCATTGTCTTCTGATCAAATGACACGTTGGACCGACCAGACGGCGGCCAACCGATGAAGTACTCAGCCGTTTGGCCAGATAGGTTAAAGTCAAACCTGACAGCTTTCGTGACCAGGGCCCGCAGGTCTCGCCTATATGTGTCGGACTTGTACATCACGCCGGCATAGCGGCATGCGAAGAATAGATCTTCTAGCTCTTGGACCACGGGATGAACTCGTTGGTAGTGATGTTCAGACGTCCGAAGTACCTCTATCAGATTGGCTGTGAGAGCACCCCACTGATGGAAGAGGGGAGAAAACTGTTCGGATTTCTGCTGCTCTTGACCTTGCTGGAGTTCATCAACTATCTTCGTGTGAGCTCTGCCTTGACCTCAAAGTTAATGCTCATGCCCACCTAATATTCTTAGGCTCCTTTGATATGGGCCAGCCCAGATCATGGGGCTATTGTCTCTGAGGCCCCCAAACATTGCTCTGCTGAGGCTATGCCAAACAGCCGCCGCAACCATGGCAATACCTGACCGTCTCACCCCTACGACTTGCTGATAGGTTGGGGTGAGCCTTTGAAGAAAATCCCCGTTCTCTTTGCCACAAGCGTCAAGTTTGCTGGTGCTCACTTTATTAAAATGGTTATCTACAAAATCCCTCATGTCAAAGGCCAGGTTTCGCCACGCGTTGCGGAGTTCGGTATCTGGCTGGCCAAGAGGCATCCCAGGGACAAGGTCGGCACTCTTGCTTGCGGCTTCGCTGGTGCGGTTTCTCCAGTAGGCAAGGTCTTTCTGCCGTTGTTGACGCTCGGCTTCCAGTTGTTGTGAAAGAGACTGTTTCTCCGCAATGAGGTCGTTCATAACCTCCAGTTGCTCCTTGAGAGTCAAAGCTAAGTCCTTTTCTCCATGAGAGATGTTGTCATCCCGAGACACAGCCATTACATGGGTTTGATGAACTGCTGGAACAAGCGGAAGTTACTTGGATTGTTTGGGTTGAAAATCATTTGGTGTACACACTCTATGGACATTGGGACCCGCAGCTGGTAGCACGGATGAAGGATTTTGAACACTTGATGGTACGTGGACATGGTCCTCAGGGCCAAATTTGATAGTATAACTATACATTAAAAGGATATTCGGGCAGGGTATACTGCTGTCTTTTCATAATGCAGATCGATTGCGAGTGCTCTATGGGTGCTTAGGGATATATACGTGTAGACTGTCAGGGATCGAATGAGTGCATCTTCTTCTAGGCGCAATTCGATCGACATTGACTACTAACTTAATAACTCATCTGAGACAGACTTCTCGCCACCCAAAGTCACGCCTTTCTAGCACCTCTCCGTTCATAACCCCATACACATAGCCACCTCCAACAAACTCATATGAATCTTCGTGTGATGTACTAGGCCTCAGTGCAATAGGTAGTGGGCATCCCTTGAGAATCCAGAGAGAGTCACCAGGACGGGTGTCCTTTGTTAGTAGCGCGAAAAGACCTTTCCCAGTTTTATAAAAACCCAGTCCTATTGTGTTATGTATACGATGGAACATCTCTTGCAAAGCGGATATTTCACCTTGGAATTCAGAAAGAATCCTCCTCATAGTGATCTCTTCCATGGTGGCCTCGCTGGCAGCCGCCTCTTTCTCAGCATCTTGAGAGAAGGCTACCCCAGGCAGAGACAATCCTATGCGCAGCATATCCTTGAACTGTTCGTCATCAGGACTCATGGTGTCTTGTTTGTTGTAATCCATCATCACCTTCAGAGCCGCATGGTGGACAGGATCAGCAGTTAGTGGATATAATGTATCCGAGTCACCAGCCGACGATTCAGGCGCGACAAAGAAGTTGAAACCTTGTTAAATCCAATGCGCCATCGTAACAAAGTTGAAAGGATCAGAAGCCCCATGAGGCGACTTTTCTGTAAGATCGTCGATGTGATACCCTTGGACAAAACACTGATCACTATCATCGTTGCTGAAGTCTACAGACCACGTACTCTCTGCCCCCCCTGCTGCATGCCATGCAGTACATGCGGGACGTCCCGTCCAGACATGCTTCAATGGTTTTGGTACAGAAAGATCTCGTATCCAAGAAGGGTATTCTTCGGCACGGCCAGGTAGACCAGCGAAAAACAGGAGTCCTGCTCCAGAATCGGTCTGCAGTGCATATTTCCAGAATCTCATGGTTATGTCCCTCATGGGGCAAGTATAGTCTGGCCGAAGGCTGAGTGCTTTCTCTTTGTCGTCCTCATCGATCATACCGAGGATACCGAAATAACGGTCCCGGGGCACACTGCAGCCGTGGGAGCAGAAGAGCACCATGGTCATTCCCAAGTTTGCTTGAACTCTCTCGACTCCACCAAGGAGCAGTTTGGCAATGTCGTTGAACTCACGGCCATGTTGCGTATTAAGATCGATGAGTCGAAATAGACGAACGAGACACATGGAGTTGTACGATGAGAAAAGGCTCGTTATGTCCCCGCTGGCGTACTTGGCTTGATCCCACGGCCATTGAACTCCTTTGAAAAATAAAGCACCTGCCCAGAGCTGTCCCCAAGTTAAGTGCCGACGGCCAAAGACCATGACTACATCGCGTGCAAGGACAAACTCTTGCACGACCCAAAGGCGGTGAAACCATGGCGCAGATATGAGTTCAAGATACCTCGCAGGCCATTCGTCTCCTGCAACGTCTTCAATAGCATCTGCCTCCTCGTCTGTTGGGTATGGGATATCTAAGAGCTTCGCGGCTGACTCTCCTGAGAGGACCAGGGGCTCCCCATGACCAAACATGAGCCCACGACGGATGTTCCGTTTCCAATAACGCTCCATGGCGTCGAGTATGAGTGTGAAGGTATCTGTCTCTTCGCAGATATCGCACAGAACCCTTATGGCAGAGCTGTAAATGGTGCCCATGATAGATACCTGCATTTCTTTCTCAGCCATGTCTGACTGGTTGATGCAAATGCCATCAGCCCAGTAAAGGCGAGACTTTTCCTCATCGCGAAGTCGGCGTAGAATAGAAGCGAGTGATGCTGTTATGGGGATGGATCCTTGAGGGGTGAAGAAGGCGTCTGTGAAGGTTGGTTGGCCCCATACATAGGAAATCCCGTCAAAGCAAACATATTTCCCAGTGTCTATCGAATCTGCTTGAGCTGCAGTGCCTGGGTTTTGTCGTGGGGGTAGCTCCTCCACGCGTTTGACAATGAGCTCGCCATTGAGCTGATCTGCTTCTTGGCCAGGGTGGAGGCGCAGCAGTCTTATCTCCCCGGCGCCGAGCGGTGCGTACTCGTAAAGCAGATCTTCGGAGTCAGCCGCTGCCTTTTGTGGACGTAGAACCAAGGGAGTTGTGCTCATCTTCACTGTAAAACACACGAAGGTGTTTTTTGAGGTAGTGTTGAGCGTCCCAATGTCAGCGCGCTGACGGGTTATGATGACCCCGCAGCTGGGGCAGAAGACCCTGTATGACCAGGCATAGCCAATTACAATTGGGTCTCGCAATTGACTCATTTAAGCAGATTGAGCCTTGAAACAACCATCTTCAATGTGATCTTTTGCTTACCTATGGCAGACTCGGAAATGTGAGCCGAGTACTTCGGTAGATATTTCCTCTTACCATGGCTAGTTCAATAAAAGGTTGGGCATCTTGGTTGCGTAAAAGGTACGACAAAGCTCTCGGCAGACCATGACAAACCAAGAAACCCATGCTTGAGAATAACAGAGGAAAAGTTTCGGCTGCTGATTTAAACAAATAGCGATTGATAGGAGAGCTTAGTAGCCCGTAAGTGCCAAAGTGACACAGGGTCACATAGCAGTTCCAGGAATGACAATGTCGGAGCAACTGGAAGAGAGCTAATTATCACGAGACAGATAGCTACTGTATATGGCAGAGTTGAGACGGATCAAAGACTCAATGGAGCTGAAGGGCAGTAGACACAGTACTGCTCACCAAGCTATGGCAGGACATTATAACTGATGCACTCCTTGTATTCCACATAACATGCTGTAGAGAGAAAGTCAATATGTGCATCAGAGAGAATTGTATTAACTGATAGCTTATATGTACAAAGAAAACAAACAGAAGATAGTACCAGCTATATGTCATGTTCTACACAACCTCCATGTACTTCTCCCCATTCAAACTCAAAATTTAGCAAGAAGCACCAGAGGGAATTCCCTTGCACTTGGTAGAAGTCTTTCCACCAGTGACCTTGTTGTTGGTCCAGGTCCAGTTTTTGCAGCTGGCGCAAAGAATGTAGATGTCAGTTCCGCTGGACTTGACAGTTCCGGTGACCTTGTTGATGGTGACATCGGTGATGGGGACACCAGAAGTCGGGGTTCCAGTGGGGGAACCGTTCTCGTAATCCTGCTCAATGACGATACCGTATTTGGCGATGTTGGAGAGGGTGATAGTGTCGTACTTGACATCGGAAACGGAACCGGTAGCGCCGGAAACGGTCTTGATGCGGACACCGTTGTCGGAGTTGGAGATGGCGGAGTTGAGGATGCGGACTGTCTTGACGGTGTTGTCAGAGCGACCGCCAACGGATCCGATGGAGAGACCGTGGCCACCACTGCAGTTACCGCCGGTGAAGGTGATGTTGGTGCCGGAGTTGATGGCGAGACAATCGTCTTGGTTCTTGACGACAGCTCCCGAGATATACACGCCGGTGGAGGAGCCAACGTCGAAAGCATCGGTGTTGTGTCCACCGAGAGAATCGCCGAGAGAGTTGTCCATGTGAACACCGTAGACGCCCAAGTTGGTGACGCTGTTGATGCTGAAAGCCTGGACAGGGGTGTTGAGAACGTTCAGGTTCTTGATGTTGGAGTTCTTGAGGGAGTGGGCGCTGAAGAACTTGGGCTTCGTCTTGCCGCCGTTGCTTCCCTTGCCATCCCACCATCTCTTACCCTCGCAATCGATGGAGTGTCCAGAAGCTCCCTCAATAAGTAGGTTGTTACCGGTGAAGGAAATGAGAGGGCCCTCCCACTCGGCATAGCCGAAGGTGGTCTTGCCCTGGAAGATGACGTGGGTGCCATCACTGAGCTTGGTCAAGTCGAGAGTAGTCTTTGCAGGAACGGCAATGTTGTTGAGGATGATGGTAGAGCAGCCAGCCTTGTTCTTAATGGCAGTAGCCGCATCGGTGAAAGTGCAGCTAGCACGAGGCTCAAGAGGGGCTGCGAGTACAGAGGCGACCAGGCCGCTGAGGAGGACAGTTGAAGAGAACATGGTTAATGAATGTAGTGTTAAAAGAATGGAAGTTTTGAGAAAGTGTTTATACGAATCGAAGTATACTGCTGAATGGAATGCTGATGCCAAGAACTAGATATATGATGCCGAGAGTGTGCGGCTGTCTTATATACTGAGTTGACTCCCTAACTATATCTGAAGCGCGCATTTGAAGCTTGAATCCTGACAGACCCGCGTATAGATGCCGTTCAGCCGTGACAGTGGCCCGTATTTACAACATCACCGGCCCTGCATCTTGATTAGGGATCGCGAGTTTGGTCCGGGAATTAGCTGAGTGCTCCACATCGCCCCCAATCTACCGGGGGTTAAGATTGAAACACCAACATCGACGCCACAAAAAGTCGGGTCAATTGGTGGACTGCATTTTTCCAGAGAAGCCCCATCAGGCTGTCATGTTTCACCATCGAGTCTGGAATCTGGACCATCTCGGATGCCCGGCACGTTCCACGCATTCCAGCTGTTTCTTAAATGACTTTTAGATAAATAAAAGTGCTGCACGTTGCGTGATATCGTAAAGTGGGAGATGCAATCCAATTCCTCAATCGCACTAGTATGCCTTCCCCCAAAGCTTTCGGTGATAGGCACGTCGGTGATTCTTTTCATTCGTGGGCGTATTTCCCCAGATTGAGTGATCGAATGAGCTGGCACCACCTTCTTTATTAGCAACGGAACGGCCAACTCTATTCCCTTTAGAATCTAACTTTACTAACTTAACGTTGATTTTTACCTCGTGTAAGTATGATACTAAGTATTGTGCTAATTGTCTTTTCCCCGTAGCCCCGAGATTTCAATTAGTGTGATTAGGGGCATGGGGAATTTGAACGGGGGAGCCAAGAGTCTTGAACCTCTCAGAGCCAATTTGTCCCCATCTCTATCGCTCACAGTCTCTGAACATAAGACCTTCTTATGTTGATAGAGTATACTGTTGTATTGTTTTAATCGCCCCTAGATAATATATTCACTAATTGCTTATGTCGTTCAAACCATGCTCAAAGTCGCAATATGCTATATGGTCACCTCGGGCATACGCATCACACACTCCGGAAACACCCCGGCCTTGCAAGTAGTCATTATTTATAAAGGCAGTTATTTAATTATTCTTATAAATAAATAATCCCAAGTGTTAACTATCTGTATTTATTCTCAACTTATATTCCTCATACTGCGTTGCCTTGCGGCCTGATCTAATCTAGCTAGATTATGAGGTTTGTAGTAGCAGCTATATAACCTTGAGACTTATTATTAAGGTTATTGTGTTTTTTAGCGTGGTATATAATGCCTTATATTATATTATCTTCTTATCTAAGACCTTAATTAGCTATACCTTGTGTATTGCTATAGGGACATTTTAACTTTTTAATAAATAAATAATAAATCTTAATATAAATATGCCTGGTTATAGCATTTATAATTAAGGTATATAGACCCCTTCTTAACTGCCTTTATAAATAATAACTACTTGCAATATTAGACATGCTAGGACATGGAGATCCGTGCTAAATGCAAAGTCTTTTAACTTCTAGAAGGGCTCGTGTGGATAATAGACAGCCTAATCAAAAGAGGAAATCACTCAGTGAGTGAATTTATTTCTTACATTAATAAGAAAGGACCTTTTAGAACGAAGGATTAATTGATATAAAGCCTACCCTAAAGAACCGTTATTGGCACAGAAGCCCTTATTGATAATATTCTTCAAATTGTCCATGCTGATTTAAGCCCTCAGTCACAAATCTCAACTGCAAAGGCTGACGTTCTCTTCAATGCCTGCACTGTCCTCACTAGCATGTCACGAGTAGTCGCTTAGAACCCAAGTCGCTGGTCCGCCATAGAAATATTTTCTCTCTCCTGACTTTCAAAAAATCCCTCGAGATTAACTAAGGCGACAATAGGATATTTGCGGTTATCAAGGTTATCCCCAAGGTATGCCATCCCGTTGTTGCACCAATATGCAAAGCATCTGCGCCCGGATGTTATTAAGGAACATAAAACCCTGGTCGAAGCGTGCTTACCCAGGAGCCCAGCCCATCACGTTGTTCGGGTCCTTCTCAAACTGGCGTCTCACGTTTCTATGCAGCTCGGCAAGAGATCCAAGACGCTTTAGATGCCGAGGGTTTTGATAAACCTTCTCGTAGATTACCTTAATTTCCACGGTTCTCTTGCGATCCCCTCGGACTAGTCCTGTCAGCTGGTTTGTTCTAGAGCGCTACCTGAGAAGGCTTCAACCAATAGCGAAAGGTACCAGAAGCGTTCTTATCGACTATCAAAGCTGCGGTATAGGCCGAGGCGGTCTCATATGTCGTCAACTCCCATTTCTCGTCGCCCGTGCCCCAGTACGAAGCGTTTCGCTGCTGCTATCGAAGATGTGAAAGAACGGACTCCAGAAGGTCTCCACCAGGGCGCCAACGAGAATATGAACTCCCGTAACCTTCTTCTCTACCAAGTACTTCTTGATAATCTTGGTGGACTCCTTGGGAAATAGGTCACCATCTGGAACTTGGTTATAGTCGACTGCGAAATCGCTGGGCACGTATCGTGGAACGCATTTCTTGACGCACGCGTCGATCAGGACTTTCTGGCCCCGAGTCATAACATCATCATCGCCGTAATAGCAACAGATGAGAATGTCGCAACCGCGTGCCAACTCCTGAGCGGGGATCGTCTGAGGTAGTGGTCGCTGTGTGCCTTCATGGCCCTGGGATTGAATGGATAAGTCCGGATGGTTCCGATTGAACCCATGGTGGCGGACGTCGTTGTAGGTGAGATATGACTGTGGATGGGTGAATAATCTGGAACAGACGTCACGATGGGGTATTTATCTCGGCAGAACATATCGGCGCTCTGACCAACAACTCCTTTTACTGGATTGCTTCCGTCAAGAATAAATTTAAATGACAGTAAACCCGACACACGTTACAATCAAAACCGGCAACAGGCTCTACTGATTCCGTTCCGAGGTGCCACCGCGATCGGAGCCTAGTCCCATCAGTGACTTGAATTAGCCCCTTTCGTTGAAAGTTGGGTTTGAGGTAATATCAGCAACTATCGTCAGTGAATTGCATGATTAGGCCCTGGAGCTGACATGAGTACTTGGGCGAGTCCCTAGAATAGATCATAGGAAGAGCCAAGATTGGTCATTACTTTGGATTTATCAGCTGTTGGCTAGACTAGGTATCTAAATTACTCTCTATGATGTGGGTTGTCAGTCAGTTATATGTAATAAACAGATTAATCTAGTTCCTTATTTAGCTATTTCTAATTAAGCCTTCTATACAAAAAGTACTTAATCAAGCCCTCAGGCTGTAGAATACTAGATAATAAAGGATATGTTTCGACCTTATACGAATTTATTTTTTTGGTTCAGGAATATTTGCGTTAATCATGCCACTAGAGTATTCCGAAAGGTATTCGCCAATCTTCGTATCTATTCAACCGATTAGCTGAGCACTTAATATATTAAATAATGCGTAGATTATTTCGACTAAGGCAGGATAGAGACTCACACAGCGCGACAGCGGGAGACAATTGATTGCCAACAAGGTTAATTTTCAGGGCAGGAGGGAGCGATTCCTGTAGTAAGTAAGCTTTGGTCACATAATTACATATGTATGTGTGCCATTCGAGCCGAAGAGTAGCATCTAAAACCAGACTCACGATTTTTTCAAATGACTGTCCCGACTCAATCCATTTTTTAATTTTCTCAGTGTCATCCATCAAATGACCCCAAATACCTGTAATTGCGCTCATGTGGTCTTTGATGTATGCAACGTCATCATAAAGGGTAGCCTGGAGAGTCGTACGGGCTGATTGGATGGAGGTGACCTTCGCATTCAAGCTTTCGATCTCCTTTTTCTTCGCTTCCAAAGCGTCTTTAGTGTCTGTGATGTACCGATGGTTAACACGACCCAAACGAGACAAGTGTATTATTGATACTCACTGGAAAAGTCGATTCCGGTGGCAATCAAACCAATGCCAAAAGCAGTAGTGATTAAGCCGCCAGCAACCTGATATCAGGGGTCAGCGCAATCAGGTTATCGTCAGAGACAGGTTCTTACCCAGAAAACAGGCGCGAAAGGTCCGGCGAAGAAGCCGCCAATGATCAGGGCAACGCCAATACCAGCGCCGACACCAAAGCCGATGAGTCTACCCTGGAGGCTGCTCAGGTGGTCCAACAGGTCTTGCTGTTGTTTTTGGGCGGTCTTGATCTGGTTGTTGATATCCCCCTCAGTCTTTTGGCCCCACTTACCAAATTCGCCAGTGAATTTGAGAAAATCATCAACAACTTTCTCCAGACGGGTCTTGATGTCATCCGCCCGGCCATGATATCCTTCTGTGTTCTGATGCACCCTGTCAGTTCTCCGCCTTGGACACTTAGGTACGCATATACACTAACCTGCTTGGCAGCATCCATAATGGCCAGCTTTGTTTTGACATCCAGGGTCGCGTCGGCAACGACCGGAATAATGGTAGTATCGAAGCTCTTGGCGTATACTGAAACATCTGCAGCCAAGGTGCGACTGTCCTTGAGCACTTTACGCCATGAGTTCTGAATATCTGCGAATTTCGGAAGGAACTGGTCAGTACTGGTCAAATTGTTGTCGCTATCGATCTTGGCAAGTTGAGTGTAGATTGACGCAAACTTCTGATCAAGTTCTTTATATGCTTTGACGGCGTCCCGCGCTGCAGCCTTGAAGAGCTCAAGGGTTGCAGGATCAGTCAAGTCCTTCTGGACCTTCTCGTGAAATTTGGCAACTTCTTCCGGAGTAAGGTTTTTCGGGTCCGGAAAGGGCGCATTTGCAATGGTCGACTTTTCAGCCGGGGTCAGTGACGCTGCATAGGTATTAAGCTGGTCGGCAGTTAATTGTTTGCCATCTGTTTTCGAAATCAGGCCCTGCACGACGGACTCGTAGGATGGGGGAGGAGGTTCTGTGCTCATTTTATGCTAAGATCGAGCTATCGCTAATAAGGTATTCGCTATGCGTAAACTTGATGTAGAAAGATGAAGTGATCAGGTGTGCCTTGTGAGAAGCAGTAGGACTTTTGGATGGCGGAGCTATATGACTTTATATGCTTCATAGAGGCCGGCAATTTTCATATCTGTAGGCGTCGCCCATCATGGGCTGAACGCGGGAGGTTTGACCCGGGTGTTCAGGTTTCCAGCAGACATCGACCGTGGCTTGCTCGTCCATCAAAGTCCGAGCTGAATACTGCACAAGACGTTCGGTGCGAGGGTCTAGACAGCGCCTCCTGCAGAGATGCCTGACGCGGTGTTGCGTTCATCACGGCCCAACATGTCTTAAACCAGGTATATAGCCTTAAAGAGGAAATGGTAGATGGTTATGGCTGGCTGATCTATCTCACCGAGTGGTGAGAACGTTAATTGTTCCAGATCAATCAATTATGGCTGGCTGAAATAGCAAGCTAAGATAGGCGCTAGTGTGGCCAAGCCAATGGAAAACCCACTGGAAGCTGCAGGCAGACAATGTTCATAGCGTAAGTTTATCAGAATTCCTGCAAGCCAGGGTAATACATATAGGTGGCCTACTTTTATGGCGTGGCTATGCCTGCGGGGTGCTCAAAAAGGAAAATAGGGAGGCAACCAAGGTATCTGCTGACTACCAGTATTGTCAACAATGAATTTGTGGCTTGAAATTGCCTTTTTCTTATATACGTAGTTAATTGCTGGTAAGTAAATATTTATTGCATTTTAAAGAGCAGGGAGAAAGAAAGGTAAGAGATAAAAACCATATTATAATAGCAGTAACGCAGCACATTACTAAGAGCATATAAGAGGAAATAAATCCTTTCTAATAGAACTATATTTAAACTATCTACTTATGTATTTTCTTTGCAGTTTACTTAACATGGTGTTTTACACTGTATTACTTACAGGAATTACACCTATTTTAATTAGTACTTTGAAAATAATAGACCTAAATAGAGATTACTTATAAAAATAAGTAAGATCCGGTAAATATATCACTAGACCAGATTACATACAGGAAATAAAACTGTAAATTGCCAATAAAAAACATACTTATTTAAGGGACTCATGCGTGGATATTCAAATGTCTAAGTTGTGAGCTAGAAGTGTTATTTGCCGCTGAGACCTGTGGCTGAGAGCTTAATCCGGCCGAGACATGATAATGCGTGGATATTCGGATGAAAGACTGACAATCGAAACCGCTACCTTCTTGATGATAATCTCTCCCGGCCCTGGAGTAGGCTAGTGCCTCCTTGATTTGGAAGCGATATCCGGTGGGCGCACTGATCCGGGCAACTTTATTGACCGACATGGTCAAGATTGAATCATAGACAGTTGGGTTTGGCGGCGTGCAATCGTAAGATGTAGATGCGAAGACGGAAGTGCATTAACAGAGGCACAGCAGGGAATTTATAAGCACCGGGGCCAAAGGGCCGCTCCAGATGACCTAGTATACTGAACAATGTACTCTGGATATTTCTCAACATACCAGTGGGGTATAATGAGTAGAGAAGAATGTCCCATAGCCCCGGACATGCTTTTGACTATGTCTCCCTTGAGTAAATCGACTTATGTCCGATATCTCCTGCTATCATGCACATCCAAGCGCATGGCCCACCCACATCATGACACGGGTTGTGGCCTGACGTGACAAATGCAGGCTGTACCGCCGAGAGACGCTATAAAGACCACGTCCATGGCAAAGCCACAGGCTCACTCGAATCACCAACGTTCACTGAGACGGGAGACAGAAAGTATGCCATCCATCCGAGATCACACAATTCTTATCATTGGAGGTTCTTCTGGCATTGGCTATGGAGTTGCCGATAAGTGTCTCGCAGAAGGCGGCAAAGTCATCATCGCATCTTCCAATCTTCCTCATGTCCAGCAAAGCGTTAGCAAGTTACAACAAAAGTATCCAGACGGTAACATCTCCGGCCAACAGTGCGATCTATCGCCGGCGTGCGTTGGAGAAAGTCTCGAGAAGCTTTTGGAGTCGGTCACACCACTTGACCACATCGTTTACACGGCTGGGGATCCTCTTTCCATCATGCCCATACCGCAGATCACTCTGGACGCTGTCCACAAAGCCGGCCATGTACGGTTCGCCGTGCCTCTCCTACTCTCCAAAGATGCTCTGCGCCATCTCAAGCCTACCTATCAATCTTCTTTCAATTGACGGGTGGTGCGGGCGGCGACAAACCCTTCTCTGGGTGGTCATTGGTGGCTGGCTCCTTGTCTGGCCTACAGGGGGTGACGCGAAACTTCGCTCTGGATATAAAACCTCTGCGCGTCAACCTAGTTAGTCCTGGTGCCGTCGAGACGCCACTGCATGGGCCTAGCGGAGTGACAGATGAGATGGAGGCTCACACCACTCTCGGCAAGGCTGGGTTGCCGGAAGAGGTCGCCCAAGTCATACAGCTATCCAATCGGCATCCCTGTCATCAATGTCGATGCTCCAATCTTTTAGCGCCTGTAAACCCGACTGCGATGAGACTACGCGATTCATCTCCCGATTCTCAGCATGGGCACATCGAGAGTACTTGAGGGGTTTCTCCGAGGCTGATACGCTACTCAACCTCGTTCAATTCAATACAACCAGAGCCCTTGTGACAATTGCCAAGTTCATGGGTCTCAGACAGGAAACCATGGCTCCTGGAGCCCGATCGTGATAGCCTATTACTGGAATTGATACTGTTTTTTATGACTCACTACCTCCCAGCTTGCAGCCAACAGATTTGCAGCTCAGTGTCAGTCACCATCCATGGGTTGATATTATACCAATAGCGAGAATGCGTGACAAATTCTACTTCGTGACGAAGCTCTCTATAACAAAGCC
Source organism: Fusarium sacchari (assembly GCA_017165645.1). NCBI lineage: Eukaryota > Fungi > Ascomycota > Sordariomycetes > Hypocreales > Nectriaceae > Fusarium > Fusarium sacchari. The sequence continues at coordinate 317,178 of JADANP010000034.1, forward strand.
GAGCTATGCCGCGACTCGAGAGGGTTTCAGAAAATGGCCGAACGACCATGGCGGCATGAAGACATGGAAAGACCCATGGGACACCGATGGATGGGAATTTACGGTAGCCTTTGCGATTAAGTGGCCATGGGTTATTATGGGATGCCACGATCTGCTTGAGAGCACAAATCGCTGGCGAGGAATGAGGAATGAGGAATGAGGTGCCTCTGGGAAGCGGGTTCATTCTCGGCGAACTGGATACACAACCTAAGTTTGTCTGAAGGATTGCTCCACGCTCCAATTCATGATTGTTGTGCAAGAATTGGGTTTGTTGATTTCGGTTGCTTGGACGATGATGGGACTTTTGTTCGAAGCTTGGGGATACAAGCGGGCGTCCAAAGACCCGGTGAGGACCAGATGAACCTTGCCCGCTTAATAGATAGTAATGCAGCTGGACGAGCTCCGCAAGTAACAATAAAAGGACTCGTAGTAAGATTGGCAAAACGTGTTAATTTCTCATTCTTGAGTTATCTCTCGGGCTGGGTCTCCCACCCCATAGAGTTGCTTAAAAAGTCCAGCGAGATAACTAATGTAGTTGCCTCCTGGTGGTATACTAACTTTAGTCTAGTTGTGGGGCAGACTTCGGCAAATCTACCTATGATAGCTACGCTGGCGTATAAGCACAGGGTGAGATTGACGAAAATAGCAAAGACCACTTTTTCAACATTATAATAAGGGTCGAAATCCATTTTAAATATTACTGACAAGCGCGCGCGAATTGCGACAGCTTACTCAAAGCGGTGTCACTACAAATCCAGTTGATTTGTAGTGCGCTTACAAATGTTTTCTCTTTACATTTTACTCTCTTGGTTGTGAAGGATCTGCTAGAATACCCGGTTCTGATCTGTACTCTATTATACATAGGTATATAGCACGCTTATCCCATAACATTACTGCGCTACTCGGACTGGTTACAGACGACGAATATTCCTCTTTTACAATACCTCATAGAGCACCAGAATTACCTAACATGTTGCCACGACTCTCATACATCGCGTTGCTGTGCACATCCTCTTTCAGAGGGATGATCGTTGCCGCAAAGGCTGTCGATAGCTGCTCGTCAATGACTGCACCTCGTGTTAATTTGGGCTATGCTGAATATGAAGGTGTAGCCCTTTCCAACGCTGTCAACCAGTTCTTGGGTATGCGGTATGTTGATACCTATACCGCTTTTATTCGCAGGATGGTATTGATGTTAGCTCAGGTACGCCGCGCCCCCCACGGGGTCACGTCGCTTCCGGTTGCCTGATCGGCCGCTCAATGAAACACACTTAGTCCAGGCTCACAAGGTGAGGTTCATCACTTACAATCTAGACCTATCTAACATTCAAATAATAGCACGGTGCTGTTTGCTATGCTGTTAACCCAGCTATTCCGACCCCCGACTTGGAGTTCTCAGAAGACTGCCTCTTCATCGACGTATACGCTCCGAAAAATGTAACCCTCAACAAAGACGGCGGTCTTCCAGTCATGTTGTGGATTCAAGGTGGTGGGTTTGTCCAGAACATCAACACAAACTATAATGGCTCCGGCCTCATCAAAGCAACTCAAGGAAACATGATTGTGGCCACCTTTAACTACCGCGTTGGACCGTACGGGTTCCTTGCCAGCCCCGAATTGGAAAAAGAAGGAAACCTGAATGTCGGACTTCATGATCAGATGGCCGCTATCGAATGGATTCATGAGCACGTCTCCAAATTCGGAGGTGATCCGAGCAAAGTGACACTTTTCGGTACTTCAGTCGGCGGAGGTAGTGTTCTCCTACCATTACTGGCATATGGAGGCAAGGCCACAAATAGCTCTAAGCAGTGGAGTGCAGGAATCGCCGAGTCCATGTATCTGCCCTCAGTCTACACGGTTGATGAGATGCAGTTCCATTACGAGCACCTGCTTACGGCTACGAACTGTAGCGACTTGAAATGTCTGCGGCAGTTACCTATCGAGAAGTTTCAAGCCAAGAATTTGGCTATCCCATTCCCAGGTCAACGTGAGCCTGCACTTTTTGGATATGGCCCGACCATTGATGGTAGCTTTCTGCCAGATCGGCCTTCCACTCTGCTTCAGCATGGACGTTTTGCTAAAGACAAGCCGATGATTCTGGGATCCTCGAATACAGAAGGGACGGTCTTTACACCTCAAGCCAATACCACTGAAGATGTGAACCGATTCCTAACGGCACAACTCCCTGGTCTAACAAAAGCGGCGCTTAGTAGGCTAAACGAGCTCTATTCAGATGCACCAGCGACGTATCCCAATGTCAACATCACTCAAGCTCCACTATACTACAGGGCGGCAGAGATGCTCGGCGATTCTTCCTTCCTTTGTCCGGCTTTCCACTTCGCGACCGGTCTCCATCATGCTGGTGTTCCAGTGTACTTATACCTTGATCGCATCTTTGACCCGGTCGAGGTCCAAGCTGGCTACATTGTGCCACATACTTTCGACACGCAGGCTGTCTGGGGACCCTCATATTCCATAAACTACGCTGCTTTGCCGGGTGCCAAAAGCTACGAACCCGGTCAATCTAATGCGGCGATTGTACCTGTAGTGCAGCCTTTCTGGACTAGTTTCGCTCGAACCTCTGGCAACCCTAACATCTTAAGGGCTAATCGGACGCCATTTTGGAAGCAATCCATGGGTGGTAGCTTTCTCAATATCGAGACGAACAATACTAAGATGGAGAAAATAGGCAGCTCATTATTTGAGAAATGTGCCTACTGGGCGGATCTTGCAGCGGAAACAAGACAATAGCTGTTTCTGGAATTATAAGTCCATTACTTAAACAACTCTTCATTTCTGGTAACTACAGCAATAGACTCGACTACAGTTGCTGGTGAATATAGTTTATATAATGTGATTTGCATCTATGATCTCTAGCTAGCATGCTCTTCTTCCTGTCAAATTATGCACAAGGTCGACAAGTTCCTTCCAGCGAGTCTAGCCATTCTTACGAGGGGCCTCGGGAATCTGGAGCAAACGAGGTATCTGAGACTTGCATATCAGTGTCGCACTTACCAATAAAAGCATTCAGCTTTTCTACAACCACCCAGACACCCATGTAAAAACGGGTCTTGTTATAGGGCTTGTTTCGTGACTTGACACCAAATACTAGAGTCTGGCGGGTGTTCTAGGTGGCTCAAATCTGCCTGACAGTGTTTGATATCATGAAAATGTTAGAATACGGTCTTATTCCTTCCTTGCGGTTGTATTACTTTGTCGAAAAGAGGTAGATTCTTGTCATATCAAAGCTACATGTAATTCACCACTATCAAAATATTGCAACCTAATTCTAACGAATGCGAGTTATGAAGACCTTCCTTATCCATATAGGACCAGCATAGTTATGCTTAGGGTCTATCTGGCCGAAGTGAAATTCTGTACTTCACCACCTCTGGATCCTCGTACTCCTCCATCCACCGAGGATCAAGGGTGATGCTCCATTGCCTCACGTGGATCATATCCTGGTTATGAATGTCTGCAAGGGACTCATGGAACTGAGTATCCTCCTGTCTCTTCTCCGGAGTTGCCATCCTTACCCACTTCTCCATGTTATGTTCTTTTGCGACTTCATCATCGGCCCAGATACCAAGAGGGTCCTCGCTGTATCCCCCCATCTGGATCATTCTCTTGTTCTCAATGGAGAATGCATTCGTGAAAGTGAGCCACTTGTCGCGACGCGCACTCGCCCAGTAGTCAAGAAGGTCTTCTGGTGCTCGACCGTTAATTACAGCACCAAGGGCGCGGCCTAGGGGTCCCGCATCCAAGAGGCCTGTAGTCAAGCCCAGCCCTCCAATAGGGTTGTTGCTCTAGAGTCCGTTTGTCAGTACATTAGAATATCTCGCTGAATATGGTTACAATGGTCTATAAGATAATGACGTACATGAGCAGCATCTCCCGCCAGCAAAACTCTTCCTTTCTTGAAAGTCGAGGCACATCTCTGGTGAGGCTTGTACTTGTTCAGCTCGACGAGCTCGTATTCGGCAGGCCATACTGGGAAAATATGCTTGTAGTGCTCATCGATCTCGGCCCGAATCTCATCGTTGGTCATTCCCGCCTTGACACCAAAGGCACAACGCCAAAGACCAGCGTCATCGAGGATGCATACGACAGACCAGTGCACAGGGTCCATGATAAAGTTGGCGGTCGAAAAGCCATGTTTCATGAAGTCGAAGCGTACATTAGTTGCGACAAAGTCTTCCTTGGGCCAAGAGAAGCCGTCAAATGTAATGTCGGAGAGTCTGCGAACGGTTGACCCAGCGCCGTCAGCCCCCACCAGCCAGTTGCACGTGTATCTGATCTCGAGGTTTCTATTGGTGTCCAGAGCCACGACTTCGACTGTACCTTGACCACCGTCGGAGTTGATTTGAATGACCCTCTGGCAGAACTTGATCTCAGCGTTGTATTTCTTGAGGAGGAGGTCGACCAAGATTCTGGCTAGCTTGGGTTGCGGGCAATTGAGTCCGGCAGGGAATACATCAGCATCTTGCGTCTTGGTGATGGAAGCGACCCTTTCCTTGTTCTTCCAAAAAGTCATGACATCATTGAGAACAGACTCCTTCCGGACATCATCGAGTGTGCCAGACTCGAGCAGCTCCGCCTGTGCACAAGGCTGGTAAACAGCTGCGCGGGGAGATTGGTCGACTTGGTGGTTTCTCTCTAGAATCAGTACGGGCACGTTGAGCTTTGCCAAGTTTACCGCGGTAATCAGGCCGACCGGGCCTGCTCCAACAATTATGACTGGATGGAAGTTTGAGTTCGGGGAAGACATGATTTCGTTAATAGTAAGCACAAGTGGGGTTTAATATGATGGAAGCCCAGTGGGACGTAGTGGCAGCTTGTCCTATGATACAAATGGCATTACTTGTCAGAAGCAAGCAATTCAAGCCTCTTCTCTTTATCCCACATACGAGAACCTATATTTTGGCAGATCCCGGGTATTTAAGTTAGTATGTAGACATGGTCTGCTGAGCCGACCCCACACAGAAAACCCGACGCCAAGACACAGGCAGCGAGGGGTATGTAGCATTAAGTGGTCAAGACCCACCATGGAAAAACATGGGCAAGTGGAACAAGTAAGTAAGTGATGATTTTAATATGTATATTACAGATATACTTAAAAGACTTAAAACTATGTGTATTACTTCCCTTATAGGCTTATAGGGATAGATAAGGAGTATGTTTTCAGAAGCCGTCGAGCTTTTAATTGGTGCCTCGATGAGAAGAATCCCACCTTTAAGTAATGCGCCAATAAGGAAGCTAGTGGGCAGGTAGGAAAACCGCCATGAGAGTGAAGCTTGCCAGCCCTTTCACGCAGGTACAGGTAAGAGCGATTAACATTACGAGCTCAAAGAAAATCCAGATCAATACTGCTTAATTTCCCTTTGCCAGCGAATAGAAGTAAGCGACTATTACTGACATCTACTCGCGCTTTATCCCAGTCATGGCAGACTTTCTCCCAACGCCTGCCATCCACAACATCCTCAAAAGCATCCACGCCATGGGAACCCAAACATTAACCATAGCATAGACGTGACTCTGTGGTCCAGGAAGTACCGCCGCCACACCCGTGACAGCCAAAGTCGCACCGGCGTGGAACAGATCAAAGTTTATGAAAGCAATCAAAACTGTCTTTATCACCTCTTCCGCGTCACGTGTATCTCGCAGCTTGTATCGAGCTACGTAAAGAACCATCGGCTCAATAACGCCACTAAAGGCAAGAGCGGAGATGTACGAATACCAGAGGCCACGGAGCTGCGGAGTCTTCCAAGCTGAATCGGCGTCACATAGCTTGTGTGTAGCAGAGGGCGACCAGAAAGGCCCCGTGCTGTCAGACGGTGCGAGGGAGTGAAAATGGTTTGATGGTGATACTGGAATGAAGAAAAGTGCAATAAATATCACACTTGGCTACAGGAGCGTTAACAGGAGACCCAATATGTCAGGAGTCTGTAAGAATGCATACCTCGAGAATCATAAACAGAAGCTGATAGTACCATGGGAAAACATCGGAGATTTGCATCATGGTGCAATTCCTTTTAGATAGTTTAATAAACAGTATAATTTTAATTGGATAAGTGAAATGCTAAGAAGAAGCTGAGAATTACTGATATCGGATGCTTTTAATGGTAAATCCAGGCGGTGTACGGAGTAATAATGCAAACCTTTCTCTCGTTTGTTACCCCAAATTTGGCCCTGTTTAAAGTTCTTGTTGGCTTACATAACGCAGCCCCGCGCGCTATTGCCCTATCCGGCTAGTATCAACCCCTCAACATAGACCAGGCCGGGTAGGCCATTCGGGCTTCAGTGCTTTGCGCTATGTTCCAAGACTGGGCAACAGCTTCAATAGCGATCGATTTCCGACAAGGAAGCTATCAGCCTGAAACCAAAAAAAAAAAAAAAAAAAAAAGATCAATTCTGTAAAGTAGTTAAGTAGACTTGGTGGAGTTAGGCAGATACCTCAATCTATGCGTGAGGTTTTGGCTGTATCTTGTCAGAATTATATAAGGCGTGTCAGGTCACCGGTCTATAATAGCCTGGTTCCTGCAGTTAGATACCTTTAGTAAAATATACTTATACGGAATACATATAACGGCCCTTTGTGATTGGTGATAAGTTCTAAATTTCATGTGGGGAGATTCTTTGTAAGTGAGAATTGTTTTAGATGCATTCTTAGCGTTCACCAACAGCTGAGAGATAACTCGTACAGGGAGCGGTCAGACGCACAATTGCTATCAGCTCTGATCTAGATTCAGTCCTCGGCCATAGTACTTTGCATGTCATACGTCTGGCCTCATAAGACAGAAAGAGTAAGAAGCTGCTTTATTGGGCTCGGAAGATTGGATTACCTGCAGGGGCAGCTTTTCTCAATATCAATATGCCAAAGCTTTTGCGCGCCAAAGCCTAATAGTACAGCTGCACTTCAGGTTCTCGCTGAGGTATCATAAGCTCTTATTACTAACAATTAACTGACTGTCTCCGTCAAGCTTATCTTACCTTAAGATAAGACACGGCACAGTGACTAACTATTCTGGGGTAGTTGCTGGAAAAGCGGGGGTGCAGGAAAGTCACGTAGATAATTAGCCCCCAGCCAAGATTGGGGAACATGCATTCATACCTACTCGTTGGAAACCCATTATCTCATTGTGAGATCCCTGTTTGATTGAATACGTGAGCGTCAGTTTCAGACCCAGTGCTTATGGAGCAACGAAGACGCGTCTCCCGAGCGTAAGATCCCGAGGCAAGCCAGGGAGAGATGTTCCCAATCGACTAATGTCGGATGCGATAGGTGCGATGAATGTCGTCGATTGAAAGAGAAATGCGAAAGCGGCTTCCCCTGTCGCAGGTGCTCCCATCTTCAACGGCAATGTAGATACACAGATCCGGCCCCGAAACCTCGTGAGTTTCGTGCCTACGTTCCGAGGTGAGTAGCCTCAACGACTGCGACTGTCGAGAGCACATTTGACACCTCGAAGAGAAGGCCGTCGTAGACCCGATACGAGCCAGCTGATTGAACGCGCAAAACACATGGAGCGGATATTGCGGCGCACCATGCCAGGAGTCTCTCTTGACACTGAGAATCTGTCCAATATAGCAGACAGACTCGACGCCGAACATGAGAGTCTAAACACGGGATCGGATGGCCCGAGGGACTTGGAAGGGCTGGGTGACAACTTGGAAGCATTGGAGATCGATGATGAGGCGTGTACGATGCAACCAGTTGGGGATACGACAGCGCGTGCGTTGACCTCATACTTCATTTGCACTGAACATGGTACTAAGCATTGCAGATTTCTCTGGAGAATTCTCATATTGGAACTTCTCCATGCGTATCAAGAATCTTATCGAGAGCCAGATACAAGAGCCGGAGAGCCGCAGAGTAAGTGATCCTCTCAGAAGCCAATGTTTTTAGTTCATGCTTAATTGATGATGTGTAGGAGGGCAATAGTCAAAATGATGACTCGGATGCTTTCCCACGGGCGCATCATCTACGTCCTGGGCGTAATCACTTGTCAGAAGCCATATCATCGTTCCCCCCTGCCAACATATCACACTTCCTGGTGACAGTATTTTTCAAGTTTGCAGAGAGTTATCTCTTCTTTGTCGAAGAGAGCTGGGTTTTTGAGAAATTAGATCTGCTCTATAAGAGCCCCCAAGGACTGTCCCAAGCTGGCAGTGAGGTGACAATCAGCATCCTCCTGACAGTCCTTGCCATTGGAACACAATACGCTCATCTTGAACGCACCGACGGTTCTGATAACACGTCGACGTCGGGCCTTTTGGAGGAGGAGATAGGCGCCATGTTTTACCAACAAGCAATTCGACTGCTCCCAGAAATCATCGAGATCTCGTCCCTTGAAAGTGTGCAGGCATGTCTGTTGTTTGGATACTATTCCCTGCCGATTGACGCCTCTGGCCTGGGGTTTATCTACGTTAACCTGGCTTCTCGGTTGGGGATACAGAATGGCATGCACCGGAAATGCAGCAACAACGCCTTTAACGCAAGCGTCATCGAAACTCGAAATCGCGTTTGGTGGACGACTTACGTGTTGGAAAGGTAAGTTACGGCTGCCGTAGACTGAAAATGTAACAAGTACTCCGCTGACTTGAGAAAAGAAAGATATCTATCTTTCATGGCCGGCCTATCTCGGTGTCTCTGTCAAATATCGATACCAGCCTACCAATACATCAGGAGGGCTTACACTCGGATGATTGGCGCAAACGAGCTTCTTACATGAGAGTCTCTGTACAGCTGATGCATTTTCTCGAAGACATGTATCACGAAATGTAAGTCGAGACCTAAGATCGACGGAAGACACCATATGAATAACATTCATCTAGCAACATCTTGCGTAATTGCCGAAAGCGAGAGATAGCCACAGTAGTATCGCGGCTTGTGTCCAAAAAGGACGGCCTAGTCACCTGGTGGCAATCTCTCCCTCCGGATACAACCGACATGACTGAGCAGCTAACAACAACACAGTCACGTTCGGCAATGCACCTGAGACTCGACTACTGCCTAGTGCGTATGTTTGTCGGGAGACCGTTTCTATTGAAGAAAGATACAAAAGACTCTGCGACGAGCCCTTCAGTCCCCGAAAACAGCCCCGGAACCAATGAACGAAGCGCCTCGAAGCTTGTGACGAGTCGAGAAGAGCTGATAAACGACTGCATCAAAGCGGCAACGGAAGCCCTTAACATTTGTCAGCAGCTACGCTCGAGCGGGATGGGTCTTGCTCGAGCCTCGTATTCCGAATACAGTGCATGTCGAGCATCGTTGCTGGTGCTGATTGCCTACTCGATCCGCAATCTCTCTGACCAATTCCGCAAGTCGTTATGTGAAGGGTTGGAGATGATACGGGAAATGTCTGCTGTTGGAGAGTCCGCACGCGCTGAGATCTCCTTGATCGAGTCGCTTGAGCGTGCGTTAGCTCGTCTGCATAAAACAGCAAAACCGAAAGACGTGGGCACTACCGATAACCAAGCGAATTTTGATTCGGCGTACGAAGCATTCCGCAGCTGGGGAGCCAACTTGGCGAGCAAGAATGGGCTGGACGCCACTACGCCTGCGGTTCCGGATGCCTCAGGTGGTCAAGCGGAGATAGACTCCGTGTCTGGATGGCCGGTAGACTTCCAGGCCCTGTCCAGCATGGACTTTTTCAGTGCCTATGACCCTATGGCTGATCCTCTACTTCAACTTCCCGTCTTCGGTACCGAAAATCTATCTCCGACTGATGGATGGCTTACACAGTCCGAGACCGAGATACTTGGGCGATTCATTACAGGACCTCATGGAGGGAATTAGGTAGTGCAAGCGAATTGTAACAAATCATGGTTCATCGAGGTTTATCTGGAAGAAATAATAACTAAAGCGATGCTTGTACGATCCCCTTTGCCATCTCTGGTAGTGTATCAGCCATAACCTCCATCTTGGTGTCGAAGATCTCAGCGCAGGGATCCTGTTCATATATGGTGCAGTAAGCACCACGGAAGCCAACCTTGACTGCAGCTGAGACGTCCCACATGTGAGCTGCAGCAAACCACTTGATATCATCTGGTGCAAATCGAGCTAGGGTTGGCCTGTACGCAGCCAACGCGGGCTTGGCCACACCTTGTCCATCGCAGCTGATGAGGTTCTCCAGCGGCATGTCAACCCCAGCGCGCTCAAAGTATCCACCCACACGCTTGGTATCGCCTGTTGTCAGACACCACACTGTGAAGCCGGCGTCTCTCAATATCTGAAAGCACTCCTTTGCTCCGGGTCGCAGCTCGAGGTCTGAGTATGCCTGGACGCAGGCATCCCTCTCTGCGTCAGTGACGAGTTCTCGTGGTGCTGCAACACCAACCATGAACAGCGTGCGGTAGAACAAGGTGCGCAAGACTTCCTTGTAGGGACGATGGCGCTCAGAGACTGAGAGAAAGGTGAACTCGAGCTCGGCTGCCGTCATCCAAGTGTAGCCGAATGCATTGGCTGTGATGTGCTTTGAGGCCAGCTTCTCGCCGATGACGCGGTCAATGCCGTTGTAGAAGGCATCAAATGAGACGCAAGTGCCGACGACGTCGAAGACGACATGCTTTTGATTGGCCATGATGGGGACTTGATGTCAACTTTGGTCGCAGTCCTTGGAAAAGCTGAGAGCGGGGAAGAGGGGGGAAGAAAGTTTGGCGAAACAAGATAAGATGCTGATAGAAGGGGCGCAATGATGAGGTTCCGCAGTAGACAATGATGAATTATCTCAAGCAGAGGCGAGTTGCAGCATCAACAACAACGTGAAATGGTCTCTTTTATCCAATGACGACTGTGACTCTGGTACTCTGTACTCCACTGAACCGGCCAGCCGGTTATCGCCATTGAATCTTGATCTAGCCTAATAGAGCAACACCGGTCCGGTCAGATGTGATTGGCTAGTCTCCTCTCTCCTTATCAGTGATCATTATCTGGGGATCCGCCCTTGCTTCTCGACTCTAGTGGCTGGATCGGAGATATGCTAGCGGCTTTCTAGATCAGTTAACTAGTGGTATCTTGACATAAAGGACTCAACCGATAAGACCACACGTTGCCGCTGTTCCGGTCTGGTTATCCTTTCCCCAAGAGCGATCTAAAGGCCAATTCTAGGTATACAGAGCAGATTAATAAGCAATAATCGAATTTATTCACACAAACAAAAAGATTTAATAGTCCTCTTCTATAAATCTAAGCCCAATGGGGCTAGCGTGTCGCGAGCTCAAGCAGCCAAGCTAGTCAGACTACTATAGGTTAGTACGGATACGTTCGCGAGAATCTGCAACACACTCTCGGCATTTCCCACATGTCCCACTTTCCCCACAAAGTCCAGACTCATTCTAGATGAGCGACTGTACATTCTGCGGCATCATTGGGCGCATCAACAGACTTCTACTATGTTACACCTAACCTTATCCTTATTATCACCAAGCCAGCGAATTGTACGGATCCTACGTTTGTTGGACTGGTACTTGAAGTCTTGGTATAGTGGATCTCAGATTGCAGTACAGGGTAGGTTGACAGACATGTCTTGATATAATAGTAAGCAATTGATAACTAGACTACCTCAAAGCAACCACCACTTCTAAAACACAAAATCTCCACGAATGTCAAGCCAATACAGTAAAAGCCTCACAAAGATACTCCGACTACCCTGAACGTTTAAGACCACAGAAAGTTCAGCTTTGCCAATCCGCGTCGAGGCTTTGGCGCCACCTGGGGCTCATTCTGGTAACGATCAACCAAGTGACGAAGCTGGACCTCTTCCAACGGAATGACCTTTGTCTTGAACCAAAGCTTATAGCCGAAATACATGATAACCGTGAAGGGCAAGTTGAAGTAGCTTGAAATGAACGTTTCGGTATCCCAGTGACCATGCAAAAAGGTTGTGTAGCCGCCAGTGAAGAAAAGCAGAACAAACAAGGTAAGAGAGGCATAGGTCGTGTATGGCTGGAAAGGAGCAGCCCAAGGGAGCTCCTTTTGGCGATCGATACCTTGCTTGTTGCAGGCGTGGACGAATCGCAGATAGACGACGCAGATGGTGATCCAGTTGACCAGGGTAGAGATGGAGACGAGATCCTGCAGCCAGGTGAAGACTGTGCTAGCCGAGTCGGAGAGGGTCATGTATCCCAGAGCCATGAAGAGCCCATAGAAGGAGACTGCGAGATAGGGGATACCAAATCTGTTAATACGCAAGAAAATGGACGGGGCTTGACCCTGAGCTGCCATTCCGTAGAGGATTCTAGAACCGCCAAGCACGTTGGAGTTACCCGCTGACCAAGCCGAAGTGAGCACAACTGCGTTGACGATTGACGGTACAACCTTGATGCCTGCGTTTTGAGCGGCAATGACAAATGGCGACATGGAAGCGTCTCCCGTCCATGGTACTAGCTTCTTGTCGGTGGACGGGACGACCAAGCCGACCATGAAGATGGTCACGACGTAGAAGAGGCCGATGCGGATAAATATACGTTTGGCGGCCATGGGAATAGACCGACGAGGGTCCCTCGTCTCAGCTGCAGCCAGGGTGATGTTCTCTATGCCCGAGTAGGCGTAAAGCGCATTGTTCAGCGTCTTCCAGAAGCCCAAGAACCGACCAAGAGACCCGGCAATGCCGAGGTACTGAACCATGGGCCCGTAGGGACTCTTCCAGTAGTCGAAGCCGATGGCCTCGCCTTTTGGACCACCGCCGCATGTAATGACCAGACACATGATATTGACGCCAACAATGAGCATGATCTTCAGCATGGAGAAGCCGAACTCGAGCTCGCCGTAGATACGCACGAATAGCAGTGAACAGACAATCATGGGAATCCCAAGCACCGTGATCCAGATGGCGCTGTTGATGGTGACCCAGTATTCGATGATGACGGCGGCGGCGACGATCTCGGCCGGGATGGAGACTGTGTACGAGTAGACCTGATTCCATCCGTTGGCAAAGGCAAGAGCAGGGTCGCAGAAGAGTTCGGCGTAGCGAATGACACCGCCACTGAGGGGCGCCAGAGCACCCATCTCGCCCACGCCGCAGACGACACTCGAAACAGCCAAGCCAATGATCAGATATGACAGGAACGCACCGAGCGGACCAGCATAGGCAATGGCCCTTCCAGAGCTGAGGAAAAGGCCAGTACCAATGGTGCCTGCCAGAGCAATCATCTGGATGTGTCGTTGGTGTAGACCCTGCCTGAGCTCGTGAGACTCAACGACCGTTCCAGCCATATTTTCGACGTCGCTGTCCCGCCGTGTATCTGTGATAGGACCACCGAGTTTCTTTTCCGAAGGCATGGTGTCGACTTTGAGAAGTTGGGGCGAAGTGTCGCGAGTTGAAATTTGGCTTTTGCCTAGCGAGGAAAGGGGGCTGAATTGGAGACTGCTTCAAAAGCGACCAAAGCAGAGAAAAGATACTGAGTCAACTCAAGATAGTTTCTCTGAGAAGCGAGATGGATGGAGGATCTCAAGTATTTGTTTCCCTGTATTACGAAACGTTTTTATGTCTGCCACGATTGGCCACGGCTTATCAGTAAGGTAGGCCTAGTGCCCTAGGCAGGTCTGGGGAAGTTCTGGCTAGGGCGATAGGTGCAGATCAGACCGGGGTCGACCGGCTATGGAGATATCAAGAGCACAATGAGACCAGATTGGCTGTCTTTGACTGTGAAAGTGTAGGACCCTGCAATCCTCTATGCCACGGTACTCCCACCGTGGTGAGCGATATAGCGTTAGCGGCATTGTCCACCGGACCCGGAGCAATTTGTCCGGATTGGGTAACGCCGGCCCGGTGGACCCCCGACTCCGGTCTATCTAACTGTATACAACCTGTCCCCAATCAAGCTTACGAATTCCGGGCGTAATCGATAGCAGTGAGCACAATCCTCTAAACAAAGTTCAGCTAAACTAGAACAGTACACGCCTCAACCTCCATACAAAATATGCCTGAGATACTGAACCTGATCCTGTAAGCAAACTTTCATCACATCATAGCGCAACCATGGCCATCTCAAACGGGAACACATCTCGCATCGCCGGTACGCCCAAGTGCATGCCCGGGCCGAACCCAGCGTCTTGCTTCTGGCAACAAGAGCTGCCACAGGAATTGACTGAGCTGCGAGACCACCGCTCGTCAGAGAAGCTCCTCGACTACAGCGACATCGTCATCATCGGCGCTGGATTTGCAGGACTCAGCACAGCGCATCACCTCGTCCGCGATGCCGGCGCCACGTCTATCTGTATCCTCGAGGCCAGGGGCATCTGCTCTGGTGCCACTGGTCGCAACGGCGGACACTGCAGGCCTGACCTCTACGGCCACATCCCCACCTACATAGATCGAGCCGGCGAGCGCGCTGGCGCTGAGATTGCCGAATTTGAGATTGCCAACCTGCGCGCCATCAAGAAGATCATTGATGAGGAGAAGATTGATTGCGACTTCACTCTTACTCGATCCATCGATGTCTGGTGCAACGAGGACTCAGCCAAGAAGGCAGAGGCTGTCTACCAATCAATGGTGTCTCACAACTTTGAGTATATGGATGATGTTGTCTTTTATACGGGCGATAAAGTCGAAGGTGTAAGTGACCTAAATTCCAGCCCAAATTGCTTTGCGTACGGTACAAAAGCGTTGCTAGAGATCTAAATTGACCGAGTCATCTATACAACAGATCTGCGGTGTCAAAGGCGCTGTTGCATGCGCTAGCTTCACGGCTGGCACCATGTGGCCTTTCAAATTCTTGATGCATCTCACGAAAAAACTACTCGCCGCAGGTGTCAACATCCAGGCACATACACCTGTCACTTCCGTGACGCCAGATCCCTCGGGTGATGGCTCATTCATTGTCGAGACGCCGCGTGGTAAGATGCGAGCAGGAAAGGTGATCCACGCCAACAACGCCTATGTTTCAGCACTTCTCCCGGAATACAGCAAGAACATCATCCCGTGTAAGGGTATTTGCTGTCGTATCACCGTCCCAGAGGGAACTACCGCACCGTTATTGAACAACTCGTACATCAACCGAACGAAGGACAACGCACTGTCGTATTTTATCCCTAGACACGACGGCAGCATCATCGTGGGTGGTGCTTCATCCGTTTTCCGGCCATTTAAGGAACAGTGGTATGACAATGTCGACGACAGTGTCCTCATCGACTCTGCAAAGGACTACTACGAGGACTACATGCAGCAAACCTATCGCGGCTGGGAAGAGACTGGTGCCAAAGTGAGCAACATCTGGACGGGCGTGATGGGTTACTCATATGACTCAAATCCACACATTGGTAAAGTTCCCAGCAAGGATGGGCAATTCATTGTAGCTGGTTTCAACGGGCACGGCATGCCTATTATCTGGCTGGCAGCCAAGGAACTGGCTCGGATGGTATCCCAAGGGACTAAATTTGAAGAGACGAAACTCCCTCGCTTGTTCCAGACAAGCCAGTTTCGTATTGACCGGGCACAGAACGGTAAAGAGGAGGATGGTGATATTATAGGCACTGGTAACTTTGGTACTACAAAGCCATAGCCCAACAATATTAATCAGATAACAAGTAGGCTCTAAACAGGATTCTCTAAGACCATACTTATAATTATACATGTTTGTTATATCGTATCTGAGATAGGGCCATGATGACGATTGGCCGAGTTTGAGGTTACCTGGGTGTCCTGTTATAAAAGTTTCTTGGCTCCAAAGCATCCTGGTACTGTTCCCTTGGATTGTCCCTCCCATCTACTCTTTTCGAAGTTCGGTCTGCCATGGAATATAGCAGGATAATATCACGTGGGACCAAAAGAACAAGGAACAGCACGAGAGCTACACTAGCTATGCATAGACTCCCACCACATGAAAAGATCTGGAGCCAAGTCCAAGTCAAGAAGAGCATTCCAGTCACTTACTCCTTCAACTGCTATATCATGAAACGAGTAAGGATAGGCAACTTCCCCATTGTCGTTCTCTACCTGATTCTCAGCACCAATACTGACTTCCCCATTTCTTGCTCGTGGTGCCATAGTGGGACTTCTCGACGGAGCAGGAACAGCTATCTGTACCATGATGCCCAGAAACTTGGCATATCGGATTGCCATATGCGAGTCATCTGGGGAGCCATTGTGGACTGCATTGATAACGCGGTGCAGAAGATAGACGTTTGGATGTGCTCGACTTACATCTTTGGCCTTTGTGAGAGTCGCCTATTGTGTTACGCTTGTTAGTCCTATGCAGGAATATGTTTTGCTGGAATATGTCATATACCTTGAGAAGATGAAGGCTTGCAGCAACGATGAATAGCCAACATCTAACTGGGAGATACCTGATGAGCCCTGAAGGTTTCAGGAAATCCACGACTATAGAAAGAAGTGCGTGGCTGGCCTGTGTTGCTTGATCCTCAAACTCAGACAAGGCTTTAAGTGTTTCTTGCGGCAGGGACGTGGAGCCGGTTTGGACGGCTTGAGCTGCCGGAGCGAAGCAGAATAGGTTTATATAGTAGAATTCAATAAGAAGACATGCACTCCATAAAGAATTGACCTCTGGAAATGGTAAGCTGAGATATACCTCCTTGTTCCTTGTTCCTTGAACCTACCATCTTGATGATAGTACTGCCGTCTCCAGCGATGCAGGGCCCTTCGTAAACGTTCCAGATGAGGGACGAGACCCAATTCAGAGAAAGACCCGTCTCGGGATTTTAACGAGAGCAGAAATTCTCTTCCCTTTCGAGTCTCTATCGAGAGTTCAAAAAAACCTTCCCAGAGGTGACTATCCGGCAAGGACTCAGTGAATGTGGTGGCAAGTCGGTCTTTGACATTTGTCTTGACTTTTCAGGCAACAAGGGCTCTAGACCAAGGCGAGTCGCGAGACCTTCATCAGCGAGGTATATAAAAACACAGAGAAGACTGTTCCACTCTTGTCTGATAGAGTCCAGATTGGACGGTGATAGTCTGGATCCAGTGAATTCGTTCTGGAAACAGCAGCCTTCGTGTGCTAAAGCAATGGCGTTGGAAAGAAGGCTCCTATTTGAGAGTCATGAGTATAATCGATCGTGATGGATAAGCCAATCAGGCATTTCATGTGCTTACCATGACATCTTATTGCTTCGATATGCTGGTGATACTATATTCAGCCTCTCCATCAGTGATACCATGCCATACCGTCGCTGTCCCGTAAGGGATTCGGTGTTGCTGGACGAAGGTTTAAAACCATGGGAATCGACATTCTCGTGAGCTTCGTCCTCCCCTTCCGTGAAGTCAGACGGATTATTTATGGCCTTCACATGCCAGTCAATCAGAAGCAGCATCGACGCTATCGCTCCAAGGGAACGCGTCGTTGTAGACCCCCACATGACGGACTGAAGGGATCGCTGCAGGATTCTCCAAGCTTGCCAGTGTATACGCTCTGACCTAATCTCGCCATGATCTCCAGGCAGTGGAAAGTATCTCGAGGAGAGCGTTACGAGACAGACAACCAAAAGAGGCTCCTCAGCAACAAGCTGACCATAAGTGGTCCGATCGCGATAGTAAGGCGGTACAACTGGCTTTAGAGGCCATAACTGATCAAAGAAAAAGCCTAGGTAGTCTATCACCTCTTGTTGCGATACTATCCCTTTTCTGACAAGGGAGAAGCTTCTCCATGCTCTGTCCGAACTGAGGGCTGCATCTGAGACAATGGTTGGAGAGGTGATAGATGGAACTTGGCTTTCGCGGCTAGGCGTGGCAGAAGGGTTGTTGTAGGCATGGGTACCACTCGCAGCGAAGGTGAGAAGGTCAAGAGCATCTGATGCATTGTTTATATGTGTAGAAATGATACGTGCTCTTGCGTCCAGCGCGGTTGGAGATCTGGGTCCTTGAGAACTGTCGGCGATGGCTATGTCATCCATGTATCCTTTCTCATGTGGAGGACGAGCCGAAACATCATGAGACGCAAGCGGCGTCAAAGCTGGGATGTCGACATCGGTACCCGTGTGATTGTGACGCGATACTGACTCGGTGTCTTCGCCTGGAAGCGATAGTCTTCTTTTGGTGCGTCGCGACGCTCTGAATTCACAAGGCTGATTGTCGGCTGAGCATCGCTTACACGGCTGCTTCTGATCTGATGCTGGCTCGCAGCGAGTCTTGCGCCTACGGCATCGTTCGCAAGATAAGTACGCGCGGCGTCGTTTGGATTCAGGGGGTGAGTTTGCTTGGTTGATGGGGACGAAGCCAAGCTGCAGACCCTGCCAGCCGTCGTTGCCGTCGTGATCCGTCATTTCTGGGTTATCCGAGCATTGTTACTGTATCTTACCGTATCATAACAAATGCCTGACCGACTGCCACTTTAGGGATTGGGAAAATAGTCCGGATATCGGCTAGTGGTAGTTAGACAAGGAAACCTCCACAATGTTCGGATGCAATTCTTGGTTCCGGCTTTGCTGAATATCCGGGGGATGCTTGTGCCGAGTAGGTTTGCGCAACTCCAACCCCGCACTGCACTTGTGATATCCCTGCTTACTCCGGACTAGCCTGATTAGGTAGGCACAGTTGGCAAGGTGCTCGCTCTGGCATATTTTTCCCTTCCTTTCTATATCATCATGAGCATGCACTTCTGCACAGTATGAGCGAAACGAGACTTATATGAATTCTTTTTATTAAAGCACTTAACAAAAGACTGTTTAAAGGTGCATGTATAAACTGTCTGCTAACCGATACGCATATTCCCATTTTCTTAGCACCTGGATATAATCATGTAGATAGAGACTTTGAGATTCCAGCAATATTTTTTTTTTAATTTTCTCAGGGATCAAACACCTCACCAGGATTCAATAACCAGCTAAAAGACAGACTTAGCGTAAATTCACGATTTATCACGTGACTGTCCTTATTATGCACTTACTGGGGATCCAAGGTGTCTTTAATAGATTTCATAATACCTATCGTGGCTGGGCCGAGCTCTTTCTGTAAGCAATGCTTGGGTCTGTTAGCAGGGATGAAATAAATGGAGACAAGAACGGAATTACCTTCTTTCCCAATCCGATCCCATGCTCGCCTGATACTGTACCCTCCATTTCCAATGCTCTCACCATCATCCCATCCACACAATCCGACACAGCTTGGCGTTCCATCTTATCGTCTGGGTTGTACATGACGATCTGGTGAAAGTTGCCATCACCGACATGTCCCAAAACACTATTGAAGAGTCCCAGTTGGCTAGCCTTTTGCTTTGATATTTCTATATTTATCATGTTAGCTCATGCTGAAGTTCAAGGAATCATGCTCACCAATCAGTTCGGCCATTCTAGACAAAGGTACGGCTACATCTGTTGACCAAATCTGGGTGCCCTCGGGTCGGACGGCAAGGCTTGCCCACAAAGCTTGTTTTCTAGCAGACCAAAGGGATTGCATCTCGTCCTCGGTTTTGGCAAACTCGAAAGAACGACAACTGTTGGACTTGGCGATCTCTTTGACAGATTTGATGCTGTCTTGAACTGCATTCTGAGAGCCTGAAAATCTACATTTTGGTGAGTATTGGGACGTATTCTGGGATAAATTGTAGCCGCTTGCTACTTACTTGAGAAACAGTGTAGGATGTTCGTCCCATAGTCTTCCGCCTGCTCCACCGCTCTGGTTAATGACCTTCATCTGAACATCATCCATCATTTCCAGGGCAGCGAGAGGTATTCCCCGTCGCATCATCTTGAAAGCTGCATCCGCCGCCTCCTTGACGGTCGAGAAGGTGGCTGTTGCCACAGAAAAGTTCTCCGGAATGATGGCTAGCTTCAACGTTGCTTCAGTAATTATACCTAATGTGCCCTCTGATCCGGTGAAGAGGCCTGTGATGTTATAACCAGCTGATGTTTTCCGCGGTCGGTGACGGGTTTTGACCACAGATCCATCAGAGAGCACTACTGTGAGGTTAACAACATAATCCTTCATGGTTCCATATCGCATGGCATTGGTGCCACTGCAGTTTGTAGCTATCATGCCACCAATCAATGCAGTAGGGCTAGGGTCAAGCGGCAAGAAAAGACCTGTATGCTTGATTTCTTCATTCATATTAGTCCAATTGACACCAGCCTGAACGACTATATCCATGTCATCAGGGTGAAATGCCACGATTCTATCCATGCCAGATAGGTCGAGACATACTCCGGAATAGGGGGAACTGAAGTTGCCTTCGACGCTGGATCCGGCTCCGTATGGAATCATCGGCACTTTATACTTGGTGCAGATACGGGCAATGCTAGAGACCTCTTCCGTCGTCTGCGGTCGGACAATTGCCACTGGTCGTACGTCAGTGTTTGACGTAGACCACTCTGAGTAGCCATGTTCGTCGAGGTCATCCGAGTCTATGCTCACGATATCCTTACCAAGAAGTTGACGTATCTCATCCACGGCCTAAACGGTCAGCAACCTGTGTTTAGCAGGATATAAAATATTCGAATAAACGTACCTTTAACATAATTGCCCTATCCGCGTACGCCGTTTTCGCCGGAATAAGTGAGTCGTCGTTTTCCCTCCATCTGGAAGGGAAGTCCTCTGCTGGCATCTGAAATAGAGCAAATCGTGTGGACGGTGCGAGAGCCATGCCGCTCACAGCGACTCCTAATCCTAGCAGAAAATACCCTAGGGGATATTGTCTCTGCCGACTGGATCGCACGCTGGAAGAAACATGTCTTGAGAATGAAACAGGTTTACGGCTAGAGCTGCATCGCCTTGACAGTGTCGACCACGATGACCGGGCCAAGGGTGAAGGAATGGCTGATATGATGGCCATCTTCGTGTGTGTTTGTGTGTAGAGGTGTATTTTGAGCTTTGAAAACTTTAACAGCAGTACGTTTAAAATTTCGTAGGATAAGGATGTAAGTATTTCTTCCACATACGTCTGAGGGTAATATCAAAGGGAAACGACTTTTACCCCATTGCTCAAAACCCGGGATTGGCTGAATTGGGGAAACACTGGCCGAGGCAAATCGCGGGCTCGGATATTCCCAGAGCAGACTAGTCAGTTCGATATCCGACCGACCGGTTCGGATATTTATGGAGTCTCCGGACTGGGGCATTCCACTGTTGGATTGGTGCGATTTGAGCCTGTCTCGAGGAATTATGGCATTGTGGGGTAATGCACGGCAAGGGTACTCCGTATATTCAGTAGTGATGGGATCTGGGGTAAATCATCTGGGGTTTGGTGCAGTCGAGGCATCCGCCATTAATTAGGTATATAAACCCACATCAGTCCACTCTACTCAGTTCACTTTCCAACAAACCTCGTGGCAAGGTCCTTCTTCCATCGTCCTTGCTGCTCTCATTCCTGTTTAATCTTCTGACACAATCCATTACCTTATGCCACCGGCGATCACAGACATGACACCTCAAGAGAATGAAGCTAGCTCCAAGGACAGCATTCATAGCAAATCTTCTGCCATGAATCTCGAGACTGTCCCAAGTTCAGTAATTGGAGCCAGCGTCGAGCTGGATGAAGAGACGAACAGAAAGTTGCTTCGAAAGATCGATCGAAAACTGATGCCGGTGGTAAGCCATATTTACCTGACTGTATGCATGATCGAAAATTGACTTTTAAAAGCTCTACTTCACCTACGCCCTACAATATTACGACAAGGCCATCCTCAGTCAGGCTGCCATCTTTGGCTTGAGAGAGGACCTGAAACTCACCACTGGCATTAGGTACTCCTGGGTCTCTCTTATCTTCTACTTTGGCTACATCGCTGGTACTTATCCCGCCTCATTTCTCGCCCAACGATACCCGATTCGAATCGTCTGTACGGCCATCTGCATTATATGGTCTTTTGTCATACTTTGCACACCGGCATGTACTTCCTATACCGGACTTCTTATCAATCGCTTTATGCTTGGCCTTGTTGTGGCAGGTGTATCACCTATCTTCATGCTCGTTGTAGGCCTTTGGTATACCCACTCAGAGCAAGTCTCACGATCCAGCTGGTGGTACTCCTGCAGTGGAGGATCTCTGCTCATTTCACCTTTGATCAATTACGGACTTGGCCATATCAAAGGAGGCGCCCTCAACTCCTGGCAGTGGATGTACATCATCGCCGGACTTGCGACTCTGGTCTGGGGTATTGCCCTCTGGTGGCTGTTCCCCGATAGCCCCCAGAACGCCAAAGGGTTTACAGAAGGCGAGCGTCATCTTCTCCTAGAGCGGGTTCGAGAAAATAATGCGGGGACTGAGGATAAGCATTTCAAGTCCTACCAATTCAGAGAGGCCTTATTTGACTATCGGCTTTGGGGTATTATGATTCTGTCTATCGTGTCCTGCACAGGTTCCGGTGCCGTCACAACATTTGGAACCATTGTATTCAAGGATATGGGATTTGACGTCTTTACTTCGCTGTTGCTCAACCTGCCCATTGGAGCTCTCGCTTTCATCTGCATTCTCGGTTCAGGGTATATTGGTAGGAAGGTTTCCAATTCAAGGCTGTACATCATCGCCGGAGCATGTCTTCCTGTCATTCTCGGATGTTCCTTGATATGGCAGCTTCCGGACTCGAAAAAAGCAGGACGCATCATCGGCTTCTATCTTGTCAACTTCTTTTCTTCTGCCTGGGTACAGTGCATTGGCTTGGGGACTTCCAATGTTGCCGGACATACGAAGAAAGCTGTATATGCTGCTTCGACGTTTATCGGTTATTGTCTCGGAAACATCATCGGTCCACTCATGTTCGATGCGTAAGTGAACAACAGTTGCAGATACATACAAACGAACCTTTGCTGATAATCATAGGAAATTCGCCCCTCGTTATGACGAATCATTCACTGGGATCATGATCTGCTTTACGGTCTGTGTCTTTGCTGCCCTTGCACTGCGATGGTTACTTGGTCGCGAGAACAAGCATCGCGATACAACTTATGGCTCTCCCAACCACAGTCACGGCTTGGAGGATCTGACGGATCGGGAAAACAAATCGTTTAGATATAGGCTATAACTACTATGTAGTACTTTAGCTTATAATATTAGATATCAAAAACCCAATGTTTAAATACCCGTTTAAATGTCTTGAAATTAAATCCCCACCGATATCATGAGTTTTAACTCTGGCCTCCTTCTGTGTTAAACCTCGGCTGATATCTTTCCCTGAGCTCTGCTACTGTTGGCCCACGCGGTCTCTCTTCCTCGCCAGATACGTGAGATTGCTGCAGTGCCTCAATACTCCAGCCCTCTCGTCGATCCTGTGTAACCTCTCCTACTCGATGATCTTTCTCGGCTAGAGTCTCTATCATAATGGTCAAGATCCCTAAATACCCTTTCCGCACATTCTCATCCTGCTCCAGTCTGAGCTTCTCTCGCATGATATCTATAGGTGACTGTAATTTTCCGCTTTCGCATCTAACTGTTATGTCAGCCCCTGCATCTAGTAGTAGCCGGATACAGTCCTCATCCGCGCTGCTCGCGGCTTCATGTAGAGGGGTGCTTCTATTGTTGTCTTTGGCGTTGGTGTTTGCTTCATGTGCTAGAAGAAGTGAGACACACTCCGGGTGGCTATGGCGTGCTGCCAAGTGTAGTGGTGTTCTTCCCTCTACGTCAACTGCGTTGACATCTACACCGTATCCCAACAAGAGTCGCAGAGAGTCAGTATGCCCATGGAGGGCCGCAATATGAGCCAGGCTGATGTCGCCCGCCAACTTTTCCTTGACACTTGCATCCCTGACCAGGTGCCGAAGGATCTCGACCTCTTCCGGGTTGTAGCACGCGGCGGCTTGGAGAACAGGAGTGATACGCTGGCCGTCCCTCTCTACCGGAAGGGCAATGTCTGCACCATGTGCTGTGAGGAGTTCAACTGCTCGCTGGCTTCTGACCTGGATAGCTAGAATCAGGGGTGTTGTATCGCCCGAAGAGATGGTTGATACGTGGTTTATATCGGTGAGACCTTTATCAAGTATGGTCCTGAGGATGGCCTCGCCGTGATCACCTGGCTTGGTCATCTGATGAATCGCTGATAAAAGTGGTGTCCAGCCGTTAGCCGCCGCAATGCTCGGATCGGCGCCTTGTTGAAGGAGGGGAATAATGGCCAGGCTTGGATCATGGCCTGCTTCAACGGCAAAATGGAGGGCTGTATATCCTCTCTTGTCCGCTAGCTTGGGATCTGCCCCAAGATCTAGCAGGAGGGATACAGGAGGGGGAAACGGCCTCTTCATTGATGCTATGTGAAGTGGTGTTTGGCTGTTATGATCTCTGGCATCTAGCTGGGCTCCATGTCTGACGAGATTCAGGATCACATCTCTGTGTCCGAAGTCTACTGCAGTGTGCAGAGGAGTTAAACCGTCTAATGCTTGCGCATTCGGATTTGCTCTTCCCTCAAGAAGAAGACCTGCGATGGCATTGGTCCCGTAGAGACTGGACACGTGAAGCGGTGTCCAGCCAGCTTCATCCACGACCTCAGTGTTGGCTTTCCAGTCTAGCAATAGAGTAGCCATGTCTTCGTTGCCGCTACGGCTCACGGCGTGAAGAGCTGCCCACGAGTCAAAGCTCTGGATATTGGGATCTGCTTTCGCTTCAAGCAGGAAGGCCGCAGCATCGAGTCTGTCATGACAGACAGCGGCGAAGAGTGCTGTGTCTCCAATACCGTCTCTGATATTGACATTAACCCCAGGCTGCTGAAGGAGATCTTTCAGCTGGGGTATATCTCCACGGATTCCTGCCATAACGATGGGCTCGTTTCGTACAACTTGTCTCGCAATATCCGACATGGCGACAGCAACCTTGTGCGATGCCACTTTACCTCCACTACCGTCGTCAGCACTTCCTTTAGGCCCATCATCTTGCAGATTGAAGTCTCCGTCGGAGTCGTCCAACGTCAGAGCCTCCAGCAAGTCTAGGTGATCGGCAGTGGAGAGGTTGGCCAGAAGGTCCTGAGTAAAAGCGTCCATTTTGGTAAGTTCGAAATATCGTCTTTGTCGAAATGTTGATAAAGGCTGGGTCGGCGTTCGCTAGCCATAGTTTCGATGCTGGATCTGGTGAGTTAATATTGCCTGTGACGGAAAGCCATGGCTTTTAAACTCGGGGTGAGTGGTACACTAATTACGCCACGAATGCCACCTGGGCGCCGAGCTGAAGACGCAGAGTGATTTAGGTTCAGCAGCTTGGGACTAGATGGCGCTGCTAGGTTTCACCGCCAAGTACAGCACCCCCCATAATGTGGACCTTGTAGAGGGATATATTAGCTAGGCTTCCCAACGATACACAACCGGTAGAACAGAATTACTCACTTTGAGCTTCATAGACCAGTTGCACAATGGGCGGCAGCGATAAATTCCTTCTTCTAGACCCGAAGAACCTTTTGCCCAGCGAGTTTATCCCAACCTTACTTGGACGTGTTTGTGACAACCCAAACCAGCCATGTGCAAACTATTTTCCTGAGGATCCCTCGTCCTTCTACAGCAGCAGTGCAGCCCCCTTCCACATCAAGGCGCGGTCTGCCTCTATCCTTCTGGGTCGCAATACTACCGCCTTGGCGCGCTATCTCATCGAAGACCTTTTGTCAATAGAGAGGGAGAAGGCGAAGAAACCCACGGCCAACTGGTATGGAGAGTTTTCCCGAGTTTTCAACCTGCCCCAGGAGAGAGAGGTTCTCAGTAACATGCTGCATGATCCGAAGGTCAAAGAGAAAGCAGAGAAATGGCTCGACAGCGACAGGAAATTATACATGGTCACGGGTTTCGTTACTGTCGTCAATGCCTCATGTCATGTCACCAATTCTGAGTCCTCTGGTGTTGGATTCGACATATCCATCAGCAAGGCACTAGAGGCCGCCATTCTTGGTGTCGGGGGTGTACCAGTGGAACTACCATCCATCTCCGCCGAATGGCGGAACCAGAGCGACAGATCGGTAGATTGGAGCGCCACATATGCTGGCGAGTCGATTATTGCCATCCGGTACCGTCAGCTGCAGCGGAAAGGGCTGATTCTGGCCAGACTGCTCAATGGCGAAATCATCATGAGAAAGAATCTAGACATCCGAGGGTCTGAGGATATGATGTTTGGGCCAGGAGACCGTAAGTGCATCCTCAAATAAGATCTCAGTTTTATTGGTACTGTCTAACGCTGCTGCCCAGAGAATGACACCCAAGAGGTCAACGAGTGGGAGGTCTGTATGTCTGATGGTATAGATGATGACGAGAAGGATGGCATTGTCTTGTCGCCGAATTATGAGGTTGAACTGCAAGCGAGGGACGGTAATGTAATGGCATCGCTGGGGCTTGATTGAACCGAGTTTAGGCCAATCAGCGCCTCCTCCGTTCGTAAACGGAAGCAGACAATACAAAGTTTATATTTTTCAGCCGTAACACGCCACTGAGGCTAAGGGGAAGTCTGCTGACCTTAGTGCTTATGGCGTAGAACGATGGCTATTCACTGCAGTTGTGCATATGAAATAGCCCAAGACTCGACACCTGCGTTGAGAACTCCTGGCTTCGATTTCGGCATCGCATGTCATTCCACCCTGGAATTTTGTTACTAATTAGATTGCTGACGCCGTTGATCCTAATCATCCATATCTCCCAGTCAGTAAAAAGGCCCAAGATGGACCACACAGTCTTCATTGCTATTGAGAAGGTTGCATCCATCCCCGTCCCCGACACCGACTGCAGGGTTGAGGTCATTGTCTCCTTTCATCGTCCTAGAGCGGCCCAGCCCAGCGCAACAGTTGTCCAGGCTCCCCTTACACGAATCATCTCAATTCCCAAGTCTGCCCAAGAGATCAAATGGTATTTCGAGAGATATCCTAGGGATCCGTTCTTGACCCTAAGGGCCGATAATGTCAGAGACAGCATCAACTCTCAGACATCCCTTCTACTTGAGGAGCTACAGTTAGATGATGCTGCCATATGGAATCTAGGGTTCAAACGGATTGTAGTTGAGATAATTGAAGGATCAGAGCTCTCTAAGATCCATTGGGAAGCACTCGAATCACCTGAAATATGGAAGACTGGCATCCAAGTCACAGTCTGTCGAATCGCGATGGGCGACAAGGCACGATTACAACGAGCGCCAACGCACATAGACATCCAGAAAAGGATTAATGTCCTTCTCGTAGTCGCAAGGGGGAAAGCCGATGCAATAGATCCTCGACTGACATCACGCCCCTTACTTCAGAGACTTAGTCAAGATTCATCGGACTCTGTGTCTGTGGACATTGCCCGCCCGGGGACACTGAAGGAGTTCCTAAGATGTCTCTCTGAAAAGGATTACGATATTGTGCATCTCGATGTACATGGCATAGTTCGGAATGAGAGGCAAGTCTCCCAAGTTCATAACATATGCGCATCGTCATTGACCCTTTTGCTTTAGAGCATTTCTCTTATTCCAGGATCCGGGTGACGATGACACTGTCGAAGTCAGTGCTGATGATATCGGCAAAGCTCTCTTTGTCAACAGAGTGAAGCTCGTCATCATGAATGCATGTCAGAGTGCTTCCACTACAGGCTCGAGAGCAGCCAATTTTGCGCACCAGTTGGCCTCCCACGGCGTGCCATACGTCCTCGGAATGGCTTTCAAGGTAACACATACTGCTGTCGAGATATTCATATCAGCGTTGCATGACTGTCTCTTGTGGGATACGCGGAATATTCTCCTCGCTGTTTATGAAGCGCGCGCAAAGCTGAGGGCAAACAAAGAGCGAACAAGTGACATTTTCGGTCTCCCGTTTTCTTTGCACGACGATATCTTGCCTGTAATGTATGCGAGTGACCGTCAACTGCACAAGCATTCAATGATCCTTGTTAAAACGTCTTGTGAGACATCATCAAGCGTATCAACGACAACCGATAATCTCGTTGGCCGGGAACTCGATATGCTGCAAGTGGAGAACTCATTATTGCGGAATCGTGTCTGTATCGTGTATGGGCCTCACGGAATAGGCAAGCGATCGTTGGTAAACAATTTGAGCAAATGGCTCCATGAGAGCCGTCTAATTAAGGATGTTTTCCACGTCGAATGCTCCTCCGATATCTCATCGTTGGACTCAGTTCTTTCCACCATCTCCCCACAAGCCGATTCTGCAATATACACAGACCGAATGGAGAAATGTGAGGCCGAAGACCTCATCCTTCAAACCATGTTCACACAAGCTACCTTGCTCGTCGTTGAAAAGGCGGAAGAAGGCACAAACTGGTTAGCGGAACTCTGTTCAGAGCTCACCGTCCTTGAAAGAGATGAGGACGCCGTCCCTTTATTTGTTCTGATTTCATCTAGATCGTCTCTACCGTCATTTCGTCGGAAACTATCCAAAACGAAGCCCGGCAGACGTTTCGCTTATGAATTAAAAGGGTTGAACTCGGTTTGTGCCTCAAACCTTGCAGAGAACATTATCCAGGGCAACCAGTGTAAGGAAGAAACATACGCAGCACTCTGGTACCGGCAAAGCATTCTTATGCTCCTCCAGCATAACCCACTGGCAATCGAAATTGTCATTCCAGTAACCGCCAGCCGTGAGTCTCGTGAAGTCTACTGGCATCTGAAGACAGGAAGCTTGGACCTGGACTGGAAGGCTTTCCCTGTCAAGCAGTTATTCCTGCTGTGGAGGCCTCTTGTAGAGGACATCCCTGGCATCCTGAAAGCGCTCATCCCCTTCACCATTTCGGTGCCAGAAGACTATCTTGCCAATATCTTTGCAATCTACCGAGCCGGTCCCTCTACCAGGCAGGTATTGGTTGAAGCGGGCTGCACAAGCGTGGAAGGACTAAGAGCATCCATTGGTCCCCTTGCACTTCACCCCCTGTTTTCTCAGTTCACGCGGAATCAGCCCTGGTCAGAAGAAGACATCACCTCTAGTTGGCGCAGGGCAGCAGCGTACTACCACGATCGAAGTATTGACTGGATCAAAACAGGTCTATACTCCCCTACTACGTCAAAGTCCAAACCAAAGGATGAGTGGGAAAATTTGACAGCCGTTCTGAGCTATATGATTCCAGAGCTCGATAAAGACACCGAAGTATCAGCACTCTTCGACCTCTCCTGGATCGTTTGCTCTTTTCATGTTTTTCACAAAGATATACCCAAGCACGCCGCCGACATGTTTGCTGATCTCACTCTCAAAGCGCTTAATGCCATGGCCCCCGAATTTGTACCAACAAGCAATGAAGGCCTGCGGTTTGTTGTTGATCAGGGCCTTTACGCCAGAGCGAGGAAGCTATCAGATTTCCAAATATTGCGTATCACACTATTAATGCAATTCCTCGTGCATTACTATTACGATATTTCACCAAAGACAGCTAGTATCTATCAAGATGCCTTGATGATCCTGCAAGATGCAGTTTCTACGAGCCTAGATGACCAAGAGTTTTGCAAGCTATTTAGCATGTCGACATCGATATCGTTTCTTACAGACTGTGAACTGTCGTGCGAGGAGGGACGAATGCCAAAGACGATGGATTTATGGGACGTCGTCTCCTCAGGTCTCGACCTCCCTTCGGACTTCCGCACGTTTGCCGATGTCTGGGGGGAGACGCACGCTTATAGAAGGCTGGGGTTTGTTTTGGACCTGAGTGAGACCTGGCGGAACCATCAAAACAGTGCGAGGGTATACTACATCTGGTATGGTTTTGTGCAGCACGTATGCTAAATCCCTTAGTATTCTGTTGACTCATCCGATGACCTCTCACCTCTGCACTTGCTAGACACTCTGTTGGATGCGTTTGACGCTCTAAACAGTACCTCCATCAACCAGGAACAAGATCTGCCACCTCTTGATCAGAGTTTACGGGATGCAATCCAACGATATGACACTCGGAGTCAACTTGATATCTACGATAAATTAGCAGAGGTGAATCACAGTAACACAGGGTAATCATTCCTCGTTATAGGGCTAAGCAGAATATAGTTGTACTTCAACTCCGGGGACTGGGAAACCGCTCTCTTCGTCCTCGACAAGATTGACCAGTGCTCCAACGATATTTGCAGGTTCAGAGGTACCAACAATGACGAGGTCAGCATACTTGAACAGAAACAATGGATGACCAATAGAAGAGTGCAGTGTCTCAAAAGTCTTGGCCGGAAATCAGAGTATAAGGCGCAGATTCTTGAGCTGAAAAATATTGTGAGTCGAAGAGAGGATCTATGGACGAGTCAGGATCGGCAGAACGAGCACTACCGGAATCTCACGGCTATGATGGAACACCGAATGGGTGGATTGCCCCCTACGACGAGGGTCAAAGTTGGGGACTATGTCTTCCGTCCTAGAACGTTTCATCAGGTCGAAGTACCTCAAACGCAATACTCAGAGCTACCATCAGAGCTCGAAAGCAATTTACAAGCTGAGCAGTCTGGCGGTAATGCTCAACAGGCAGGAGATGTTGATACCAGATTCACTAGCACAACAATGGCGGGAGCTTCAACTGGAGGTCCAAGTCGCCAACAAGCCCCAGAGGAAGACTTGGAGAATCTCTACCTTATTAACAAACCCTGGATGAAGAAGGTTGATGAGCTTCTTGATTCCTTAGGGGGGACTCGCGTAGCAGAATACTACGACTTCGAGATACCACCGGGCCGCATAGGTGGGCTGTTCTTGTATCGATCACGAGTGTTTATGGCCAACGCGTTCCTCGAGATGCTGGGCGTGGCCTAATGGGAGGAAAGTAACATATAGGAACATTGCACCAAGATTCAAGGGAAACATTTCATAGGCCTTAAAAGAGTTTTATACCCTTAAATATAATATCAGCATAAATACAGGTATGGAAACAGAAGTTATTATTAGCTCAAATAGATAGAGGCATGTGCCTTTACACCTTGTATGCCAGATGCCCTGAGGTTGGTCAAGAACTGCGCAATGAGGCAGACGGCATTTTGGTCTGGTCTAAACTGGATTTGCCTCTTAGACTTCTTCAAGCTATTAAAGATTTCAAACATATAGCCAGGTAAGATATAGATGGTATCAATCTTAATATGAAACTTGATCTCTGCCTTTGTTCTCTGAGGTTTTTTGAGACTCACGGCCTGCTCATATTCACTACTGTACTCTGGTATTTCATCTAAGCAGACTCCTTACTTGCTAATCCTGCTTGCTTACTCTCCAAATTCTTGGCGTCTTGAGCAGCAATAATGTCCTCTCCCGTTATAGCATATTCCACCATGCTTTCAGGGGCTGGGAAAAAGTGGTTAAGGAGATAGTAGAAGATGCCCGCAGATAGGAAAGAATAGATGTATCCGATGTAGAAGCTATACACATATTTTAGTCAGCATTCATTATTACGATAGAGAAGTGCAGAATGGAAGATAGGACTTACAGGTGTTGACCCCCAAGCGAGACACCGGTGTGGCCGCCGCCTGCTTGGACGATGTTATCGATAAAACCAGGAAGAGGAGGGGTGCAGCCAATGAAGAAGGCAACAACAGCACGCCAGTTGGTTCCCCATTTCTGCGAGTACCGGTAGATGCCATGAAAGTCGTACATGTCAGGCACCGAGACTTTGCCGCGTCGGAGAATGTAGTAGCTAAAGAAGGATTAGACTTGGCGGACTTTCAAAGCATTAGAATAGGCAAAGGTTAGGGCGGACGTACTCTGTCATAAGGATAGAGGTCATAGGACCAAGGAAGATGGTATAGCCGTTGAGGAAAGCGATGAACTTTTGGGCGGATGCCAAGATTTTCCACTGTAACCCCAAGTTTAGTCATTTAGTCAACACAAAGCCAGTATCTTGGAAGACGAGACGTGGTAACACCAAGGAAACAAGTGCAGTTACTTACCGGAACAAAGGCCCAGCTGCCAATTACGGCGGCGAGAATTTGGCCACGTCGGATGTTGATATACCGGGGAGCAAAAGCCATCAAATCGTTGGCAGCACTAATTGAGTTGGCGGAAATGTTGATACCAAGCGTCACGATAATCAGGCCGATGGCGGCGAAGGCAGCAGCAGCACGACCACCGGAGGAACCAGATTTCATCCACAAGTTAATGATATCAATGGGGTTCCAGAGAACCTCGCCGTACGCTGACTGAGAGGCAGCTGCGGTGAAAATGCCAAGGAGACCGACAATGGCTGGTGACATTAATTAGAAACTTGAATGGGGTGCAAGAAAATTAGAATCTTACTGAAGATGAAGGGAATCACGATGGCTTGTACGTTCTGAGCGCTCGGCTTGTTGGCATATCTCGAAAAGTCGGCGATGTTGAGGCCGAGCGTGGAGTAGTTACCCAAGACTCCGTTGAGATCTAAAGTTTTCAGCTATCAGTGGATGGAACAGAAGACTGGAACTGCCTCACTCACTGTTAAAGAAAGCCCATGCCAAAGTGGCGCCGTGAATGGTAGTGCCCTTGGAAATCACAGTGCTGTGGCTAATGGTTCCACCGGCCTTATGCAATGTGTCACCAAAGACAGCCAGAAAGACGATCGGAGCGATGACACTCTTGAAGGCGAAGAAGTATTGAACCTGCAATTATCAGCCCGATGTCCAGGTGACAAAAGATGTATCGAATAGTACCTTGGTATATGGGATACACAAGAAGGGAAGCTGAAGGAGGAAGTAGAGCACGAATCCACACATTCCTGCAGTGGTGATGCCTTCGGATTCTGGAATGTGATTCGGGATGTTGGCAAAGCTCGGCCAGATGGCTGTGAGTAGAACGGTCATGCATTGACCTCCAGTTGTGGTTTGCACACTATAAGACATCTCTCAGTCACGAACCTCGCATCGGCAAGACAAAATGCACTTACCCGAGCCAGACAATGGCAAGAACACAGCGGGACAGCACAACAAAGTAGCTAAAGTAGTAGCCGAAAGGCATGCGAGAGAGAACCGGGAAGGGGGTGTGCAGCTGTGAGAAAGTCAGTCGGTCGATGAGGAGCCACAATCACGAAGTGAGAAACTTACAATAGCTCCGATTCTTCCATTGCATGTAATGACGAGGCCCATGAGAAAGTTACCAAGAACACAGGCTCCAATTGCCATTCGCCAACTAAGCCCGACAGCAATCATGGACGAGGCTACACCGTGAGACATTAACAATCTGCGCTCTTCCTGTGGCTATACATTATCATGGCGTAACAAACTTACCGACTTCCCAGTTCGAGACGGCCCACGCATCTGCCATCCAGTAAGCCACATAGGCACCCCAATTCCAGGTTCGCTTCGAAGGCGGGATGGGATCAAAATCCGCATTGGACAAGTTCTTGGACGGCGCAAAGGAGCTCGGTTCCTGGTCAACTTCGAGGCTGAAGTTAAATCCGAATCGTCGCCGCCTCACAGCGCCAACATGCGCCGGTTCCGAGTCGGAAGTGACTCCGAAGCCATTCTTAGTGTCCGAGCCGTCTGATTGCATCTTGGGGTAAGGCAGGGAAAGCGAAGCGCAGCGCCAAGTCAATCAAGAGGAGTGCACTAGAGAGAGACCGAGCTGTTGGAAACAAATGCCAAGCGTTGCAACGGGAAATGAATGAGGGGAGTTTGGGGATTGATATGCTACTGGTACAAAAACACGCTAGAAGGCTTATCTCCGCAATCGATAAATAACACCTATTGATAAGCCAGAAGGCATCCAGCTTAGCTTTATCGCCACCCAACTCTAATCCGTGGCATCCCGTCCCAACCTGGCCAGTGAGATCTATGAACGTTATCTTCTGTGATACGCTCAAGTGTGACTAAAACCGAGGGTCTCACTGGTTCTTATCTGGTCTGGAAAAACCAACATCAGCTCGCTCAGCTTACTACCTAACTTGGACAGGCTTGCCAGTTGCCACAGATCAAATGTCAATTGATATCGCGTGCCTGCTAACCTAATATAGCTACAATAGTCCACAGACAATGCGCTATTCAAGATCTCGAACCCATGACCCCACGGTGGACTCCCGATCTCCCGATATGGAGCCTCCTGTAACAAGATATGATTGGTCGCTTATCCAATGGCCTCCGCCACCTCATACCATCAATTCGTCGAATTCTACTAGGAAAACCCAAAGCCGCCCTTGTTGATATCTCGATAACCGCCTAGTGATGGAAGCGTTTCCGGTCTGCCGGTAAGAGAGGTCTAGAGCGAAAGCGGGGGCACCGAAATTACATACTGCTGCCGATTAGTTTAGCTAATGGAAACAGTGGCCCGGCGGCCGATCCAACATTCAGCCGGCGGCCACTTGACATTCCTGCAGATAGAAATGAGATGAAGTTTATATAGCGTATCAGATCCATATCTCGGGTATTTTAAGAGTTATTTAAGTCAGTGCGTTCTGAAAGCTTTTAACAGTGATTTGACCACCCAACTATCCATATCTCGGGTATTTTAAGAGTTATTTAAGTCAGTGCGTTCTGAAAGCTTTTAACAGTGATTTGACCACCCAACTTAAGAGTCGCAAAGTTAAACACGGCAAAACGGAAGCCCGTGAACCACTGCCACCTGTTGTGGAGTATAAAAATGCCGAGCTGCTTCCAATTCTCTCCGTCAAGGCTATAATAGAAATGCGCTTCCCTCACAGGAGACAGTCCGAAAGCCGGGGTAACATCAGCATCAACACGGAGCCAGATCTCGTGAGCGTCTATGAGGGGTCCCGCTGATGCGACCGTGCCTCGACTGACAGTCTGCCACTGCTGGTTCATGCTAATGTTGTTCACAAACACGATCTGGGTGCCGTTCATACCCTTGTGCACGCCAATATATGCGGATTCATCGCGGAATATGGCTGCACCGGCACGATCGCCTTCAATGAGACCGCTGATATTGAGGTGCCAGGTCGCCACAGATCGTGGGCCTGTGATGCGATGAGTAAGAGTGTTTCTTGCATTAAACAGATCCCCAACGACAGAGGCAGTCTTGAGAGTCAAGCCGTCTGACCCGAGCTCGAAGTACTCCGCATCAGGGCTGTGATTCCACTCCCATTCTGGATGCAAGGCTGGTGCGGAAAAGTCATCAAGACGCTCGACACCGGGAACAGTCTTGTTTGTCTTGACCGGCATTGGATAGGTCACTCCCCAGCCGCCATTGGCATCGAGTACAATTGATGGCCAGTCGTCCTCAGACCACGTGATTGGGGCCAGGACAGGAATGCGGCCGGCGGGATATGCATCCATGAAGGCTAGGTAATGCCAGTCGCCCTCGGGAGTGTCTACCATGCCGCCCTGGTGTGCATATCCGGCGTTGGGGAGTGGCCCGGAAAGGCTATCCCAGAACTCCCGGACTTCGTATGTGCCGAACGGCTCAGTTGAGCGAAGGATGTATTGGCCGCTGGCAACCTTTGTAGGACATACCCAGTAGTAGCCCCGGGTTTTGTAGAGATGGGCGCCTTCAAGGTATAAATCATCGCCACTATCGTAAATTGTCTCGGTACGCACAACGCTCAAGCCATCATCGGACAGTTGGGTAACGCGGAGCTTTCGGTTGCCCCATGTCACGTACATGGTATCATCATCATCGAAGAAGATTCCATTGTCATAGAAGCACTCGTCAATGGTACCTTGAAGAGTCCATTCCCAATCGGCATTCTCGCCGTCGTTTTCGGCAGCACCATTACCTGGAGCAGTGTAGAGAAACGTCTTGCCAGTGGACTGAATGCAGCCCATCCAGTAGAACTTGTCGTCAGACTCGCGATACCGCATTGAGCTCGCCCAAACACCTTTGACATAGGCACGGTCATTATCGCCACTGAGTCTGTACTCTTCTCCAAAATCTGCAACGTCGGGAACGCTGTGCGTTATGGGTGTCCAGTTAACAAGGTCGTAGGATTTCAAGACTGGTGCCCCAGGAGAAAAGGCGAAGGTCGATGTCGAGTAGTAGTAGACAGAGCCAACGCGGAAAACATCTATATCTGGAAGATCTTGGAACAGGACTGGATTGCTGAATGCGGTTTCTTGTCGTATGTCCAGTGGCATTCTGGCCGATGACACGGCACAGAGACCGGACATTAGGCCAACTACCAGCGATAAAGATATGTAAGATCGCATTGGTAGGCCAAGACTAGTTTCAATTGGAGACAATTTTAAAAAGAGTGAGCTTGGGGAAACGAGGAATACTGCCCTGTTACTATATATATAAGACCTCCCATAAGATCGATCAGAACTGGTGCGGTAATGAAATGCGCTTGTTCCATTTAGCCGGCATAATACCCCAGAGTCTGTCATGACGATTTCTGTGGCCCTTGGTCTCTTGGCAGCATGTGTCCCGCCTCATGCTTTCCGCGCCAATCACGATGTGCTCGCATTCCGGAGCAAGATCAGAAAGGGAAATCCAATAACGCTTGCATGTTGCAATTTTTACACCAGTCATTTCTTGCGTAAGTATTGTCAACATGAAATCGCGGAGGAGATTAACCTATAGATCCGGCCTAGGTACAGGGTAGCAGTTACGTCATTTCCAGCTCTGGAGATAGCATCCAACGCAGAAATTATATTTATGAGGAATAAAGGTATAGTTAATTGAAGTACTTCTGGAAGTCATAAGCCTATTGAAAGCTGCTTCTGAGCTTCAATAGGCTGTATGTTCAAAGACCAAGGGGTTATAGAGCTGATCCGTCTAGGAATTCTGACTTCCCGCTGTTCAAATCCTCAAGAGCACGTTATTCAACATCCAAGCTAACAGCATTGTCATTCTAGCTATGTTGTTTTACTACACTCCACGAGTGATTGACTATTCTCTCAAGCAAACTCTTTCTCCACTGCACTAGTAATGCTCTTCTCATCCACCTCGCCTCGGAACTTTTGTTGTTCGGCGATAGCCTTATCTGCCTCAAAGTAAATCTCGGGCCTTGCGAGCTGAGTGGCAGTCTTGTTGCGGAAGACAAAAATATCCGGGTGTTCGGCGAAAAAGCGGTCAATATCCTCTAAAGAGCGATTTGCAGTCTCGGGGTAAAACAGGTAGGTAATTGGCACGAAGGCAGCGCAGATGACAGCCCAGATCACCCAGAAACGGTAACCGAGATTCGCAATACCTGGAGGTGTAATCTGAGCAACCATATAGTTCATGATCCTATACCAAGGTGTGAGTGAATACTGGCAGGAACTACATTATTCACTTACCAGTTGGAGGCCATGGCTAAGCTAGCACCCTTGGCCCGGAAAGCCAAGGCGTTTACCTCTGTAGGATAAAGCCACGGCACTGCCAAGACACCCATACCGAACGCCGCAAAGAAGGCAAAGAAACCAAAGATGGCTGCGCAACCCCATGAAAATCGGTTACCCTTGCCAAGTTCGATCTGGGAGGCAGCAATGGAGATGATGGTCCAGCAGGCAGCACAAGCGGCAGCAGACACCATCATGACACGACGCCTGCCGTAACGCTCAATGACAAACCAGGCGAGAAAAGAGAAGACGAGGTAGTCGATCGAGCCAGCAGCAGCAAGCACCCGGGCCATGAATTCGCTGAGGCCGAGGGCGTTGATAAAGACATAGGTCATGTAATAGCTAGTCACGTTAATGCCCGAAATCTGGTAATATATGTTAGTCATTTTTTTATCCTTGAACTATGAGCGAAGCTGATGAGCAAAAAGGAACTAACCTGGTTCATGCATTGCATCCATGCGCCGAGAATCATTCTCCTCACTGCACCCGATGGACCACGGCCGGTGATCAGCTGCCACCATGTACATTCATCACCACGTTCCTTGTCCATGATGTCTTTGATGATGGCATATTGAGTTCGTACTGAGGGTGAGTCCACAGTTGCACCGTGCCCTTCAAGCGCGGCAAGGACCTCAAGAGCTTCCTCATGTTTCTCCTTGCGCATAAGTAGACGGGGAGAGTCGGGGAGAAAAGGACACATAAGACAGACGAGGGCAGAGAAGACTTGAAGAGGAAATTAGCAACCTATCCTATTTCCGGACCTATGAAACAGAACTCACAGATCTGAAATGCAAGTGGGAATCTCCAGCTCGCGCTTCCTGGAACGAAGGAGAAGCCGAGTGTCAACCAATTGGAGATAGAAAAGCCCGTAATACAGTTGGCCATCTGGATGATGATCAGTTTGCCACGGCTGGCGGTCTTTGCTGTTTCTGACTGCCACACGCCAGCAGTCGAGGTATTAATGCCAGTTCCAATACCTGGGTTATGAGTATTAGTAAAAAGTACCTTCCATTGACAAAAGCTTAGGTCTTACCTGCTACAACGCGTCCAACGTACATCTGCGTAGGGCCAAAGACAGTAGCCTGTATAATAGCACCGAGAGCAATGATCAAACTTCCAACAATGAGTGACCTGGGTCGTCCAAGCTTATCACCTGTATATAAAGTCGAGAGTGCACCACCAAAACAGCCGAGGTTGTATACAGATGTCATGGTTCCTTGGGCCTCGACAGAAGGATGACCCACGGTCTCGATGAAATCTTTGGATACAAGGATGTTACCAAAAACTCCCTGATGTTGATCTTGTCAGCGAGTCCATCTGAAAGATTGTCTGCTTGTCTTACCTGGTCGTAGCCATAAAAGACTAGCACAGTTGATGCTGCGAGACTGATCCAAACAGTCAGGCTCTCTCCAGAGCCGCCAAGGTACTTTCGGCCCATGATGTTATGTCAGTCACCAAGGACAGGTGAGCTGTGTCGGCTGGTGAGGTTGCTAGCGATTGCCTATCAATGGCTTGCAAGATTAGGATCGTGTGTAGGATGGACTATAGGATAGAAATGGGTTGCTGATCGCCTTTTGTACTTGACTGCCAAGAGTCACTTCGATCCTTTTAACACAAAGCGGACTGCGGGCCTTGATACATGATCAGCACCTTAATTGGCGAATCAAGATCTCACAGCGATTGCAAGCCTGTTTGCAACCTTGACTTCTCCGCATTCTGGCTCCCCAGAAATCTGGAGCCGACAGCTAAATTCCGGGGTAACGCTAGCCGAGTCGGCACTCTTATTCTTCCGCTTTTGGACTGGTGCTTGGTGAAGGAACTAGACTCGACTGAGTAAATTTTGCGGTGAGGTGAGGATCTCTGCGGGGTTCGGTTACAAACATGCTGGTGCCGACTCCCAAAGTGGAAATTTAAGCGCTGGGTGCAACCTTTCATCATATCACCATCTGCCCCTCCGGGCCCTCGAACTAATAACATCTAGGTATGCATGACACGTGAGAACCCCGTGGGGTCAATATCGTGGGGAAGCATACTTTAGAGTCCGAGTCATATCATGAGTTACCAACACGCCCTGCATGGGTCATAGACCAGACGTAAGACATGCCCCCCCTAGGTCGCTAAAAGTCGAAAACTGACTTTTTGTCTCTTTAGTCCCCTTGCCTACACGTTCGAACCGCTTTATGCATCATCTATACAAGCTGGCTTTCAGTCGCCAGCCATTCATCAAGTTTCCTTTACCTTGAGCAAAGAAAGAATACACATACATAAAAAACGCAATGGCATTCACGGTCAAGGGCAAGACTGCTGTTGTGACAGGAGCAGGCTCGGGAATATGCTATCATTTCTCGAAGGTCCTCCTTGAGAGGGGATGCAATGTCGTTATGGCCGATCTTGCTCTGCGGCCTGAGGCGAGCGAGTTGCTCAAGGCCTACCCTTCTCAGGCGTTATACCAGCCGACCGATGTCACGAAATGGGATCAACTCGATCACGCATTCGAGGTTGCTGGGAAGGAATTTGGAGGGTATGACATCGTATGTCCTGGTGCTGGAGTGTACGATCCGGTAAGAATTCTTTAAGCCCACGATACTATGTCTGTTAGGGGGTCTAATCTTTGCGCTTTCCAGCCCTTCTCCAACTTCTGGCACCCAGCCGGTACAGCGTTGTCAAAAGATGTGCACAGCGCGAGCCGTTTTGCCAGTCTTGATATCAACCTGACGCACCCGATCTACGCAACCCAACAAGCAATTGCGCATTTCACAGAGAAAAAGAAACCGGGATCCATAGTGCACATCTCATCTATTGCAGCACAAGGGCCAGTCATGTCGGTGCCCATGTACTGTGCGGCCAAGGCTGGAATATCTCATTTCGTCCGGTCACTCGCAGGCCTCGAGACACCTCCCGCAAGTACAGACTTGGCTAGCATCCGCGTCACAGCAGTTGCACCAGGAGTCATCAAAACTCCCCTGTGGACAGAGCATCCAGAGAAGCTGGCGTGGATTGATGGGGCAAAAGACGAGTGGGTAGAGCCTGAGGATGTCGCGCTGGTAATGCTCAGTCTGGTTGAGAAGGACGAACATGTCGGAGGAACGGTGTTGGAAGTTGGAAAAGGTCAAACAAGACAGGTCCATGTTCTCAATGATGTTGGGCCATCTGGCTCGGGACATACCGTCAGCGGCTTGGGTAAGGGCATCGACGAGGTATGGGAGATTCTTTCACAAAGGAAGCATGACTGAGATGGGTTACCATTTTCTATGACAATATACTTCAAGATATTTTAAAACAACTTGGTATTCCTCTCTTTTTTTGCATTATTAAGAACTTGTCATAAGAAAGGTGAGTAATTGGGTGCCATTCCCTTTCTCTGGCAAGGATTGAAGCTCCCCTATTGCTCTTCCAGCTCCTTTGTCCGTCAACCTTTACTAAAAGCTTGAGGTACACTATTACCGTAATGGCCAGAGGGATTAAGACGCACCAAGTTAGTTCCAAAGAGGAGCAGGAACCTTCCCGACTGGTGCTCGGTGTCTCGAGCAAAAGTGACTCTCTTTCCAGGCCCCAGATAATATCGTACATGTGACCAGGCACAGATTGCGGAGCCGATCACTATGGCCTGCGAAGGGATGCTCGCAAGCATGATATAGAGCTGAGGATAAAATCTCCCGATTCGGAAATTTAGGCGTTGGATCAGCTGTTGTATAACACCATGCATGGTTGGAAATGGTGGCAGTGTACTAAATATTGGCTAAGCTCACTAGTCATCTTGAAAGGGCAATTCTGGTTTAAAGAAGATCAGATTGATCGAGGCAGAACTCATACCGCGCTCATCGAGACTTTATTATCCTCGCTCTTCTATGGTCCCAGCAACCTCCACGCCAGAGAATATTGATTTCCGCCATTGCCAGCGAAAATACTGGACTTCCTTTTTATTTTCCTGCCTACGAGATCGTGTTTCCTTGGCCAGTACCCCATCATCTTCATTTGACTGTCGATATCTGCTCTCAGGACAATGACTACTACTGATACCGACGTACTCATTGTCGGCGCTGGCATGTCAGGCATTGGATTCGCCGTCCAATTGCAAAAGAATTACAGACATGCCACGTTTGAGATTTATGAGAAAGGCACCGAAGTTGGAGGAACCTGGGCCGTCAACACATATCCTGGCTGCGGAGTTGATGTCCCTTCCCACTTCTACTCATACTCATTTGGCCTGAACCCGCATTGGACGCGCAAGTTCACCATGCAACCCGAGATTCTGGCCTACTTTAAAGATGTCTCTCGCCAGCAAGGTATCGACCCCCACATACGTCTCCAGCACAGCGTCACCAAAGCCGAGTGGCAGCCTGAGTCTAGTTCCTGGCTCGTCGAGATCCTCAATCACCGCACCAAGGACGTCATCCAGAGACGAACAAACATCCTCATCACAGCTGTCGGTGCCCTCAGCATCCCCAAAAAGTGCGAGGTCCCAGGCCACGAGACCTTCCAAGGCCACATCTTCCACTCTGCAACTTGGGACCACAGCTTCG
Source organism: Fusarium sacchari (assembly GCA_017165645.1). NCBI lineage: Eukaryota > Fungi > Ascomycota > Sordariomycetes > Hypocreales > Nectriaceae > Fusarium > Fusarium sacchari. The sequence goes on from JADANP010000034.1 coordinate 358,694, forward strand.
ACCACGCCAACAAGAATTTCGTGGTGCTTGGGAACGGCTGCAGCGCCACGCAGTTCGTGCCCGTCATTGCACAGACTGCAAAGAGCGTCACCCAGTTTGCGCGCCAACCGCACTGGTTACTCGAGCGTCCCAATCCAGAGTATTCGACCGTGTTCCGCTTCGTGATGCGCTGGGTCCCTGGTGCCATGATGTTACTCCGCGCCGTCATCTACGCCCAACTCGAGGCTGAGTGGCTCATGTTCAATACTGAAACGGGCAATCACGCGCGTCAGAAGTTGAGCGAGGCATCCAGAAAGTACATTAGAGAGAATGCGCCAGCTGAGTATGTCAATGCGTTGGTGCCCAAGTTCGAAGTTGGTTGCAAGCGTCGCGTGTTTGACACGGGATACCTCGAGGCACTGCATAGGCCTAACCTTCATCTTATCTCAGATGATCCTGTTGAGCGTATTGGCCGGCGAAGCGTCTTCCTCCGTTCGGGCAAGGAACTCCCAGCTGACGCCATAGTGCTGGCTACTGGGTTTGAGACGACAAAACTGCTCGCGCCGATGGAGATCATCGGTCTCGGAGGGGAAAGCGTTGAAGATCATGTAGGCACTTATTATTCGCATTAACCCTGATTATGCATGCATCAAGTGACTAACACAACGAATTGGATAGTGGAACAAGCATAACGATGGACTCCCCCAGGCCTATTACGGAACTTGCATTGCCGGCTTCCCAAACATGTTCATCATGATGGGCCCCAACACACTGACGGGTCATCTGTCGGTTACATGGTCGACAGAGTGCCAGATAAACTTCACCCTCCGCGTCATCGATCCCATTTTACGCTCGCTGCACCCGCCGAAAATATCTCTTTGGCCCTCGCCAACAGTAGAGGCTGTCCAAGTCAAACAGCGGGCCGAAGATGAAGAGAACTTATGGATTCAGTCCAAGTGCAAGAGCTTGGTTTGGTCGTCGGGATGTAGCAACTGGTACGTCGAGCCCAAGACAGGTAAGAACCTGTTGATCTATCCTGAATGGCAGTGGCACTTTTGGTTGAGAAGTGTCTTCATTCGCTGGGGAGACTTTCGGTTTGTTTCTGGCCTCAAGAGCGGCCGCAAAATAACTCCCCTTTGGGTACTACTACCGGCTCTCGCTGGTCTTTCATTCGTTGTGGACAAGAGTACGGTATCGTCTGTATCGCGGTTGTTGAGTGACAAGCTTTTGTTATTTTTTACCAGTACATAGTGTAGGAAAGAACAAGTATAGAATGGTATCTAGATAAATAGCACCCAAACTCAAATGAGATTGGCCTCTTTAATTATGTTATCAACAGGACTATGTACAAAGTGAGAATATGCGTCTTTGAATCTCCCTATCAGTATCATGAGAAGATCAGTTACAGCAATTCATGATCTCGTCGCGATCCACGCCCCATTCTTTGAGTAAATCATTCACTCGGTATCGCGAGCTCCATCCCAACTCGATCTCAATAGATTCTAGTAGCCTGAGAACAATAGCACGATCAGCTTTAGAGTGTAGACAACGACCTGCAAGGTAAACAGGCTGCAGCATATGGATTTTCGCGGCTGCTTCCAGTCTAGACAATGCTATAGCACAAATCTCCGCAGCATGATATTGCAGCACCCGTTTCATCTGATTAAACCTCGTTAAGGCATCGAGAGGGCCTTGTGAGGTAGAGGGTCGCAAAACAGGAGCTGCTAGGCCCTCTGGCTTGTGAATCAAGAGGAGTATCTGACTCATGTGGTAGGACTGTATGCTAGAGGCACACATACTGTTGCTATACCAAGTCTCGTGACAAATCAACGATTTAGGCTGATGCCTACATGTCCGACACCTCTCGGCACCGTGACGAGGCGCGTATCGCACTCGGTATGATGGCCGAAAGCTAGAGGGCAGTTCCTGGTGCCATATTTCAAAGTCGTGATTCAGAGACAGCCACGCAGTCTCTATACCTCTTGTCGAGTTGACTTGCTGCCTTGAATCGGTTACAAGGGCAACGTAGTTGGCTAGTTTTGAGAGAAGCCATACGAGTGTATTAGATATTATGTCAGGTCGTGAAGCCGGCGAGTAGGGATCTTCTGGGGAATCGGAATGCACGTGGGCTATTGGCTTCCCATCTGCAGAGACATTTAGACCCATTCGTCGCCATATTACTGGATTTTCAGTGTCGAGCCGAGTCTTGTGGCCATTGATCACTAATCATGTTAGCTATGCCCTCGTTCAAAAGCAATGACGTTGAGAATGTTTAAGTAATACAGGAGATGTCTTACATGCTGCAAGAAAGTCTTGCCTTGCGAAGTTCCAGCAGGCAGCTCGTAGTAGACTTGGTAGCAGGGGATCAAGAATTAGGCCCGCTGACGTAGGCTGGAAGTTGAAGCCTAATTCGTCCGATAGACGAATAAAAGATCGTATACCATCAAGGTGTTCGGACCACGTCTGGTCACTAGCGGTGAGAAACTCGTAAACTGATAAGATGGTGGCCGCTATGATGATCTCATTTCTACATGGTTTGGGATTGTGATCGCGCTGACTTCGTTGCTTTGCTATTTCCTGCCCAGAGTCCCCTGAACTGAGATCGGAAACATACCTCAAAAGTAACGAGATGGCCCGATCGTAGTACTTGGTGCTATACCATGCGAAGTCCTTGTGAGAGGTGGTCTGCCAGAACTCCTTATAGGATCGTAGCTCCTGTGGAGATGGTTCTACTAAAGTGAGCTGCTTGGCTGCCACAGCGCAGGCAGAATAGAGAAGCAGAGGGCTACTCCATGCAAGCATTGGTAAAACTCTATGGTAATGCCGATCCATATCGAACAAATCCATCCTAACAAGGTAATTTTAGCATGTAAAGCGATGGTTAAGGGCTTGGTGCTGGTTACCAGTTTCCCATTGTATCGGCGAATTGTCGCAGGAAAAAGGACAGCTCTGGGTCTGTTTCTACTATTTCTGATTTCTGGCCTATTGAAATCGTCGAGGCCCTGCCTCTTGCATTCATGGAGTCGTCAGATGGTGTCAGAGCGTGTGCCGCGACCATTGCGGGCAACTGCGGCAAACTCTCATCTGTTCCAAATGAAGAGGGTGAGACAATGAGAGCAAATGGCTCGGGGATGTTTGAATCCCGTTGAGGGACTTCTGACTGCGCTGCAATGCTGCTTGATGAAGGTGAGCTCAATATGTCTGAGGTATCAGGCTGTGTGGCTCCAATCGCCAGGTGAGGTTGAGCTTCATCAGCATGGGCCACAGGTAAGCTCGCCAGTCGGACCAGGATGCGACTCGAGTCATAGACAGCGTTTGAGATTGGGCTGGAGACACTGGGCGTTTCAGCGGTCACGTCTAGATCCAGAGACGTGCTATCATCGCCAACAAATAAATGCCAAGATCTGTCAAGGGCGTCTTCGTCGGCATTGCGGCAACTGTTATCAATAGGGTTAGGTTCCGATGACTTTGACGGTTTCTGAGTAGTGGCAGGCTGTGGATCAGAGCCGCTATTGTAGACGCGGAACCGAGCGCTTGAGATGTTGCATGCACGGTTACGTTTGTAACACTGTTGACAGCAGGGTTGAGTTTCGTCGCATTTGATCTTTTGGATGCGGCACGGTAGACTAGAAGGAGATAAAAGGCATGAGCAAGCGAGCAATTAAATATTTACCAGGAGAAGCCTCATACCATCCAGTACGTGATCTTTTCCCGTAGACCCGGCATCTCTGAGTCTTGTCCATGGCCGTTCAGAGCAAAGGGGCTGAGGGGAAGCTTGGATAAAGTAAGAAAACAAGCAATTCCCCGGAATTGTGGGTGGAATGCAGTCCATTCCCTGAAACGCGGGGAAAGCTGCTTATCATGTGCCCAATCGTCACTACAAGGCACGCTATGTACCTTTAGCGGCTATCATTATTGAGCCATCCCAATCAGTGGCGGAAAATACCGCGAGGGTGGATTTATTTGTGTCATTAATAATTCAGCTGCTCATTGCCTTGCCGATCAGTTAAAATGATACATACCTAGTAGAGGAAATTGTTATTATTCTTATTATCTTACCTATCGCGAGAAAGGCTCCCCCGAAATGATAAGCTGGCTATTCTTATTAAAACCTACTGTTAGGTGTACGGGCTTGTCGGCGGGTAAGTAATCCCAGTTCTGTATAGGGTATTCGATAAGAATATAATAACTTCGCGACAGTTATAGTCTTTCGCGATATAAGACAGTGTTAAGCCAAGGCTTGCCTTACTCGGTCTAAACAATAACATTCTCCTCGCTATACTGATAATTTTTATTATTTACTAAAGGGCTATTATTTTATATTACTTTAGTAAAAGGATAAGTAAATATAAATTAAATAACTTATAATATAATAGAAAAATAAAAATAATATTATAGTAAATATAAATTAATACTATATTAAACCTAGAATATTTTTATATAATTTAAGTAAAAAAGAAATAAAGTTATTATTTAAAACTAGGCTTAATAATAATTCTCTTTAGGGATAAAGCTGAAAAGCGCCTAATGTTAAGTGTCTTATTACTCTCCTTCTCTGACAGATCTATACTAGCATTAGCAAGCATTGGTCGAGTCGGAGATGGTAGTACAGTAGGAAAAAGTTTCAAAGGCACAAAAGCCGGCGACTTCGTATCTTGTCTCTCAAAGGTAGGGCTGACAGTATCTGACACCAAACAGCGATCTTGAATCAGCTCTAATTCCCTCTTCACTCCGGCAAGCAAACCATTAGGATAATCACCACTAATGATGCTTCGAATGAATCCCTCGCTATCATTATAATTCGCCAAGTGTTGAACCATTTCTGTCAAACGGGCCGTGAGAGTATGGTCGTCAAGGATCGTATCAATGACCATCAGTATACAGCTGGCACATGTTGCTTTGGAGAAAGCGAAGTCGGCAGACTAGGAACGGTCGTATAACCTGTTTATAAGCTGCCAAGCGCGGAAGTGTTGAACTTCAATGCAGGAAATCTCATCTTCGGCATGCTCTACACTACCCATCAAGTCACTACAGTCGGTAAGTAGCGATGAGCCTTGAGATATGAGATCAGCTTGCATGGTTACAAGATTATTTATTTCTCGCACCGTGGACTCTTGCTCATGTAGTCGCTGTTCTGTAGTGCTTCCTTGCTCAATAGCCGTTTGAACGGCATTTCTTGCATCTGACAAATCAAATATACAAATCGCCATGGCGTGCTCGAAGCGTTGTAAAGTCATCCTTCTCATTGTAGGATTCAGCGCAAGCTTGTTTGGAACGATGTTAGTGTTGATGGATCTGTAGCAGTATAAATTCTGCATACCTGGTAGAGGCCGTCGTATTCGCTCTGTGCTTCATCCAGCGTCTGCTGCAAGCTATGGACGTGGCTTTCTGCATCTCGGCGGGCCTGAAATAAAGACAATTGTATAGACTTCTCAATCCTATAGTCTTTCTTTGTAGACTTCTGGGTCGCCCGTAGCGCTGCCTGTAGATTAACTGCTTGATTGTACCAGCGGCCCAAGCTGACGTTATTGAAATCGGCAATCTAGATACCATCAAGTTGGCTCGTCGTTCATAAGTATGTACCGAAAGAATGTTAAACATACATTGGTGTAATTGTTGTTAATATTGTTAATAAGATTCTTTGCTGCTTTGTTGGTTTCTTTCCAAGATGAGTCAAGCTCTTTAATAGTTATTTTTATCTCTGGATGAGGGCTGGATCGGTCGGGTTGGCGACATATAAGCAGGGTCAGTTTCGTCAGTGTATCCACGGCGGAAGAAACCTTGGAAGCAAGATCTGACCGGAGGTCTATCTGGTTTTGCACCGAGGCTAATCGAAGATCTTCGAACTTTGCTTGCAGTGTTGGCAATCGTGAGGCCATGTCCTCGACCCGCTGTTCATAGTCGTTGATCATGTTGCTTATATAAGTTGAAGGAAAAATGATTCTGGAGACAACGGTAAGATGAATTGTGACTCATTATAGTTTTGGCTCATTTATAACCCCAAAGCTAAGAATCTTGGGATGAGGGCCAGAAATAGATAAAGGAGATTAAGTCACGTTGGCAATTGAGACAGTATTGCCCAGGTGGTCCTTGGAAAGTAGATCTTGCCAACCCAAGATAAATTGAGCCAGTAGCTAGTTGCCTGAATGCTGCTAAGCCGCATCTGCATAAACCGGGCCGATTGATATTATCCTATAGTCTTTTTCCAAGATGTCAATTACTAGTTACTGGCTGAGCTCAGGTGCAATGTGCTACCAAGCAAGATTAGATAAGAAGATATCTGTGGAAAAGGAATCTAGAACTGCGTTTAAAAATTCAAGGTAAGACAAAAAGGAGAACCCCATAACGCGAGATGAACATTGAGTTGTTGACACGCCACCGCCCTGCATAAAAAGGGGCAACTGATCTACCTCTAAAGGGAGAGCGTCACACAATGTAACTAAAACCGTTACAACGGTTCGTTTAGCCTTAGCATTCATGGAGTAAAGTCATATACTAATTATAACCTGCATTAATTAGCGGCATAGTTCTCCTGTAAGGGACCAGCTTCAGCTTACTCTGTTCTTATGATTAGACCCCTTTGTCTCACTCTTAGTAATACGGTGAGAAATTGCCCAAGGATATTCTACCAGATTGGGAGGGTTGTTGCCCCACACCTGAGCAGGAATTTTCATCCCTTGAAAGTATTGGAAATGGCCATGCCACCTATTATAAATGGGATCAGCATGTCTCTCAGCTTTGTCTCTCTAGTCATGCGAGGCAACTGTGGCTGCCCTAGTGCTTACAGTATGGGACAGGTGCTCAGCTCTCTGTCGCAGACGCCTCATCGTCCAACGACGAGCTGTATGGCATCAATAGACCTGCACATCTTACCTCGAGCCAGAGCCCGCAAGTCTTGAACCTGGTAACCCGCAGTGACTGGTGAGGGCTTTGCCATCGGCTTCCTTCCTGGTTCCCCCACCACCATGCCCCCGACACGCCACGAACGGGAATTGTTGGCATGAAATCAATCAAACTGATATTCGTTTAATAGGCCAAGGATGTGGTAGAAATACAACACTTACGAGATCGATGTTGAGCACCAGGATGAGGAGCAACTCGTTTCGGTTTCACTAAATGGTCCATTAAATATCAGTCAGGAACAATACATGGCATATATACAATAACTGATAATCCATTCCGATGACTTTGCTGCATTTGTTTATGATCAAATCGTATCCAGGACCGCGAATCATCGACATGGGGCGCGTCTCAAAAGGTATTCTTAGTGCCACTTGTGCAGATACAATACACCTCCAATTCAAATCTCCTTCAGGCTTTGACTAGGCTCAACTCAACATTCGTGGGGCTGGGCTAACTTGGAATCGTTTGTTATTGTTAGCGATCTCATCATTTGCCCATTTGCACTTCTGACCATGAATGTGATCCTTGGCTTATTACCCAGGATGCATTTAATCTAGCCACGCCTGTAATCCGCCTCGAAGTTAACAAGTAAGCCTAGGCCGACGTCATGTATCGACACAAAATTGACTTGGGCACTGCAGACGCTGGGAGTGCCCAGAAGCGAGCTTCAGTCTTAGATCGGGATACCCGGAAGACATTCGAGATCTCCCCCACAAAAGCATTGGATCGCAATGCAATCAGCTCTCCAGTCGAGGACCCAGTCAGCGGGTACAGGGCTGCCGAATTTCAGTAACGGCTGCGGTATTTTCGGTAGTCTTGTCTTCATCGGTCATATTGAAAGCCACGCCTGGTACGACGTTACTTAACTTGACATCTCTCTGGTCCCCAATGTCGTTCACACTGCCCTCAATCTTGAATTCATCTTCTCTGGTCGTTATGGGAAGGAGTTCATGGATTCCCTGACGTGAAAAAGACCTCTAGTTGCCAGCATACCCCCGCCGTGTTTATGGAAGATCAACGACATTGCCGAAGTCGGTCCAACCGCTAAGATCCAGGCAGGAATTGAATCGGTCTCTGTGGATGGCAAGGTGAAACTCAGTGCTGGGGGCTCTGTCTCAGTACCTGACGATTTGGCTGCTCGGTTCGATTTCTGATCTTCCGTGGTTTGCCAAATCAATGGCTGGCAACCAAGGTTTGAGGCCCAGCCCTTTACTCTAGACGCAAAGATCTCCGCTATTACCTGATTCCATTTGCAAATAGCTCCATCCTTCGACTTCATTATCGTCAGTAAGTGCTGCTTACCTTACTTTGGGTACCCAATCAACCACTCTTAGAGCAAGGGGATATACATACTGGTTTACATGTCTAATTCCCCCATGTCAAGGTTAGGATTTTGTTCGGAAATGGCAAGCCACATAGTTTCTAGTATAGTTTCCTTCAAGGGCCATCAGCTCAATTCAGCCACACGTCAATGGACTTTGTCCCAGAGACCCAAACCAGTACAGAGTTGAAGGACAGGCGACCCTTGGAACAAAGTTGTCAGCTGTCGACGTGGCAGAAAGATCTATTCTGGAGCTTGTTAAATTATCCAAAAACCCCCCCAAAAAGAAAGAAAAAAAGAATTGGTCAAAATTAACATATAATTAAAGCTTTTCCAGTTTGCTCAAGTCCCCTATCTCCTGTCTGATAGCAAGGTCTGTAAGAATCTCCTCACTGCCCCCGCCAACAACCTATCTGCTGTTAGTTGTTCTGAACTCCTTATTGACTGCTGAGACAAGCGCGCACGGAGACTTACAAACATTCGAAGGTCGCGGCTGATTTGCTCCACCGTCGCCCCACGGCCGCCCTTTTGATATCCTGCGCCTCCAAAGACTTGCTGTGCTTCCCTGCATGCCAGTTCTAAAGTCTGACCGCCTTGAATCTTGGCCAAGGCTATCTGACTTGCGATGTTTGGTGTCTGCCATCCTGCACTAGATGAATTGACCTGGAAAGCAATCTGCTCAAGCCAAGCCCAGTGAGCTTCGATACGATGGGCAAGTTCAGCGAGTTTGCGCCGTATGACTTGATTCTCAATCAGCTTCTTCCCGAAGGTCTTACGCTCCAATGCATACGCAAACGCCATGGCGAGACATGTACGACTCTTTCGATTGCAACCAACCGCAAGTGCGAACCTTTCCTTGTTGAAATTCTTCATGATGATTCCAAAGCCCTCGTTCTCTAAACCGATTCTATTCTCAACCGGAACTTTGACATCCTCGAGATCTACAAAACCAGATCCTCCAGCATTTTGTCCGCTATTGAAGATCTTTCTCCGACATACGCCGGGACTATCGAGGGGGATCACAAGGACTGTAAGGCCTTTGGCACCTTGACCGCCAGTTCTTACAGCAGTAGTCATGTGAGTTGCCCATAGAGCGCCTGTAATCCACTTCTTAGCACCGTTCACAACGTAGAACTTGCCGTCTGAAGACTTTTCAGCCGTCGTTTGGATGTTAGCCACGTCTGAGCCACCACCGGACTCTGTGATGCCTAGGCAGAAATTCACACATCCCGAAAACAGTCCTGGAAACCAACGAGACTTTTGTTCTTGGGTTCCATAATGGAGCACCGGCGGTAGTCCAATCGTAGACGCACCCCCAAGGGCAATAGAGACTCCACCTTCAACACGAGCCATTTCATCAGTCGAAATAAGGAAATGAAAGGCATCTAACTCGTTTTGGGGGATTTCTGCCAGGTTGGGAATATCCTCAGGTCGAAACTGTTCTGGTACATCCTCGAAAGGAATACCAGATTTGCAGTAGCTTAGTGCAGCTGATCGTGGAACTTCGCCCTTTTGTTCCCATTCCAAGCTATATGGAAGTATGTGTTTATCGACATATTTGCGTATATTGTCCCTGAATTTTCGATGAGATGCATTTAAGTAAGCCGAGTTGCCACTTCGGTACCATGCAGGTTCGTTCCATGGTATATTTGCTCGTATATACAGCTTGGGATCAGGTGGCATTCTCGAGGATTCAGTCGCCATCTTTTCGTAATTTGAAAAGGAATAACTTAGTTCAACTAAGGGTAGAATGGTTATTTAAAAAAGCAGAAAGTTACAAGCTTTAGTTAGAAGGCCCTGCTGCTTCCTATAAGTATCAGATTCATGTTTTACTAAATTAGGTTTGCGGGAGATAATGCGGGGTTGTTGCCTGAGCTTTGCCCCATATAACAGAAGATCTGCAAGTAAGGATCTAATTACCGAGGTTGAAGCAGATTGCGCCAGGGTGCACTGCTAATAGCCTCGGAAAAGCCAGCGCTAGACCTGGGCTCGTGTAATTCAGCAGCCTTTCGCCTATTTTCATTCGCTCTAAGGTGCTCAAAGTTCTCCTCTGTGAGGCAACTACGTCCGGCGTCCCTCAACTACTTAATTGACAACACTGTTCACAGTGGATTGACGGTGCTCATGTCCCAGTTCCACGAATCGTGTAAACAGTTAAAGAACACGAGTGCTTGCCACGTTGAATGCCTTCTCGGAATCGATCGTCTGCAGGAAGCAGTTGCCGCGGGGTTGGACTTAACGCTTGACAAGGATGGCCTCATTCCAGCTGCCGGAACTCAGGACCCTGCGATTGTGCAGTGATCCTTCTCGAGTTACTTCGGCGCCGTCGTCAAACTGGCTAGTCATTACTATCGGCGCTGCCTTGTCTGCGTCTTATAATAATTATTATCTGATATAAGTAGAATTTACTATATTTAAAATACTTAAGATAAATTCCAAGTTAAGTATAGATAAAATAAGCAATTAATTAAATACTTTTACCCGTAATAGGAACTATATATAATAACTATAATTATAATATTACTTTTTATAAAAATAAGATTATTTTCTTTAATAAATAATCTAATTTTTTCCACTACCCTGTAGGCTAATATTAGGGTATATATCTTTATATTAAATATAATTAAAAAGCAGTATAAGATATACTTATATATATTTTACTATTTATTATCCTTTTTTTAAGACTTATATTATATTAGTTATTATAATAGCTACTAATAACTAATTTAAATAATTTAAATTATATTATTTATTTCTTTTATAGGTTAAAACAGCCCTAAGAAAATATAAACCTAAGCTTGACTATATAAGTATTTATAACTAGTAAACAGGTAGTTATTTAAAATATATTTACTAAATAAATATAAAAATATTTATTAATTTCTAAAGAGGTTATTAAAAAATACCTAGTCTCTAGTCTAGGCATTATTCTAGCTAAATAAAGACTTAAGGTTAATAAAATTATATAGCAGTTATAGGCAGGGCATAGGCTATTTCCCTAGGATAATATTCCTATAAAATAATAGTAATAATTAGGTCTAAAGCAGATAAACCCTAAGCCTTATATTAATCTGGCAATAATATTTACTAGACCTTATTAAATATTCTTATTAAAACTATAAATATATTAATAAAAATAAGAAATAAATATTATTAAAAAAATTATTTATAGATATTATTAATATTTTTAGGGTTAAAATAGAAAATATTTACAGGAAAATAAAAAAAAAAGATATAAATTTAATTATAAAAAGGTTTTATTATTTAATTATTAAATAATAAGGTATTATAATAAGATTTATTATTTAAAAAAAGTTATAATAAGGTTTAATATCTAGTATTATAAGTAATTTAATATAAAAAAATATAAAGTTTAAATAAAAAGTAATAACTACTAAAATAAAATAGTTTTAAGCTATTAATTATTAAAATAGTAATATAATTATAATTATATAAAGAGAATATTAGCTTAATAATATATATAATATATATAAAAAAAATAAGTATTATTATTATAAAACTATTTATTTATATATTAAAGTTACTATTTATTATATATGAGGTTTATAAGTTTAATTATATAGCTAATAAAATTCCTAGGTATTTAAAGTAAAAATATTTAAAAATTATAGCTAGTTAGATTAATAAGATTATTAAGGCAGTAAATACTATACTAAGGCTTATTTATAAATAAAATAAGTTATATAATTTCTAGTTCTTAAATATATTAAATAAAGTAATTTTATATCTTAAATTACTAAAAAAAAGTATATAAAGTTATTTAATATATAGCTATTTTATTTTTAATTAATATAATATATAAATATATTATTATAAAAAGTATAGTTAGGAAAATAATTAAAAAAAGGAAAGAAATATAAAAAAGAAGCTAAAGTAGCCTAAAAAGATTTTATAAATAAAAAGTATATATTATTAATAATTTTTTAAGTAATACTAGGTAAGTAGGTAATTTTAAGTATATAAAAATAATAAATTATAGGTTTAAATAGCTATTAATTATAAACTAAAAGAGGATATTATAAAGAGACTAATAAGGGTTTATTAAAAATAAGTTAATAAGTTTAATATTACTAAAAAGGATAAGATTAAAGTTATTAATAAGAAAAAGAAATTAAATATATAGCTAAAAAAAACAGGCTAGGTTAATTACTTATAAAAGTTTAAGGTAAAGAAAGATTTATTATTACTAGCTACTTTAATATAGGAAAATAAGCTAGTATTATAAGTAATATATAATATATTTAATTAATTAGCTAATTATATTAAGGTAATAGTAATACTAAGTATAATTAAACTAGCTATATTATATTAAATCAAATAAAAAGAGATTTATATTAAGCTAAATAAGCTATTTAATAATTAATTAAAGGATAAGTTATAGACTTAATATAAGGACTACTAGATAATAATATTATATATTTAGTATTATATAGATAATTAATAAGATAAAACTTAACTACTATATAAGTTAATTATTTAATAAGGTAATTTATAAGATAAGTTTATAGAAATTACTAAAGCTATTATTATAAGGCAGATAAGAAAAAAGAGGCTAATTAATAAAAAGATAAAGTAGTTATACTTAAATATATTAATTAATATATTTAATTATTAATTTAAATAGAGCTATTATAATAATATTATACTTAATATATTAGTAATTATAAGTATTAATAAAGATAGTAGTTAAATAGAATTAACTAATTATATATTAAAGTATTTAAATATAATTAAAATAATATATATATTAGTATTATATTAATTATAGTATATACAGGAAAAGGATATTATTAAAAAGATAAAGATTATAAATAAGGATAAAGCTTATAAGGTAATAAAGAAAATATATAAGATTATATAAGAAAAGTTATAATAGTTTATAATATAGGTATTAGAAAAAAATAACCTAAAACTAATACTAATAAACTAGATATTTAATATATAAATATATAAAATAAAGATATAATATATAATAGCAGCAGGTAATATAATTAATTAGTAAGATAATAAAATTATATATTAATAAGTAAGATTTATAATAAGTAGTTTATTAAAAATATTTTACTTATTTATATAAAAAGCTAGGTTATTACTATATAAATTAATAATAATAAAGGTAAATAACTTAAAAGTATTATTTAAGATTAAATAAATAAAAATAAAAGATAATTATAATAAGGCTTAAGTAGGTTACTTATTTTTAATTAATTTATATAATAAGTAAGTTATAAAGAGAAAGAATTAGGTATTAAATTAGATTTTAAGATTAAAGAAATAATAAAAGAAGTAGCTATTAGAAAAACTAAATAGATTATATCTATATAATATAAAGGCTATAAAGTTATATAAATAGCTTATAAAATAGTTTTAAGAAGTGTTAAATTTATTATAAATTATACTTTATAGTATATTAATATAAATAACTAAAGTAATAAGGATTTAAATATATAATATAGTAAATAAAGAGATATATAATATTTCTATATATAGTATAATATTATTTTTTATAATATTATATTATAAAGGATTTTAAAAGATAGGCTTAATAAAGGTTATTTACTAATACTTACTATAAGAAGTAAGTAAGCTAGTTATATAATATATATAAATTATATTTAAGTTTTAGCAATAAGTATAAGGCATAATAAAAAAAGGCAATTAATATAGTATATTTTTATAGGCTAATAAGATTATAAGTAAAATAGATATTAAAAATAAAAGAAAGTAAAGAGAGCTATAAAAGTAAAAAAAAAAATAATAAAAAAGTATTAATATTATTATAGTTATAGTAAGTTTAGTATAAAGATAATTTAGCTATTAATAAAATAGGTTAAGAAAATAAAAGAGATATATAAGATTAAATTAAAGAATATAAATAAAATTTAAATTAATTATAATAAATTATATAGAAATATAGTAAGTAGCTATTAGGCTACTAGATAAATATTATTATATAGAAAAATATTATAATTATAGTTATAAATTAATACTTAAATACTTTATTTAGGTAAGAAAAAAAAGGCAGAGATAGTAATAAAGATAAAATTAATAATAATATATAAGACTTACAGGCAGGTTATAAAATATATATTACTAGTATAATATATATATAAAAATTATAGTAGAACTTATTTAAGATTATAGTACTTTAAAAGAAATACTATATTATTAATTACTAATAATATAGGTTTTTTAGCTTTAAGGTAAAAGATTAATAAAGAATTAAATTAAATATAATAAAAAAGAAAAAAAGAAAACTTTATAAGGATATTTAAAAAGAAATATAATTCTATTAATTTAAATAGCTATAATAGGTTAATATTATTAAATAACGAAAATATATAATAGGTCTAGAAGTAGAATTCTAGGGTAATTAATAAAAGGCAATTTAAGCTATTATCTAAGGTAAAAGTTATATTATATAAGTTATAAGAACTAATAGCAATAAAAGCTTATTATTTATATTACTAGTATTTTATATATTTAATAATATAATAGTTATTATTATACTATTAATAATACTGCAGAATAATATATATAATAAATATATAAAGTATAAGATTATATTATATATTTAATAAAGCTAAGAAAGTAATTAGTCTAAGGTAAGTATTATATTTATTATACTAGAATTAGTAATAATAAAAGGGTTTTAAGACTTTATAAACTAGATATTATTATAGCAGGCACTAGATTATATTATTATTAATAAGTATTACTTAATTTTAAATAATATAAGGCAATTTTAACTGCAGTTATTATAACTAGGCAAGGTTATAAATAAGGTTTAATATTTAGTATTATAAGTAGTTTAATATAAGAAAATATAAGGTTTAAATAAAAAGTAATAATTATTAAAATAAAGTAACTTTAAGCTATTAATTATTAAAATAATAATATAATTATAAAAAATATAAAAAGGATATTAGCTTAATAATATATATAATATATATAAAAGAAAATAAATATTACTATTATAAAACTATTTATTTATATATTAAAGTTATTATTTATTATATATAAGGTTTATAAACTTAATTATATAGCTAATAAGATTTTTAGGTATTTAAAGTAAAAATATTTAAAAATTATAGCTAATTCAATTAATAAGATTATTAAGGCAGTAAATACTATATTAAGGCTTATCTATCCTAGCTGCATAGTAAATATAGCTCTAAATCTATTTATATTTTTATAATAAAAAAAGAGGCATTAATAAAATAGTAACCTAAATCTATTTAACCTAAATAGATTTAAGTTATCTATAGGTTTTTATTATTAAAATATATTTTAAGTAAATATATTAATTTATTATATTAAGGTAAGTTTAAATCTAAGTTATTAGCTTTTAAAAATTATTTTTATAGTATTATAACTTATTTAAAGTTTAAATTAATTAATT
The DNA here is from genome assembly GCA_017165645.1 of Fusarium sacchari. Taxonomy (NCBI): domain Eukaryota; kingdom Fungi; phylum Ascomycota; class Sordariomycetes; order Hypocreales; family Nectriaceae; genus Fusarium; species Fusarium sacchari. The sequence goes on from JADANP010000034.1 coordinate 374,320, forward strand.
AATTAAAGTTAATAGAGATTAAGATTTAATAGGCTATATTAATTATTAAATATAGCTAAGGTTTAATAATAGCTATTAGTTATCTATAAGATTAAAATAAAGGTAAAAAGGCAAATAATAATTAAGGTTTTATATTATAATAATAATAAAGATAAGTTTAATAGAGATTTAAAAAGGATAAATAAATAATTAAAAAAATAATTAGCTATTTATATTAAATAAAAACTAAAGATATTTAATTATAATATTACTATTTATTAAATTAATTAAATATTTATTTATAATTTATATAGTATATTATTATATATATATTATTAAGGAGATTAAATTATATTTAAAGAAGTATTATAAAAGTATTAAAGTAGTAATTAAAAGAAAGATTATTTAGTAAATTAAAGATTTACTTAATATAATTAATAAGAGAAAAGAGTTATTAATATAACTAATATTATTACTAATAACTAACCTAATTTTATATATTTACTTACTAATTCTTAATAACTTAGGTTATAATAAGAAAAGGTATTAAATTATAGTTAATATTTTATAAGGTATATAAAAGTATTATTATAAGAAATATAAATAAATTAATTTATAAGGGAAAAAAAGGTAAATTATATATTAGCCTATAAACTTAAGTAAAGTATTATAATATATTAGTATTTAAAGCTAGTAGTTTTTTAGTAATAAGTTAAGTAATAGTTATTTTAAGGTTAGGTTTAAAATACTAGTTACTTAAATAGCTAATAAGGCTATTATAATAAAGTAAATAGTATATACTATAAAATAAAAGTAAAAGTAATTTAAGTAAAAGGATAAAAAGTATATTAAAGCTATTAATATAAAGATAAATATAAATATATAATTAAAATATATAAAATAGGCTAATTATTTATATATAACAGTTAGGTCTAACTATATTAAACTAAGCCATGCTTAGGTTTATTATTAGCAGATTACATAAGGCATAATACTAAGCAGTTATTAAAGTATTATATCTCTTAATAGTAAATTTAATATATATTAGGCTTAATTAATATAAAGAAGTTTTATTAATAGCTAGTAAGCTATTTCTATCTAGGTAATAACTATAGTTTATATAATACTATTTTATTAGTACTTAGTAGTATTTATCCTTAGACTAAGTATATATCTAATTAGTCTTAGACTATAGTTATAATATTTTAGTCTTAAGGTTATTAGTTAAATCTAGAGGATTAAAAAAGAAATATTTAATCTTATTATAATTAGTAATTAAAGTAAGGAATTTTATAGGGTATATATAATATAACTACTAGGGTTATAATATAATCTCTCCTCTTCTCTAGGTCTTATCTTTAAGGCTATACTTATTTCTTATTCTATTAATTTAGTTTTATAAGTACTAACTTAGACTTATTTTCTTTTTTATATATCTTACTAATTACTATATTAAGTTAGGTTCTTAAGAAGAAATATATAAAAACTTTTAAATCTAGTACTTTTATATAATATATCTATAATTTTAGAGATTTTATTATACTATATTCCTAGTACTATTATTATAGTTTTAATTATAAGGCCAGGGATAAGAAATTAAATTATTATAAGAATTATATAGATATAAAGGTAATTTATAATAGTTTTAGTATTATAACTTTTTATAAGTTAGTAATTTCTATATTTTTCTTATTTAATTACTAATTTTTTTATAGTTTCTAAAAATATAAAAGAATATAAAAAGTTAAAAGAAAATAAATAGAAGGCTAAGGAGGCTCTTAAAAAAGCTATAGCTTACTTAGCTTATATTTATAAGATAAAATATTATCTTAAGGAATAAGATAATATATTATTTTCTTATAGAATATAGTCTTTAGAGAAGTAAGGTAATTTCTCTATTAACTAGGCTAAGTTATTTATTATTTCTAAGGCTTAATCCTGTAATACTATAGATTTAGTTAATTAAAATTCTATTTTAGTAGATATTCCTTTCTCTAATCTTTTTATTATTATTAATAAAAATTCTTTAGGAGTTATTAGGTATTAATAAGGTATTTTAGTAATTTCTATATATTTTTATTTTTTAGGTAGTTTTTCTATTTTATTAAATATTCTCTTTAACTGTTTTTTTAGTATATATCTTTAATTGCCTTTACTTTATAGACTTCTAGTCTTAAGATTTCTTATAGTTTATTATCTGTTTTAACTTATATTATATCTACTGCTAATTTAAGTAATAAAATATAAAAGATTAAATAGAGTCTAACTTTTAGTAATAGATCTAGTTTATAGTTATTTTTTAAGATTTTTTATAATACCTTATAAAGTCTGATGAATTTATAATCTAATTTATGCATTAGTTAGTCTATTTTAATATTTTTTATAGCTAGGTAGACTATATCTCTCTTTAAAAAAGTTAATCCTTTTAACCGTTTTAGGTTATAGTAGTTTTTTATTTATTTTCTAATAAATTTAAGTTCTATTTTTATTTCTTTATATAAATTTTTTATATTATTACTTTTAATAATAGCGGCTAGATTAATAGATTTTTCTTATTATATATTATAGTATATATTTAGTATAAATCTAAAGTTAGTATAAGCTAGTATAAGCTTTATACTCTTATTATATATAGTATTATATATAAGTTAGGCTATTAGTAGTTTTTTAACCTAATTATTCTATTTATAGTTAATATAATACCTTAGGTATTATTTAAGTATTTAATTTATTTTTTTAGTTTATTTATTAACTTATAGTTAGAATATAATTATAAGTTAGTAATTTAATCTAAGTTATGCTATAAGTAATTACTAAAAGTTTATTATAAATATAAGTCCTCTATTAGAGAGAATTTCTATAAGTAGGCTATATATACTAATAATATATTAGTAAAAGATATAGGAAAGTTTTTTTATATCTATAAATTCCTTATATAGTAGGTAATATAAGAATTTTATAAGTTAGTTAACTATAACTATAATACTATTATAAAAGATTCTAGTTAAGGGGTTTTTTAATAAAGGCAACTTTATAATAAAGTCTATTATAATTAAGTCTTAAGGTTATTATATTACTAGTAAGGGTTATAATTATCTATAAGGTTTATATTATTATAATTTTATCTTAGTATATAAGTTATATTATTTAATAACTTTTTTAACTTCTTTTTTCTTAACCTTATAACCTTATTCTTATAGTCTTTTAAGTATTTTTATTACTTTTTAATATCTATATAGTAAATATAAATAAAATTTATAAAGGAAATTATATTTCTTATTTATTATTTTAATAGTTATTATTTTTACTATTATTTTAATAGGTTATATAAACTAGTATTCTTTATTTAAGTTTATTTCTAGGAGTTATTATTTAATTTTAATAATTTCTATATTAAAGTTATATTATTAGTTAATAGTATCTATATATCTATTATCTATGCCTTTATAGTATACTATAGTAAAGTTAAATTTATATAGGTATTTAATATAGTATAGTTATTATTAGTTTAACTCTTATATTATTATAAAATAAGCTATATTTTTATAGTTAGTAAATACTTTTACTAGGTATTTATTTTCTTTAAGGTAATATTTAAATTCCTTAAAGTAGTTAATAATTACTAGAAATTCCTTATTATAGATAAAGTAATTAAGCTTTATTTTATATATCTTATAAAAATAAAATACTATTAGGTATAATATACTGTTATTATTATATTATCTTAGTTATCCTCTTAAGGTAAAGTTAGATATATTAGTTTTAAGTTTAACTTACTATTCTAGGTTAAATATAACTAAGACTGGTTTACTTATAATAGCTATTTTAAGCTATTTAAAAGCTTCTTAGGCCTTATTATTCTATTTAAAGACTTTATTTTTTTTAGTAATTTTAATAAAGGAAATAGTAATCTTATTAAAGTTCTTAATAAATTATTAATAGTAATTAGTAAATCTTAAAAAAGACTATATTTCTTTAATTAAAGTAAATACCTTCTATTTAATAATTATAGTAATTTTATATCTATTTATTCTGATTTTATTATATAAGATTTTATATCCTAGGTATATAACTTAGTCCTAGTAGAAATAACTTTTTATAGGTTTAATAAGTATATTAGTATCTTATAATGCTTTTAAAACCTTATAAATATATTCTATATACTCTTTTTCTATATTAAAGAAAATAAAGATATTATCTAGGTAATAAACTATAAAGATATTAAAATACTTTTAAAGTATATTTATAATTATCCTTTAAAATACTATTAATATATTAGTAAGTCTAAAAGGTATAACTAGATATTTAAATAGTTTATATTTTATTTAAAATACTATTTTCTATTTATTGCCTTTTTTAATTCTAATTAAGTTATAGGTAGCTTTAAAATTAAGTACTATAAAGACTTTTTTTTTAAATAATCTATCCTTAAGCTTAGTAATAAGAAATAGTAATATCCTATTTTTCTTTATAATTTTATTAAGTTATTAGTAATCTATAACTAACCTTAGTTTATTTAAGTTTAGTTTTAAAATAAATATAATAGAGTATCTTACTAAGGATTTTAAGGTTTAAATATATCCTTTCTTAAGCATATCTTCTAACTATTCTTTTAGTATTATAAGTTCTATTTAAGCTAAATTATAAATTAGAAAGAATTTTAAGTTCTTACTATTTTTTAGAACTATTTTAATATCCTATTATAAGTATTATAGGAGTTTTATCTTAAGCTCTTTAGTAAAAAGTTTCTTATAAATATAATACTAAATAGGTATATTCTTAAGTTATTTATTAGATTCCTTCTTAGTAATTTATTTTATCTTTTAGAGATTATAATCTAGTTATTTAAACTATCCTTTAAGAGTTATTATTATTTATTTAATATATTTATTTCTACCTTTATAGAATTTATATTATATTCCTTTTAAAATAAGCAATTCTCTATTACTTTATTCTTTACTATTCTTTTTAGTTAAAATTTAAGATCTTTTATTATTATTATTTAAATTAATTCTATTATCTAAAAGGTAATCTTTATAGATTACCTAGCCAGTTCTCTAGTTAAATTATAGGTTATAATATATTAGTTATAAATATCTAAGTACTAAATTATATTCTTAGGTAAAAATAATATTAAAGTTAATGCCTTAATTCTTTCTATTAATAAATATCTTTAAGTAATTAATCTCTTAGGTAATATTTCTATTCTTATAAGTATAAGCACTTTCTTCTTTATTTTATATTATATAGGGTTTTTTCTTATCTCTTTATAGTAGCCTTAGCTTATTAACTATTTTAAGGGAAATAAGGTTTATAATAGCTCTGCTATTTATAAGTATATTTAATTACTTACCTTTAATTTTAACTTTTAAATTTAAATATATTTATTATTATTTATTAATTATAATTTATAGAGCTTTTATAAGAAGTTTATTTTCTGCTACTTTTTTACTTATCTAGCACTTTATTATAAATAGTAAGTTCCTTTTCCCTATAGGTAATTATAACTATATTTATTTTTATAGTAGTTAATATTATTAACGTAGTTATATTATATAGCTAGCTTATATTAATACTTTACTTTTACTTCTTATATTAATGATTTTACTTTATTATTATATTATAGTATTTTATCTATCTGGCTTATTTTAGGGGTATTATTTTATTTTTCTTTTAGCCTATTTATTTCTATAATAGCTTTATAAATATCCTTATTTAGGTTTTCCTTTTCTTTATTCTATTTATTTTAAATATATTTTCTCTATTTTATAATTTACTTAGAGTTTTAAATATAGTTTAAGGCTTATTCTTGTATTTTAGTATATACTATAAGCTTAGTTACTTAAGTCTCTTTATATCTTCTAGTAACTTAATATCCTAGGGTATTAATAATTAAATAGGGTTTTTATTCTTTATATTCCCTAATTTATACTAAAAAGTAATTATTTACTTTCTTATCTTGCCAGTATTATAGGCAGTAATATTATATATATAATATCTAGGATATTTACTAATAATTTAGGTATTTTAGGTACTTTTAAGGGTCTTTTTTAATTTAAATTTCTTTTTTAGGTATTATTAGGTCTTTTACTTTATTTTTTATATATAATTAAATATAAATAGTATTATTTTATTTTATTATTGCCTTTTTTTTAGTAAGTTCTATGTATTTAAGTGCTTTACTATATTAAATTTAGTTTCTAAATTTATTAAATTATAATATATATTTAGTATTTTAAATAATCTAGTTTACTTTTCTTTTAATCTTTTTAGCTTTAAAGTCCTAAATAACTTTTAAGGCTAATATATAGTTTAAGTTATTATAATATTAATTAGGCTATTTTATTATAACTCTAATAAAAATATTATTTATTATTAAATAAGGGTTATATTAAATAGTACTTTTTTTTATTTTAAAAGGTATTTCTACTTTATTAAATATTTATAATAATATTTTATCTATACTTTTATTAGAGGTTAAGTTAGTATTAAGTTTATTATTTAGGTTAGGGTTAATTTCCTTTTCCTTTCTAACTATAGTAATAGTTTTTCCCTAGATAGGTAGTATTCCTTATTTAAGTACTAGTATCTATTCTAGATAGATTATTTTATTTTCTTTTTTTTTATAATATAGTTTCTTTTTATTTTTATTTATTCTTATTTTTTATTTTTCTAGGTTACTTTAATATAAAATCTTTATTATTAGTATAATATGCCTTAGAATTAGTCTTTATTCTTTAAGGATATTTAAATAGTATTTATTAAGTATTTCTTTTTTACTTAGAAATAGGTTATATACTTAAGTAAAATTAGATAATTCTAATTTATTATATCTAAATTAGGTTATATTAATAATTTAAGTAGCTATTTATAGTTTATTATTATCTTTATTTCTTTTAATAGTATTTACCTTTTTACTTTTTAGGATATAAAGTACTAGTTTATACTTTTAGTTAATCTTAATAAGGTTCTTATATTTAAGGTCTTTATAACCTTTCTTGCTATAGTTTTAGTAAATAATTCTTAATTTATCTCTAGTTATTATTTTAATAGTTATTAGTTCTGATTCTATACTGTAAGATATATTATTATTTTATTATTTACTTTAATTAGTATTATATTATAGTTTATTATTTAATTATCCTTAATTATTTCTATTATAATAGATTTTCTATTAGAATTATATATTATTAATTCTAATAGCTTATTTAATATAATTAACTAATATTTTAAGTCTTACTTTCTTATAGAGTTTTGCTTAGATAGTTTCTTTAAGTTTATTAAAGAATAATAATATAAGGGATTCTTAATCCTATCTTAGTTTTATACTAAGTTAGAGAAACTTAGTTTTATACTTAAAAGCTAATTTAATTTACTTAAGTATCTTAATTTTTTATTTTACTTATCCTTTCTTATTAACTAATTTAAAGGCTTATTAAAGAGCTTCTTTAAATATTAAGTAACTCTTATAAATTTAAAATATCTAGGGTTATAGTTTATATTTAAGTTTAGTAGTTATTTCCTCTAATATTAGTTAAAACTACTAAATTATATTGCCTTTAAGTTATTCTAAGGTATATATAACTCTATTACTATCTTTATTAAATTAGTTTAAAAAGTAATTTATAAAGGCTTAGTATTAAGTAAGAAATATAGCTAATTTTACTAGATTATTATTAAATAGTTTAGGTATATTAGGTTTAAGTATCTTACCTGCTTCCTTTCTGCTTATAGCAGTTATAGTAAATTAGTATATTTCCTAGATTATATTTTAATAGTTTATAACTTATTATACCTAAAAGGCAGTTACTTTAGTAAAGGCTTATTTAAGATTATCTATTTTAGTAATTATATTAGTTATTTATTAATATAGCTATTTAATATTAGAGTTAATACTACTATTAAAATTATTCTCTATATCTATATCTTAGGTTATAGGGTTAATATAAGTATTAAATATAGTATATTACTAGGTAGAATTAACTTAAGTAGCTATTATATTTATATTACTTAGTATTATGCAGTATAGTCTAAATAAAAGCTATTAATATATAATAGTTAAGTCTAATTATATTAAACTAAGCTATATTTAGGTTTATTATTAGCAGATTATATAAGGTATAATACTAAGTAGTTATTAAAGTATTATATCTCTTAATAGTAAATTTAATATATATTAGGCTTAATTAATATAAAAAAGTTTTATTAATAACTAATAAGCTATTTCTATTTAGATAATAACTATAGTTTATATAATACTATTTTACTAGTACTTAGTAATACTTATCCTTAAATTAAATATATACTTAATTAGTTCTAGATTATAGTTATAATATTTTAGTCTTAAGGTTATTAGTTAAATCTAGAGGACCGAGAAGGAAATATTTAGTCTTATTATAATTAGTAATTAAAGTAAGGAATTTTATAGGATATATATAATATAACCGCCAGGGTTATAATATTATAAGATTTAAATATAAAAGCTATAAAATAGTTAATAAACCTAATTAATAAAAAAAAGTATATTTTATAATTAATTTAAGATAGTATTATATAGGTTATATTATAAATATAAATTATAGCTATATTTAGTATAATTAATAGCTAGGTATTATTTAAAGTATAATAAAAAAAGGTAAATAAAAAGCTATAATAGCTATTTAATAATTAAATTAAAGAAAATATATAAATATAATATATAGTAATTTAAGTTAAATTAATATATTATATATATAATATTAAGATTATAGAAAATAATAAAAAATTTAAATTTTAATTAATAAAATAATAAAGAGATATAATAAATAAGTTAATAAAGTTAATAGAGAAATATATTAAAGACTTTAAAGCTAACCTATTAAATAAAAAATATATAAATAAGTTAATATTATAGGTTATTATAATAATATAAGTCTAGGTATTATAGTATTAACTGCCAGATCTAGCATAGTATACTGCTGCCTCTAGTAGTAAGGTCTATAGGCTCCCTCCCTTACTATCCTCCCTGCTATATAAGTAGCCAGCAGCACCTTATTAGTAATAAAGAAGCTGCCTATATAGGCCAGGATAGCTGCCTATAAGTAAGTAATCTCCTTAATAGTATCTCTTATATTATTTAGTAACTAATAAACTAATCTTAATAAAAAATAAAAGAATATTAATATAATATAAGGCAGCTAATAAATTAAATCTAGGGTAACTAATAAACTCTAGTTTACCTATAAAATAAGATATAATTTTTATAAAAACTTATAAGCTTATAAATTCTAATTATAAGATTATAATAAAGTCTTTTTTTTATTATAAAAGTGCTTTAAATATAATTAATTACTAGATTTAACTATAGATATTAAATTTAATATATATTAGTTAGTAAAGGTAGCCTATATATATTATCTAATTAAGAGCTTACCTTAATTACTATATAAAGATATAGCAGTTATACTTATATTAACTTTTATTAATAAAAAAAAAGTAAGTTTACTTTAAAAGCAGGTAAAAAAGGTTTAAACTATTATAGATTTAAGGTTAAATATTCTTTAATTTATTTTATATTTTTATTAATTTTATTATTTATTATTAAGTTAATATAATAAAATATTTTAATTATATAAATAACCTATACCTTTTATACTATAAGTTATATAAGTATATAGTTATAAGTAAAAAGATTTAAATATATTTTTATAGTAAATTATATAAACTTATAAAAAAAGAAATTAATAAAGTTAATATTATAACTAAACAGAATATAGCGCTTATATTATATATACCCTACTAATTTTTACTAATTACAGATTAACTTATACTATATTAAGAAAGACTTACTATAAGCCGCCTTACTAGCTTATAATAGACTTATAATCTAACTTATAGACTTACTATAAGCCCTAACTTACTTAACTATAAGCCCCTATAATATATATATATATATTTATTTAGTATTAAATAGAACTTAGCTTATTAGCTATTAATAAGATTTCTTTATCTTAATAAGCCTAACCTATATTATTAATTATTAAGAGATATAATAACCTAATATACTTAATATAATACCCTATATATTCTATAAATATAAACCTAATATAAACTAGTTTACTTATTTAAAAACCTTAACTATTATATATTAATAGCTTTTATTTAAAATATACTATATTAAATAACTAAGTAATATTATACTATTAAGATATTTAATAATATTAGCCTAATACTACCCTATATTAAAGAACTACCTAGTACTATAGAGATAATAGCTAAAATCTATTAGCTATATAATATAATCTATAACCTATAAAACTAGGTTAATAACTAGGAAACAGCCCCTATAATAAATAATAATACTTATCCTTAAGGAAAAAGAAATATTAAAAAAGCCTTTAATTTACCTAAATTAGAATTATTTAAAGGATAAGCTATAAATATAGTTTTATTTCTTATTTAAATAAAAAGATATTTCTATATATTCTTAATTAAGCTAGATATTACTATTAAAAAAGTACTCTTTACTATACTATTAATCTAAAGAAATACTAAAGATTAGTTTAAACCTATTTTTAGGGATTACCTAGAGAATAAAAAGATTATATAAAATTAAGATATTATTAATATCTTTATTAATTAAAATAACTTTAAAATTATATTTAAAAATAACTTTAAAGTAATTAATAAGGAGAGATAAGTAACTATAGAAATTATAATACTTAAGTAAACCTATTTATATATTATTTACTTTATAAAGTTTAAATAACTTATATTTAAAATATAATAAAATAATAAAGTCTTTATAAAAATCTATTATAAAAGACTTAAAGAAAAAGTTAAGGATAAACTTTATAAGGCTAATAAATTAGATAATATTACTAAGTATATTATAATAGTAATTAAAATTAATAAAAGATAGTATAAATATAAAAAAGAGAAAGTAACTAAAATAGAATAATTAAATAATTTTAACTTATATTACCCTAATTAATAATAAAATAATAACTAAGGTAACTCTTAAAACTAAAGATAGTAATAAGGATATTAATAAAGTAATACTTTATATAAAATATAATTAAGATTTATATCCCTAGATATTATATAATCTAAAAGAAATAATAACTATAAGCTATAAGATATATTTAAATATAAATACTATAACTATAACTAGATAAGATATATAATATAATAATACCTAAAATTATAAAAGCCTTAAAACCTAAATTAAGGTAAGTAAGCCCTAGGACTTACTTAATAGTAAAATCTATAAATAGTTATATATATCTAAATACTAGGAATAATATATAATAGCTATAATATATACTTTAATAAAGACCTAGGAACTACCTAGATTAAACCTAAAGATAATAAAAAACCAGGAAAAAAAAGCAAATTATATACTCTAGAAAAGCTTAAATAAAAAAGAAACTAATAAAATAAACTATAAAATAAGAATTACTATAAGTATATAAAGGATTCTAAGAAGTAAAAATACTTTAAGATAAAATAAAAGAAATAAAAAGAAAAAATAAAATAATAAAAGCTTAAGGAATTTAAAAAATAATTTAAATAAGGAAAAACTTAAATATTAAAAATAATAAGATAAGGTAGCTTAAATATCCCTAATATAAATAAGTATAAGTAAGCCTTATAAACTATTAATAATATCCTTACTAGAATAATACTTTAAAATAAAAAAAAATAATAAAAATAGGAAATTAAGGCAAAAAGCTAACTTTAGTAAAAGAAATAATAAAGCTATTATAATATAAGATATAAAGGTAAGGCCACTAAAGCTATTATATAGAACCTTTAATATTATAATAAATAAATCTTATAAAAATAAAAATAACCTTATAAAGCTAAATATAATAAAAATAGTATAAAGATCTATAAAATATAAAAAGAAATTTATATATAAGGCACTAGGGAATATAGAAATACTAAAATAAAAAGTAAACTTTATATTAAAATATATTATATTAATAATATATTAAATCCCTTATATCTAAAGCCTATATTTAATAATTAGGATAATATATAAATAATACTAATATACCTAAAATATAATAAGATATCTTAGGTATTATATAAAAACTATTAATATAATTAATATAAATTAAATAAGCTAGATAATAACTATTTCCTTATAACTATACCTAGAATACCTAATAATAAACCTTACCTAATAAAGGAAATAAAAAAATACTTAATATACCTTTAATATAATTACCTTAAAATAGTAAAACTATAGTTTAATATAATACTATATAGAAAAATATATTAAATTAATAAATTAACTTAAAGAATTAAAGAAAATATATAAATTATTAAAAAAGTAAAAAGAGAATTTAAAGTAATAACTTAAAGAAGATATTTATAAAAGAAAAATAAACTATTTATTAATAATACTAGTTTAAAGGATATAGAAAAACTATAAAGATAATAAAAAGCAGATAGACTATATTTACTTAATAAAGAATATTTTAAATAAGGAATTATAGAAATAGATATAAAATTAAAAGAATACTTCTAATAGATAATATTTAATAATAAATTTAATAATAACTGCCTTAATAGAGAAGGATATAATAATAGTAATTATAAATAGATATACTAAAATGTATTAGGAAAAGTTATATACTATTTATAATTAAGCTATAAATATGCCAGAATTATAAATAAAAATAACTTAAATTAATAAATATATTAAAAGTATTATATATAGTAAACTTAATAGATTGCCTAATACTATAAGTTTAAATTAAAGGGAAATAGCTAAATACTTAAATTAATTATAAAATAAAAAAAAACTTTATTAATTTAAAAATAGTTATAAAGCTATAATTACTATAAAAATAGAAATTATTGCCCTATCTATTAATTAATATAAAAAGATAGCTCTTTAATTATAATAATAGTATTATAAATTAAGAGATTAATTACCTTAAGGTCTTTATTAAAGAAAAGAATTAAAAAGTAAATTTTAATATTATACCTTTAAAAAAAAATATAAATATTTTATTAGGTATATAATAGCTTAAATAATAAAACTTACTTATTAATTAAAAAAATAGCTAGATTATATTCTCTAGTAACCCTAATAGTAATAAAGAAATAATTATAATAAATAATAAGAGATCTTAAACCCTAATTAAAGAGGATAGTATAGGTAAGTATAAAATAGAGTATTTATTACTTTTAAAAGAAGTATAATATAAATATAAGAAAGGTATAAAAAATAAAATAAAAATCCTAGGTATTTTTAAGATATAAGACCTATATAAAAATAAAATACTTATAAAATTAAGCCAGGATTAACTTAAAAATATTCTAGAATAGTATTAAATATATAATAAATTATTTAAAGAAAAACTAAAAATAGAAATACCTAAATATAGTAAATAAGACTATAAAATTAACCTTATAGATAATAACTTACTATTTTAAAAGCTTTACTTACTTAATTAAAAAGAGCTATAAGTTTAAAAGGAATATATAAATAAAATATCTAAGAAAGGCTATATTAAGGAATTTAGCTTAATATTAGTATTATTAATATTTTTTATATTAAAGAAAAATAGAAAAGATAGACTAGTTATTAATTATTAACTAATTAATATATATACTATTAAGGATTAAACCTTATTTTTACTTATTATAGAACTTAAAAATTAATTATAAAATAAAAAGATCTTTATAGCTTTAGATTTAAAAGGAATAACCTTGGTTCCCAGGCGTTTTAGGGGTGGGGTTAGGCTTAGGTTATGGCGCCAGAATAGGATTAAAAGGTAGGCTAATAGAGCTAAAATGTATAGCTCTAGACGTTTAAGTGAAGTAAGTAAGTAGAGCCAGAAGTTTTCAACCCTAGGGTATAAACTAAGAGGTAATATTACTTAGAAAAGGTAGGCTATAATTTTCAACCCTAGGGTACAAATTGATATCTACTAAGTTAAGTATCTAAGTAAATGCATTATATTATTAATATAATGATACCTTTGTACCCTGGGGTATAAAAACTGAAGTTGCCAATCTGCGATTAAGGTGACCTATATAATCTTTCCTATTATATGCTATGACATCTTAGGATATATTATATAATGCGACTACAAGACTGCAGTAGAATGCTTCCTCCTAAGGGATACAGTTAGCTTCGCTTCTCTGTAGGGCATAATATGATGAAAACGAGCTGTATATATTGTGGCATTACTATCGGTGATTATCCATATCATCGCCAAGGTTAGCATCCTCTGTAAAGAGATAATCAGAATAGTAGGAGTCAGTGCTGTTTATATATATGCCCTTGTTAAGCAGCTGGGGGGGGGGGAGAGGGGGGAAGCAGACTTATTTATAAATTTTTGGATAATAAGGAGGTACCCTTAGAGAAGCCAGTCTAGGTTCGGCCTACCCTATATACTATTAGCAATATTGCGTTTTATACATTTATTATATACATGAGATAAAGAGATATATTAAATAAATACATATAGCTGACTTTTATAGTAGAAGATTTATATCTAATTGAAGTGAAGTATACAGAATAGCGATGGTATGTGGGGGATAAATTAATATAAAATATTTAACCATATCTTTCTGAAAGTAGCAAACCTGACTACCAAACCTAACGGAAGACAAGTACGTTATTAATATGATAGACCTTAACGCGTTATAAACAATAGATAATAAGGGTAGCTTAACCGAGATTATATATTTATTTCTAGCACTAGTGGTAGCTGCAAGAATTCCTCTATAGTCTGGCCCTGAAGTATCTGGCGGACTGCTATAAATTCCTCTGTAAAGAACACTGTATCATTATTATCACCAGGCCTGCTTATTGCGAATAATACTATGAATGTTGATGCAGGGTGTTTGAAGTTGCTTAGGTTGAAATCTGGGGTTGGAAGATGCCTGTAAGAGAAAGAGGGAAAGGGGAAGGAAAACCTTCTGGTTATATTAACATGCAGTTGGCTTGCTAATAACACTTAATTCACACAAGGTAGCATATTTATATCTTGGCCCAGTTTGGTAAGGTTGCGAAATGACTACCCCTGGTCTGATTACAGTACCTACATCTAATAACAATCCCTGTAGAGCATTTAACTAACGTTATTATCCCTTTCCTATCTCTACCCCTAATTTTAATATGTGCCTTAAGTGGCTTTTACCGCGCTTAGGATATATATGTAGCAGCAGTATTATTATTATTATTTAAGAGTATAAATCTATTAAAACTCTGGTCTCTATATATTTTTCAGATGAAATTTTGCCTAGACTAGGATAGACTTATAACTGCCTACTATCATCATCCTGCACGTAACTATCTTACGACTTAAGCTAGATAGCACTGCCGCCGCCGTCGACAGTTAAGGCCGGAGAGTTAAAAAAAAGGAGAAGAGATAATAATGAAGCTGATAAGAATAAAGAAAGACTCGGAAAGAAGCTATATTTTAAAGATAAAGACTCTATTTAGGAGCAAGCATAAAAATACCGAATTTTGGCGGCTTGTATGCCTATAAAGGCTCTGATGTCTACATAGAGCCTAGGAAAGAACCGGCGATTAGATATAAAGTATATGCGAAACCTTTGTGCTATTTTTACATAGGGTAGACTAAATCAAAGAGCGGAAGAGAACTATCTACTGGTCCTCTGCAGTTAAGCTGATATGTCGAGAATGATAGAGCATCTTTAGCGTCGAGAGCTATTAGCCAGCCCTAAGGTTTCTAAAGAGCTGCCACTCTTTAATAAATGGCTATATGTTAACTACGATAGGCCAGTGGAGGTTATGGCTAGGTAATATCGCATTAAGGCGCTTAAGGCCTATGTGCAGGAGATAGGCGCTAATAAAGAGGAGCTATGGTAGACCTGCGAATTCTATGATAAGGGTGAGTTCTATTATCGGCCATATGACCGAACCCCTTCCTAGTAGGAAGTCTGAACCTAGTATTCTAATTAAGCTAACCATACATGCATGTAAATAGATACGCTTTTACTGGACTTGAATCTTAAACTTCGAGTTAACCGATAGGATCCAGGCATGGCTGATAGTTATGGCCAGGTCTGGGTGCAAGTTATCACAGCATCAAGCCAAGACCCTAAACTGTTTAGCGGGATAGCTTTTTAAGTCAAGGGCCAGATAACTGATGTCCTGCAACTAGGCAGTAATAAACAGTTTCCTACCCGCCGACTGGCTACAATATAGAGAAATAAGAGATAGAGGGAAATGGCCACATGCTGGTGCGAGACGTCTATTAGTCAAGCCACCTTCAAAATCTCGACATGGGACTGGATAATCAGTTACAGAATCGATGATATAAGTCAAACAGGACTAGTGATAGTTGGCCTTATTAACTAACGAAAGCTATATACGTAGTATTGGTTTGCGACATTCCGCAGTATATTGCAGACGCTATCTCAACTTCCCGGTAATGCAGCTAACGAAGTAAAGCTGGCAGACTAGAAGAAGATATTGGAGTCCCTTGGCCTGACCCGCATAAACAATCAAGTCTAAACACTTTTCTACCTGCCCTCATCATTGTTATTATTATCGTTATCGTCTTCTGCTACGACTCAAAGCACCAAATATCGACCCGGCTTCCTTACTGTAATAGATAACGCGAGATATAAAGAGATTTATAGCAGGATTCTTATGACCTCCTGGCTACGGTTTACTAATATCCACCGCCTTATAGGCCTAAGCAAAGATAATAGGAAAGTGCTATTTCAGGTTATAAACCATATTGTTACTTGGTTAAATGCTGCTCCTACTATAATCTCTAATTAACGTGATAACAACAAGCCGCCTCTGTAGGCTAATATAGTAGCAAAATTAAGCCACTGCTCCGATTAAGATATACAAGAGGCTAAGAAGAGACTCGGTATCTTTATATAGAAGCCAGACTACTATCAAATCTCGATGCCTGAGGTAGCTTCTATACTCTTGCAGCATAAAGTACTTGATTTTATCCTCTAACGTCTCGGCGACTTTAAGAGTCCGTTATCTAAGGTGTATTTAAAGCAAGCACCTAGACAGGTTAACAGCGCTTAGTACATAAAGCACTTTATATATAAGGCGTAGAGCCAAGTGCTAATAATAGTCTAGCGGTAGGTTAGTTATGAATTTTCTTTAGAGTGGATAAAGCGGCCTTGTAGCAGTTACACCCTCCATGACCAAGCTTATAGCGTTGATATAATGTCTTCCTACTTTACTTACCTTATCTTGACTAAGTTGCTGGGGGACTATATTAGAGATGACCTGGAGCTTGGAGCCGATTTAGCTTCTATTGTGTTAGAAAAGCTTAGAAACGAGGCCTTTGAGGCTGTGCTAAGTCGATGGCTTACTCAGCACTAGCGTTAACTTTATCCTGATACGGCAGGTAGCTATAAAAAAGCAAAAATAGATGTCTAGGTAATAATGGCCAGACCAAGAATTTCTCCTAACCTATATAAGGAACAAGTGGTCTTGGCGCAGGAAAAAGCAAAGCAAATGGGCCATAATGATAATAATGACGGTAACCCTGTTGTTTACTGTGACTCTGGCCCTGATTCCTCTGACTCCTCCCTGGACCCTGACTTTAACTCTGGTAGGGTTATGTTGCAGCCAAAGAGCCCCTGAGATATTGAAATTATCTAAATCCTGCTACTGATGCCTGCCAGAATTAAGTCAAAAACAGGTAAGGAGTAATATCCTTACGGCAAGTTACAGTGGCATTCTTTGCCAGAGTTGAGGCCACCGGGGCAATGGCATACATTAGGTGAATTAGATAGGGGAGCGTTGCAAGCGGGCGCTCCCACCTCTCCGAGGCAGCCTAGATCAGGGGGAAGCAACAGAATAATAGCAGTAAGCTTAATGCCCTTATAGCCTACTGTTTCTTTACCAGGACCAGCCAGAGTTCCTAGGGCTTTATTATCATCTTCTTTATCTGCTTCTATTTATAAAGCGCAAAAAAAGCCCATATGGTCGCGCGGAGTTAAGGCTAATTAGTGCTATAATAAGAATGCGTATAAGTTCAATAGAGAAGCTTAGCAATTATAACCTGCCTGTATCATTAGTATAATCGGTTAAGACCGCAATATAATTAGGACTGTCCGTATAAATACGACCGATAAGAAGCAGCATCTAAATTAACTTTCACTAAGCCAAGCTTATTTTATAAATCTTTTTAACCCCAGGGTATAAGTGGTCTTACGCTCTTAATCGGTGTGATTATGGCTTTTGCGGAAATAAGCATAAACAGGGGTAATATGATTTAAAGCTTACCCTTACAGTAAATTCACACATGGCTTATAGTGGTCTCCCGAGGATCCCGCTATCCATCGTTTCTGTAGCTATGTAACGCAAGCGGCATGCATTTTCGATGCAGCTCGTTACTATCTAGCCATTCAGTGCTTTCAATTACTAATCGATAATCTATCCGGCGCAGAAGAATAGTATTCTATATTGATCGATACGCTAGATAATTGTCAATGCGATAGATAAGTATAATATTTTACTGGATAAGATTGCAGAATTAGGGGTTTGCGTCCCTATATGCGCTGCTAAAGAAAGCAACGATAATGGCATTAAAAGCTTTGCCGGCACTGATTTTATTAACAAACTCTATACAGATGATGGCGAACTTGATAAGCATGGTATAAGAATAGCTATTAAGGCTTAGATTACGAATAAGGATAACTTCAAGATTGATCATTCTAAGGGAAGCTTTAGGATAAAACGTTAGTATGTAAGCTTGCTATTCTAGCTAACTTCTATTTATTGACAATGGCGGTGTCTACTCCAGCCAAGAACTTCATATTACAAATAAATATACCTGATTTTAATGTAGCCTAGGCACTTGAAATGTTTTAGCGAAGATACACAATAGACTATAGAAGGAAGGCATCTAGGTCTAGGGCTGCTAATCCTGAAGATAGATACTTCCTAATCTTTCACCTAGATATAATAGGCATTGTCAGCCGGCCTCTACGCCTAATTACAAGACAGAGCGGGTTCTTTAACAACGTTACTTTTACTCTGAGATACTGGCACTCATTGTATGCTAGGAAGCATATATTAACTAACCTGCCTTTTGATATTTATAATTAAACCTTTTAAATTGCAACTGTAGCATCTCGTGAAGTCTGGTTTATTGTAATGCACCTAGTACAGAGCCAGATAGGTGACTTATCTGGGTTGCATGGCCAGCGTTGATAATGGCAGAAGGCTTCCTGTCAGAGCAGTGCCGTTAAGCGACACCATGTAAAAGCTCTTGCTAAATACATCATAGAGGTCTTTATGGATAGTGAGCTCTTAGGCGAAGGGGTTAAGCTATTATGGGGCTTAAATGACCGGCGTATATCGAGTCTATTGTATGATAAGTAGATAACCTTCCAGATACTCTTTATGAGGAATTAGAAGACTTTTTATGAAAATCACTTATATGACCGCTTCTAGGTTAATAATAAGCCTGCTTTCCATATATATAACTGCAGGGCTAATATTAAGATTGAAGTTAATGAGGAGCTTAAAGACCTACCGATAGAGATATGCTTGCGATCCGAGAGCGAGGATAATGATAATCCGGACTTAGACTTTAATTTTAAGTCTGAATCTAAGTCTGAGATCGAGCCCGAACCTGACTCTGAACTTAACCCAAGCGATGCAAATGATATGGATAATAATCATAGTGACGGTAATAATAGCCAGAGAGGTAACACGGGTAATATAGATGAAGCGATGACAGAGGGTAACTTAGCTAACCCTAAGAATAATCATAATATCTACCAAGAGTACCTATATAGCAATAGACTTGAATATCTCTATACCGAATTAGAGAAGAAGTATAATATCGATAATATTAACCAGATCTCCTATGCTTTGGCAGCGGATGTTAATTGCATCGAGCATAACCCCTTAATCTGAAGCGCTTTTCAGCAGGATATTGACAACGGGATATTGTTACTCCTAGCAGACCGGCGTGCACTCATTTGGCATTTTGGCGGTTTGAAAGGTTTTACTTTCTATCCCCTTGTATTCTATCCCAGATATGGGAACTTTTCTTTACTATATCTGCCACCTTTCCTAGATGATATATGCGTTGTGATGCGCGATAATATAAGCTATTGTAATAACGGTGCTGATGATGTCCTGTCTTTTGGCTACTTTCACGCCTACTCTAACATTAAGCAGACGATACGATATAGCCTGGAAGACCTGCTTCCTGCTCGAGGCATTGCTACCGGTGCTCTGACCCTTCCTCCTAGCGAAGTGATATAAAGAGGGTACATCTCTGCCCATTAATAGAGGCTGCTGTAAACTCTTGCTGGCAAGCAGATGCCTAAATAACCGTCTCTGACGATGCCATTTGCGCGTAAGGGCCATCGCATAAGAGCAGCTATATTACAGGATTAGGTCGCTTTCTGGATAGAGCAGGTAGTGACTATCAGACCAAGTAAGCTTAAGCATGGCCATTAACACTTCTTCAGTATTCTCCATCCTATCTTCTAGCTTATGCAATTCTTTCTCAAGGAGAAGCAGGCATATATTACTGTGCTAAGGAGCTTTTTGCCGTCTATCTTTCCTACCATTCTATGTTCTTTTGCCAAGCTGTTCAAGCTTGGCTTGGCAGAGATATATAGGAGATTCCTAGCATATGCTAAAAAAGGTCTTAACCTGGCTCTATTAGAAGTTATTGCAGTGCTGGATTATCTAGGCAATTACTGCTTTACCGGTAATGCAAAAGTGCTAATATCCACCGTCTTCTGGCCACTCCTTACCATAGACAGCCTTAGGTTATATGCCTGGCTATATATATCGGCGGATATGCTTGACTTTTGAGGCTCAAGCAGGAAGCTAGATATTATCCGGTGGCCTTAGACTAAAGATAAAGAGCGCAAGCCGATATTGCTATATATTGCGTTACTAAAGTATCACTATAGTCAGGTTATTGCAGCTAACTGCTATAGTTAGGTATGGTTTAGTTAGCTCGGAGCAGAGGATATTGGGCATGTTGGAAGCGCCAATATGTTCCTGGGTAAGGTACTTCGTGGGTTTTAGGTGCCACAGATAGTAGCTTTTATAGCATATTAGCTTCGCATCTAGCTCAACCAAGGAGCACATAGCGGTTAAGACCTGGCAAAGCACCTTTGATAATCGCAGTGTTTCGGTGCAGTTTTGGATACTTGGGAATAGAGCTATAAGCCATTTAGTAGAGGGTAAGTTATGGAACTGCTCGCGTATCTATTACCAGTTTCCCTCTTATCTGCCTCAGCCATAAGGGTAACAGACTAAACCTAACTATTATTATATAGATAATTAACTGACTTATGTTAATGTTAATATACAGATAATTCGATAATTTATTCCTAAATATAGCAAACGGAAGCAAGCCTATACCTATAACTGCCCCTTTAAAATCAAATAAGGCATAAAGCGATTTTGCGACCAAGATATTTAATGCATGCCTGAAGGGTAATAAGACTGCTATATAAGCTATAGTATCTAAGAATGCTACGTGGCTATCTATGCTAGGGAAAGCGATATATTATACAAGAGAGCAAAATATGATAGCCTGCGAATAGATCGATGTAATTATAAACCAGATGGTAGAGGCTGGTATAGACTAGGTTCCTAGATACTATTGGCAACGGCTTATATCACGGCAGGTCATCTAACTTAATAGGGTCCAGCATTATAAGCGGCCAGTTACAGTATTAACCGGGCCACCACATAGCCTTAAACGAGAGGCCAAGGCAGCGGAGCTACGTCTAATAGCGGCAGACAGGCAACCCTCTATAAAGCGAAGCAGGAGGCAAAGGATTAATATAGGTTACAAAGTACCATTCAGGAAAGTGCCTCCAATAATATAAGAAGGGTTTAGTAAGCTAGAAAAGAACTATACTAAGACAGATTCAATAGCAGTCTGACATATTAATCGGGCCTATAGCTGTTTAATTAAATGCTTGGGTAATCCGTTATGTAATATAATGCTTTTACTGGCTCTAATATTCGGTGCTTGCATGGTAACGCCGCATATCGATAAGCGAGGAACTGAATTCTATCAGGCTCTAAGAAGAAAAGATCCTAAAATGCTAGCAGTAGCGATAGTTATATAAATGCTCTGGTTTATAAGGAAAGAAGAATTTCTATGGGAGAATACTAAAGAAAAAGTATTATCTGTTGGAAAGATAATGCAGAAGATTAGTAAGTAGGACCACTGTAGAGCAGACTGACGCGAGCTGGCTAACCATTTTCCCGTGTCTTTCCATATTATAGAAAATAGAGGTTTTAATAATTGCAGGTTACTTAAGCTTGGATAGGTGGAATATAATTCGAATACCGGTACTCGTTGTCAAACGCCACGGACAACAGAGTTAAAGCTCAAATCAACAGAGGCGCTCTACGATGACCACAAATGGCTGATTTCTGCCATAAATAATGCAGAAAGATTCATTTCTTTGGTATTTGGAAGTGACGATGAGGTTTGGGTGGCTCGGTGTTCGTCTATAATCCAAGATAGATAATAATGCTTACGATTAGGACGGATAAAGCGGGCATATTGCTTTTTCCCATTGTGGCAATTGACCTTTAGATATATATAATAAGGATTAAAATTAAGAATAAGACTAATGGAAGGCAGGAAGATAAATACTTACCTTGGCTATTGGCAGAGACCTGATCTATTGCAAATATATATATGGTGGGAGGGAGAGCACGAGCTAACGGCTAGTGCTATAAGGATAACCTAGGTTAGGGATTAGAAAGCCACTTTATCAGCCAGGGGTCTCTTTTTAGCGTAACTCCAGCCAGCCCCACTGCATCAACTGTAATCGGCTGCGCAGCAGCAGCTACTTAAACCTTTCATCTATCCTCATTAATGCCCTGCTCCTGGTTATTATCCTCGTTCTTATACAACTTAAGCTACAACGGCGCTACGATTTTATTTTATATCTGTAGTAGTAAGTCTATCTATCTATTGAAAAACAAGCAGTATAAATCGATACTATAGCCGTATATATATTACTAGACGTATGCCTTAACGTTTTACCTATTAAAGATAATAAGCGGCCCATTTATGTATAGTGGCTCTAATCTGTCGATTTCTTTGCGCCAGGAAAAGACCAGGATATCTAGGTTATAATTATTTAGAACTAGGAGGAGTTTCTTAAGACTATAAAGATAAAAATCAAAGGTTCTAGAGCATCCTGCCGATACGTCTAAGGCATAGCTGCTAAAAAGCGGGAAGTAATCAAGGGCGCATTTTAGGAATGAATAGACAGGCTTGATAGGCTATCTAAGTAATGGCCGGTTAAAGCATGAAAGATTATCAACCAGGCCGCAGAGGGGTCCGATGCAGGGCCTTTTAAATCGCTCGCGGCTATTTAGGACCTTAAAAAGAGAAGGAAATATCAGTCCATATAGACAGGCATAATATGTTTCCTTATATAGACCACAGAAAACAACATAGATAGTCTAACCAATATAGGATTGCAATTAGATGAAGAGCTAGAAGAAGATATCGTGGATATTGGCCTAGCAGTGGCGCCAGACTTGGATATTTTCAGGGACAGCAAGGACCCTATAGATATGATCTAGGGATTCCTTACCAAGCTCATAACATATAAGTCTGCGATAGCTCAGAATAACCTGTTGCTCTGGTGGATATCTATCTTAATGCAGTTGGCGATTTCGGGCGACGAGGAGGAGGATTTTATCAGTAGGGGGACGATTAGCATGAACATATTGCCGCCGGATATGGATATTAGAAACCGCATCGAGGCTATATGCCACTATAGCAAAGCCATTATTCTCGATAAAGCGTTTATAGGATGGTAAATAGGTAGGCCTAAATGCGAAGTCTTGGCCGAGGAGATAGCTTAAGATTTGAATAAAGTAGATAACGAATGGCTTAATAAATATGGCGGGAAACGGCCGGATGACTGCCTGGACAGCAGAATATGTAAATTACAAGCATGGAAGATGGTTCTGAAGCATTTAGAACAGGAAAGGTATCTCTGGCTAGGGCAGAAAGAGAAGATAACGATAGGGGAGATTAGAAGACTTTTGACTTTACTCAGATGACTGAGTGATTGAGATAACATTAAGATATGTAATAGATAATAATAATGCAGGGAAGGGAAAAGCAGCAATAATAAGCTATTAAGAAGTAATTATATTAGAAAATTTCTAGGAAGTAGAACAAAAATCCCAACCGCTAGATAGTAGCCTATAAGCTATTTTCTTGATCTTTATGCCATGCTGAATAAAGAATCCTATCTTGGACTATTATGTAGCTCTCCTCTTCTCTTAGGTCCTCCGCTATTCTAAAAAAGACAGTATATAGATTTTTCTTAATTAGTGAAACTTAATTATCGTCTTTAAAATCCTTAAACCTTTACATGCCATGTAATATGGCTATGATATGATTAGGACCTTTTATGACCAGTGATGTTTCCTAGCCGGCCGTCGTTTGCCTCTAGTGTTCTTTAAACTTTTTTATGTTATTGAAATTGTCTTGATATCCTATCCTTTGAATGAGTTGCCGAAGAGACGTTAAGTGCTTATCTATTATCTTACGAATTTTGCTATTTTTAGTAAGCATTATCTGCTGGTTAAGTATGTCTTCGATCTGTAGGAGCTCTTGGTGTCTAAACCTCTTAATAGCTAAGATGATATAATGTTCGATGTTTGCATGGGAACTGAAAAATGCCTTATCGTTTTCTTGGGCGATGTAAGGGTTAGGCCAGGTAAGACTTTTAAAGTCCTTAAGCTCTCCGGTTTAGTGCATGTGTTAGATGACGGCATAACTAAATTTATTATACTTAAGTTTTTGTTTTAGCTTATTGATAAATATAGTTGCAATGTTATGTAATAAGTTTACGTAAAATTCAGCATCTGCCTCTTTATGCTCTTTAGGCCCTGTGCTTTTGTGTTTTTGAGGCTTTGCGTTTTTGCGCTCTGCAGCGTCTATATGGCGAAGTATATCTATAAGCGGCTAGGCTCTCTCAGATAGCTGTTTCCTATTAATATAATATTGCAGGAACTTATCCCTCTCCGTAGGCATGCGGTCCTAAAAGAAGTTCAAAAGCATAATGAATACAAGAAGGGTCTCGGGTAAATGGTCATCAAGGCAGGTTATAAGTTCCACCAATCTATATCTTAATAGAAGCTAGGCCTCTAGGTGTATCTCTTGCCTGCTATATAAGATTGCGCAAACCAAATATCCAAGTATTTTAAAAACACTAGAGGGATTATTATATGCCTATCTTAGAAAATTATATATAGTCTATTTAGAGAAGGTCCTGATAGTCCAAATGTGGTTATTAAAAGCTCTATCCACGTATTTTCGCATAGCATTAAAAACATTTTCCTTATAATCATATAGAGAGGATAGAGTTATATGCCGATTATTAGCAAGCTTTAAGGAATAGAGGTGGCAAGCTGGTATATTTATGTTATAACGTCTTGCCGCCCTTCTTATTCTTATCTCAGATAATGTATCTAAGGTCGGCATCTTATAGGCATCTGACTTAAGATATCTTATGGTATGCTTCTTTATAAAATTCTTTCCCCCTCCCTATCTTTCAGTTACTCTGGTCTGGATCTATGTTAGTTTATTGCCTAGTTAGTCCTCTTAATACTTTAAGAAAGCTATAATATACTTAACTCTAAACCTATCGCGGTTAAGGGAGATAGTAATCTCCTTGTATATTATTTTTTTAATTAAAAGACCTTTAATAACAGGCCGCTTACAGTCCTACTTAGTATTGCTATACTCCTGATAAGCTATACTCTAAGATATAATAGGTTAGAAGGTTTAAAAGGGTCTTTAGTGCCAATATTAGGAGCATAGCTAAGTTATTGATAAGAAGTAACCGCTTAGGCGAGGTTAATATCAAACGGGCAGGTAGACCTAAGAGGATATTATATAGAATAGTAAGCGTATATCATGCTTTGAAAGCCTGCCTCCTATATAGATAATGAGGCATTGATAGACATGATACTATCGCCTAATCGATTGCAGTATAAGGATGAAGACTACTAACTATAATCTGCTATATCTGCTGCTTGTTGCTACTTACTATACCTAACTGGCAATTTGGTTTTAATAATTAGCTAATCAAAATTTAACTGCATTAGTCTAAGGAGGGACCCGCTAAAATGCTAGAAGTTATAGAATGCTATTAGCCGGGAGGGCATATGAGTGTTTAGAGCCTGATATTTTAGCTGCAATTAGACTGAGGTAATGCTATCTTTATTGGTTATAGCAGGCTTGGGTATCATAGAGCTGACTATCTATTATATATGGCTATTGGCCACTGTATACTGCAAGATGCATAAACGTAACAGTGCTTAAACAGTTAAATATAATAGTAATGCAGCAGGATACTCTATATAATGGCCTTTCCTGACTGGCCGTTTCTGACTATACTGGACAGATCTTATCTATTATAAATCTACCTAAGCTTGCTCTTATATTATCGTTGTGTAAAACCTGTTCTATATAAAAAATCGAGAAACGACTGCGAGGCTGCTATATACCTTTGCATCTCTGAACATATTATTACTACGTAATGCGGCCTTTCTTTCTCTTCTTTCCTGCAGTTATGGCAGGCCTAGTCTTACTGGTAGCTTGTAAGAGTGGCTGTACTGCTGGCTTTATAGCATGCCTTGGGACTAGTAGCCTACTATTAATAGGAGTAAGTATTTTTCTATGTAGCGGACTTTATGCCTAGTGCGTTAAAGTATGTGTTCCTACACTGCTTATACCGATCCTGTAAGATATGCCACGGTTTTTCCTAGAGATATATGCTAATTAGTGGGGCAGTTGAAGCTTGCGAACTATGCTATTATAGGACTGATGTAGAATAACGTTAGATTGGTGGGTTGGAAAAGGGGTAATAATGTCTATGGCGCTTGATTTTACTCTGGCAGCTATGGGAATTTTATCTTCGAAAGTAAGTAGAGAATAGCTATTGGCAAGATATAGGATATTATTTGCAGTCTGAATAAAATAAGTCTTATAATGCCTAGCTTCTTTACGTTAAGCAGATAATGGAGATACTACAAGCCAAGAAGCGAATAAAGAAGTTCTCTGCAAAGCCGTTACTTAAGGTATGCTTAGAATACCTTAATACGAAGATATTATAGTAATTTAGAAAGGATGCCACTAAGAGCGCGGAAAATCTTATCTTATTATTGTTAGAAGTAAAAGTAAGAACTAGATGGCCGATAGAATGTCTTGAAAGCGTGAATTATTCCGGTTTATATTCCGTCTAAAAATGCCCTACCTTAACCTCTTGTGAAAAGAGCAGACTTAGCCTGGTAAATTTAATTAGCTCCAACATAAGACAAATAATGCTATCATAATCGATAATAAGCAGCCAAATCTATTCTTCTTTTGCCAACCTTCTTAACTGCTCTTTAAAGCCTATTATAACTATATCTATTGTAAACTTATCTATCCTGGATTATGGCGCTATCTAATGCGCTGAATACTGACATTTATTAATGTATGAAGGCTGAGGGGGATTATGACGTTGAAGGCGAGCTTGGTATAACGGTAATCTGTCTAAGCTATTATCTAGAAGAAGTAACGGCCAGGGAACGTGATGAGCAAGCAGCCCTTCCTGACGACTAAAGGGTCTATGCTGCTTTTAGAAACTCTCCCTCGCTGATAAGGATTGCAGCATAAGAACTAGGGGAACAGTCTATTAAATTAGTTATAAGAAAGTGCCAGAAGGGCTAACGAGCATTTGCTAAAAATGCTAAAAAACTAGTTAATGAATTTGGCACTGCACCTATTATAACGTCACTTAAAGGCATGCTAGATAAAGGGGTATTTATATCTACTGATATTGTAAAATGACGATTTCCCGACCTGTTTCTAGAGAAACCTAAATTAAACTATAAAGAAGGCCAAGAATTAGCAACTAGATATTCGTCTATAAAAGAGATAGAGCTACTTAATGGTAAATATAATAAATTAAATGAGGAAGCTAGTGACTCTGGAGGTAATTACTTATTTCCTGACTTAGGTAAGCCGGAAATATGCTAATGCACTTCTTTCCTTATAGCAGGCGTATTGCTAAATAGCTGACCTGGCCAGACTCTCTGAGATTATTGCCTTCTCCCCAGGCCACGACAGAGACTCATGTTATAGCTATAGTTAATACTAGAGCATGTATGTTTCTTGTTTAGATAACGAGAAATGCAATAAATACTGGATGAATGGGACTATAGCTGTGCCGAGGCGATTCTGCTATAGACTTGGATAGAGTTCTTCCAGAATAATAAAACATTTAAGACCGAAGGTAATGCTGAGTTACTCCTAAACCTGCTTAGCTTAGTAGGCAGGATTTAAAATATTATCTTTCTTTGGCTTAACCTTAACTTTAAATAAGTTAACTAGTTTTTACTGAATGCCGAAGAGTTTATATGGCTTCTCGATATTCTATTGTATCTAGATGCTGTTAAGCAGCTTAGATAGCGTATTAAACAAGTACTTCTTATAGCAAATCGAGATACTGCCTTAGTCCATAACGAAGCTGATGGGAAGGTTGTAGAAATTGAGGCTTAGAGAGAAAGGTTGAACCGGGAGGAGGAGGGCGTTAAACGTTATTGGGATAAGAACCTAGATAATATCCGAGTTTCTATCGAGCGTGACATATTTGTAGCCATAGGATAAGCTAAAGATACCTTACCAGGTATTAGACTGGCGGATAACTGTTAAATAAGTTGGTTGGGGTTAAGGAATATGATATAGAACCGAGAGAGGGGAGCTTTGAATAATAATGAAACCGGCATTAGGCAGTGATAGCCAATAATCCGGTGATATGTTTATATATAACTATTATATCAATTGATATACTTAGATATAGAAAGTAGCCCTGATTAGAGCTATAAGCAACTGTAGGCTACCTTGCCAACTGAGACCTAAGCGCGCTTTGGCATTCTATTAGCTCTTTAACCACGGCCTATTTATTTGCGCAATCTTACCCTGTATTATTCCTTAGAGGTCAGGTAAACCTATCTTCCTTATCTTTCAATACCATTACTTTGTGACTAGAGCTATAAACATTATAGGTAATAAGCAATTTCCCCTCCTAACAAGTTCGCAGTATGGATTCAGGCGCGACAGATCAACTAAATGATAAAGATATCTATTATGCGATAAAAGACCTATTCGTAGGTCAAAAAGCTAA
Organism: Fusarium sacchari; assembly: GCA_017165645.1. Taxonomy (NCBI): domain Eukaryota; kingdom Fungi; phylum Ascomycota; class Sordariomycetes; order Hypocreales; family Nectriaceae; genus Fusarium; species Fusarium sacchari. The sequence goes on from JADANP010000034.1 coordinate 403,459, forward strand.
ATTCCGAAAGCTTGGGCCCATACAGAAGTCCATCGAGAGCTACTTAAGACAAGATAATACACTATGACAACTTATAGACAAATACAGTATTAAAACCATTTGCCAGGTTATTCTTAGGCTGCTTTCTGGCGAGGTATATAAATCGATATTAACTGCGAGCCGTCGATTCCCGGGTCTATTCAACCCATCCGCCATCCAGAGCAAGGCAAGGGATATACTTGAAGCAGAAGCTATTAGAAATAAACAGACCGCGCTTAAAGGCATAGTTCAGAGTTAATTGGCTGACAGTAAGGGAATATTTGACTGCGCTGGGGCTATAGTTGCCTTACATGGTGAGCTGCGTTAGCCGCTAGACTTATTATCCATGGCTAATTATGTTGCTGCTAGACTCGGGAAATGATATTCCTAATGGCCAGGCCAGCAAGCTATCGTCGCTATTTCCAGTATATTTACCGTTTCCTATGGAATATCTGCTCATGGAACGACTTCAGAAGACTCTTGAACTTGCATGTTATAAGTTTGGAGCTCAGGCTATGCCAGATATGCTGTAAAAGCGTTGCTAGGACTGTCCTGAGTCGGTAGAGCTTAGTAAATAGACCGAGGTCTTCAGGCGAGAAGGGATATTAGATGAGGGGAGTCCCTGTAAAGCTTTGAAGGAACTATTACTTTCCATTGCAAACATAAGGTACACAGCTATCCACCGATTGTATACAAGCTTGATAGGACTAGAGCAGTTTATTGCCGATGCAGAAGATCTCGTTAACCTGTTAGGAGATACAGTATACTCGAAATCGATCTCTTAGCTCAGGGCGAATGTAAATTTGGCGATTACAGAGCTTACGCAAAACAAGCAATTTCTTCAGTTACAACTAGAGCATACTTAAGCGGCAATAGAACAGCAGCAGGCTGAACTAGATAGGCGAGAGCAAGAGGCCATCAACGATGCGAGAGAAGAGGATAGAAAGTACCAGGCAGTAGCAGGGAAAAGAGTTCAGAAGGTACTAGAAGTTATAGGAAACTTAAGAGGAACGGATAATAGAAGGATTTCTCCACTCGTAGGCTTTGGTAGCATTAGGGACATGGCAGAGGATTATGATAATAACTTAGATAAATTTAAAGATTATAATAAATAATTTAATAGCATGAGGATATGAGCAGGTAACTGAGAGCCTATCTTATATTTGCTAATGTCCTGAGTCTTGTTAAGAGCCTACGGGATAGCCCCATACAGGCACAGCTTTCTTTGGTGTTTTGCGATCATGGCGCTAATATATAACTATATTAAATAACAGGTTTTCTGTCCTCTGAAGAGTGTGTTACACCCTCTCCTTGTCTAATAAATCAGGGTATATATAGAAGAATTCTGTTATAGCATCGCATAGCCCCTGATCCTCTTGCACTGTAGACGTATATGCCTCCTCAACGCTGGCAAGAAACTGATATGTCTGTATATTTTCTTATATAGTCTTATTAAACTTCTCTAATGCTAGTCTTTTAAGGGTAAGTATGCCATAGAGCTTGGCCAGTGCATATACCCTAATGTGGAGTATAGGATAAGAGTTATCGATGTTGTCTTGTTCCGATAATAATACTGGTACTTCATGCTTGGCATCATATAACTTAGTATCCTTTACTCTAGGACTATTGCAGCTGCTCTGATAGTCCTGTTAATAAAAGTATTGGATTAGATAATCCACAGCTTGAGGGTTATTATCTAGGAAGTCAAAATAATATCCAGGCGAGGCTCCACAAGTATTACATAAAGTGCGCCCCTAAGTTGCGTCCTGGAATTTATATTTCTTCGCTATTACTAGGGATTATAGACAGATAATCGCGCGATAAACATTATACTATCTGCCGCGGGAGACCAAGATAAGATCGGAATAACTGTTATTATCGAATGAACTAGCAGTGTCGTATCAGCATTATTATTGAGGTAAGGCTAAAATACAAGATAGTAATATAGACTTACTCCCTTAACCACGACAAATCGATTATAGCCATCTCATGCGTCTGACTCTTAGGGAGGCAGTGCTTAATTGATATATTCATTGGACTCTGCACCCTGAAGGTAATCCTAGCTTCGTGGAGGTTTGGAAATTCCTGTGTAGCAGCAGATAGGTAGTAAAAAACGCCTTAGCTAATAAGGTAGTGCAGAATTTTAACGAGCTTCTATTTGGTAAAGTTTATAACCACGATGGCATGCCTTCTAACGATAAGGTAAATGGACTTTTATCTGCTAATATATAAGTTTTCAGGTAGGCTAAAAACATACCTATAATAGTTATTCATATAAATGGCCTCCCTGTAACCGCTAGGATAGTCCATGATAGAAGCATCGGGTTGACAGTTAGTAGGTGTGCTGTTGGTTTAAAGATAAAGATGTGAAGTTGATTGGATAGGAGCCTGATTTAAGGATTAGCCGCTTAGGCATCCTTGCAGCATATCTCACAGTTGAAAATGCCTGGCGTAGTATAAATTATCTTAGCTTTATATGCTTGTCTATTACTAGCAACATTTGCTTGTATGTAGCTACGCCGTCTATAGACAGGTTACGTATTTGCGCTTTATCGCCTGGTATTAATATTCTATTTAATTACGGCCCTGCCATTTCCAAGTAGACCGCGTAAATATGGCGACTAATGCATATTATTAGCCAGATGACCGAGAATGGATACAGGATCGCAAATTTGAGCCCAGCTCACGCTATCGACATGGCATAGACCTAGACTTGATCCAGGTCACCAATAATGATAAGGACTGGATATACGTGGCATGCGAAAGCGCTCTGCCTTGCAGCGACTGCAATTGCATTGCACCTCATGTTAACGGTATATTTATCGCAGTTAACAGTGCCTGCAGGGGTAATGGCCAGGTAAATGCCAGAGCTGCTATCAGGGTATTCTTTAGGTAAGGGTCTACATATAACCAGAGCGTCTTGCTAAACCAGTTGCATGTAATGAACCAGATTGCAGAATTAAAGGCTGGCATCCTTACACTTAAGCAAGCAAAAGATATCGTATAAGCCGATGTATTATACTATGGGCCGCTCCATATAATTGTTATCAAGTCAGACTCAGATTATCTTATTAAGGAAATGACTAAGTAGGTATTTAAATGGGAGACTAATAGTTATAAGACTGCCAAGCGAAAACTAGTTGAAAATATGCAACTGTTTCAGGAGTTATATGCGCTTATTGGAGACCTGAATACATCTAATGTCGAGGTGCTGTTCTGGCGAGTGCCTCGGGAGATAAACAAGGAAGCCGACGAGTTGGCCAATTAGGCGTTTAATAGCCGTTTATAAAGGACTACTTGTCAGTTAATCGCTTTCGTTATCAAGTTGAGAGTCACTTTAGTTCTCTAGTGGATAGTCGCGTATAATAATAGTATTTAGTAGAGACTTCCAGGCACTATCCTGTGAGGAATAAACAGTATAAAAAATTGGTCAAGTTCGATGCTGGAGTTACTAGAGCACGTGACTTTGCCACTCTTAATGCGGGGTTATCTCCTGATGCATGGGAAACCACTAGGATTTATTGCTATTATAACTTGGTAATCAGTATGATAATTAAAATCAGCAACTACCTAGTTAAACCTACTTATAGAGATATCTAATTCTAGCCAGCTCTCCAACTTTAATGTTTGCAATATATGCTCTTAAAAATTAGTCTAAGCCATAAAGCTAATAATTAATAGCCCACTGCTATAGGCGGCTTTGTGAGCTTTCTCTCTCTCTCTGGCGAACTTTGAAACATGATATACGAAATTATTTTACTGCAGTCTGAGCCTATTAATCCTTAGCTTAGATATGGTTTGCAGGTTCCAACAGGACTTTTTTGCATTAGCAAGATAGTCTACTGCAAAGCCAGCCTGCTATTCTACAGCCAGAATCGCTTTAACTTTAGTAGATGCAATCCTGAGAAGTTAGCCTCGTTCCTCAAGTAAATTAGTCCTTGCAATGCAAATTCCATTTAACATATCGTAATCGACTTCCCAGAATTCCTCTATCTAGACCTGGGCGATGTTACTATCAAGGAGAAAAGCCTCAGTATCCTTAGAAGCATTGTAAGCAGCTGCACCGGTTTAATCACGCTTAGGACGTCCTTGTATAGTATAAGTAGCATAGAACTCAGGCTTAATAATCTAGACTACTATAACCTTGTAACTGAGGCACTGTATCTTGTCGATACTTACTTTAGAGCTATGCCTTCTCTATTAGAGATCATTCTTAAGGTATATAAGGATGGACTGAGTGATTGTCTGAGAAAGAGAATGGAGAGCTATGGATAGATACTAAGCAAGAATACTGCTGAGGAAGAAGAGTTCTGGGACAGTAGGTTCAGTGATCTTGACTTTGGCTTTGACTTTGATGGCTATGGCTATGACTATGATAACGATAATAACTATGATATCGATAATGATAGCGATTTCTAGAGAAGAGCTGTAGACTAGAATATATATATTTCTCGGACTTTTTATCCTCATAGCCCTAGTATACTGAAATATAATTATAACCGCGACGCCCTGGTTAGCAGGATACTATGCTGGCGACTCTAGGCCTACGTGTGCCTGAACAGGTGATCATTGTTCTGGCAGGATGCTACCCTTGATACGAGGCTTTTGGATATCACTTCGGGTTGAGAATATAAGTATTTTATAATATATAATCAGTATGGAGATTCCATTCTAATAAACTTGCCTATGCCGCTATGCTCTTCGTGTTGTAGGATCTGAATAAGGTCGTTCTTAGAGAAGCAAGAAATAACCGGTCGATGACGTTAAGCGACCGCTTTGATCGCTTTGGACTTGTAAGGGGCAGTGTTCCCTGATTTATAAAAGATCTGCCTGCACCGTAAAGAAGAGTATATGGCTTTATACTTAACGGATGAGTCAATGATCGGTCGGTATGCTACTTGCTAAATGCTAAAGATATGAAGTTAATTGGATAGGCGCGCAAATTATATCGGCCTGCAGAGCCTAATCCAAGAGTTAGGCGCCTAGGCATCCATGTAGCATATCTTACGGCTGATATATCATGCTGCAAGGTACGTATAGACGGATATCTCTTAGCCCCCGCTTCTAAACTATCAACTTATAACAATATTAATATCCCTATTAAACTAGCAAAACACTCTAGCCTAAGATTATTACCAGAACTATTATAGCTAGGTTATTAACTGAATTAAACCCTTGCTATTAATGCGATTGTAGTAGAATCACAGACTCTCACGATGCTTAGTCTGGACAAATAACATATACTTTCTGTCGCGGAAATGGTCGGTTAGTCGATAGACAAGCAGAGAATGTCAACGAAGTTGTCGTATTTATATCGGAAGGCGTGCCTAAGAACCAAGATATTTATATAGAGTTCAAGAATAGCCTTCTACTAAGGAAAAGTATTAAGGTTAGGCAGAAAAAGAGTGATTACGTCGTTAATAACCGATATGACAGAGTAGGTGTCTAAATATTAATTAAGAAGTATGGTATAGATAGTTTAAAGGCCAGGGTTAAATAGCTGGCAAGCAATGGAGTATTTGCAAATCCTTCTATCGCATAGCATATATTTCCTGACCTCAGAGGCGATGTTCCTGCAGTCAAGGCTATAGATAAGATGGCAGCAGAAGATAAGATTCTTAGAGCGGTTAACCCAGATAAGGTAATCCTTAAGCCCTCTGGAGATGCAGAGGCCCTTATAGGAAAAGCTGTTCTGACAGTAAGGGCCCCAGCTAACGCAGTAAAATATACGTGGTTCTAACGATTATGTGGCGGAACTGGATAATATTGGGGCATACTAACTAATATTATACAGTTCTAGAAGGCAATAGATAACCAGGTCTTAAGCGACGAGCCCAAGATGACCGACAAATGGCGCGCCTGTTAGTCAGTAGCCAGCATGAGCTTTTGGTTGATCTACAGAAGTATCTTGAGCAAGCTTGCTATACCTATGCGCGCGAGCACATGCCTGATGTTCTTGAGGAGCAATGCTAGGGCTGCGTTAAGGCTACACAGCTTAGTAACTAGATAAAATAATTCCTCTGTTAACAAAATAATTTCAGTACGGTAGCCAATAATAAAAAACTCGAGAAATTATTCCAGCCAGGGTTCAAGATTTGCAATGCTGCTATCCGTTATTACAATATAGAATCAGATAAAATGATAGAGCTGCTAGTTGACGCAAAGAGGCTTCTGGGCGTCTTACAGGTTAAAAAGTACTAGCATCTTATCAGAAACTTAAGGCTTAAGGTTAAAAAGGCAGTTAACGAACTGATCCGAGAAGAGTCTTAGTAGAAAGTCTAACTAGAGAAAAAGCTGGCATATATTGCTGCTGAACAAGCCAAACTGAACGACATAAAGAGGGCGATTATTGTTGAATATGAGAATAGCATAAAGGAAAGCCAGGAAGTGGCTGAGTTAGAAATTCGAGAGGCTCTGGATAAGACAGAGGTGACATTTAAAACGGAGATAGAGCTGGATACTAAGCATCGATAGATACTAATACAGCGGGCTTATCCTTCCAAGGCGGAGACTGATGTTTAGGAATGAGTTAGGTCAGGGTTACAAAGGTCCTGCAGTTATAACGATACTAGAGTTTATTTTTACTATAAGCTGAGGATATTATTTTAACTGCATTTCCTGCCAGTACATAAATAAGTCATATATTAAAGGGTGTATCTCCTAGAGAATATCTGTTACTCGTTCCTGTTTTAGTAAATCTGGATGTTTATAGAAAAATTGGACAATTATGTCTCGTAGCCCCCTATCTTCCTGTATTGTCGACGCATATGCCTCTTCTACACCGTCTAGGAATCGATTTGGATAGAAGTGGTCTTGTATGGTCCTGTTGAACTTCTCGAGCGCCGTTGCTTTTAAGGCAGGTATGTCGTAGAGTTCAGCCAGTGCGTACACCTAGGCGTGGAGTATAGGGCAGGTAGCATCAACGACATCATGCTCGGGTGACGCCGATACCTTATTTTTGATATCGCTGGACTTAGGGTGCTTTTCTGTATTATGATTGCGATTGTTAGCCTGATAGTTTTGTCTGTAGAAGTGCTGGATAAGGCAATCTATTGCTTGCAGATTATCACTTCTAAAGTCAAAGTAATATTTTATTATCATTTTTCTCGGATAGCCCTTAATACTATCTTAAATCTGATATTTTTTGGCTATGACAGGGGATTGTGGGCAAACAATTGCGCGGTGCGCGAAGTAGCATTTGCCCTGGGCAACCAAGGTAAGGTCAGAATACTCATCTTTATCAAAGGAACTAGAAGTAGATCGATTAGTATCTAGAAATATATGAACTAGAATGAGAAAGGATAAGGTAGACATACTTATATAGCCATATCTAGCAGGATTCTTTAAAAGGGAGCTAACGCTCTGTTAATAGTTTTGCAGGACTATGCAGACTGGCAATCTCGAGGTTATCGAGATCCATGAATTTGCGTGCAATGGCAGCGGCAGAACGGAAAACACCCTTAGATATAAGATAAGATAAAATCCCAACCAGTCTGGCTTCTAGAATGCCCGCGATATCGATATAGTAATTTCGAACGATAAAGCGGATCGATTTTATCGTGATATTCTGTAGGTATGCAGGTTATTTAAAAACCTGCCTGTAGTAATCGTTCATATATACGGCTTTTTTATCATCTGCAGAATAGTCTATGGTTGCATTAGCTAGTAAGTAAGATAAATATATATTTTATAAAGGTCCTGCTAGGTTAACAGGAGTGATAGAAGGTATGAACCTTTTGTTACCTTTACGATATTAAGCTGCACGTTTCCAGCCTCTTATTTGCCATGACGCAGGTGGCTCAAATTAAAGAGCCTAGGCAACAAGGCAGCATTTACATAGTAGGTATAAATAGATATCTCTCCACCTCTGCACTCTAATAACCAAGAAAGACGGATTTTATTACATTATTGTGTAAATATTGCTAAAGATCTTATGGCTTTAGCGAGTTAATTTATCTACCTCTTGAAGTCAGAATGGCGCTGTATACCTATAAGCCCGATACCATAGATGCCGTCGAGTACTGCAGTTATGTCAGCATGTTAAATAACTATCCATCGCGCTGCGGCATATGCGATCGATATTGCCCTAATAAAAAGGCCATCTATTTAGCACTCAGAGATATTAAGTTAATCCGCGACCTCGGTAGAAAATAGGCGATAAAAACTCAGTATCCCACTAGTATGATTATAAGAGCCCTCACGTTAATTGATTGCTCTGATGTCAAGGCACTAGTTAGCAAATATGGAATAGATTTACTCCAGTCTATAATAAGAAGACTGTTAAAGGACAGGTCATTCACCTCTGACTTTATTGCAGAACAACGATTTCCTGGTTTAAATGCTATTATTGTTTATGCAGAAGCCATGAGTATGGAACCTGCTGAAATCACGTCAGAGAAATCGGACTGGGAACTCTTATTGGCAGCAGAAGCGCCAGCAAAGGCATTAGAAGAAGAGCCTGAAGAGGCGATAGCGATATGCATGGAAGAAGAGCCTGAAGAGGCCATAGCCAAACCTACAGAAGAAGATTATATAGAAGATCAGCGATAGCCAGAAGAAGAGCCCTTTACTATAGAAGCATATCCAGCAGAAGTATACAAAGCCCTAACAGAGACAAAACCTATAGAAGGTAAGTGGCTCGAATCCTTTACATGATAACGATTCAATAATATACCTACTGACCTTACTTAGTAGAAGAAGCATGCGGGGATTGTATACAAGAGGAGCAGAAGACGATCTGTTTGCCCCGTAGCAGTCAGCATAACTTGATTGTCTACCTGCAGGAGGTCCTCGAGATAGCATGTTTTGCTTATAGAAAGAAAAAGCTGCCGACCGAACTATGCGAACGCGACTGGGTTTATGTTAAAGCAGTATCGCTTCATACTTAGATAAATGAGTTTCCTACTATAACTAAGGCTTTCAACACAGTACACAAGGGGCAGCTACTATAATCAGTAGTCGATATCCAAGATATAGCGTTTAAACGTATATATATCAACTGGTCTAGGATAAAGAAGTTATTAGAGGATACATTGGAGCTTATAGAGGTCCTAAATGTCAAAGAGTATAGCGATATGGTTTAAAAGGTTCGAATAGATATCGGGAAGGCGGTGGAGGGCTTGAGCTGCAAAGAACAAGAAGCAGAAGATCAGCAGAAAGAGAAGCTACAGCGGATTGCAGAGGAACGAAGAAAGCTAGATAAGTATAAAGTGGAGGTTTAAAAGTATAAGGAAAACAGGACGAAGGATTACCAGAAGTAGGCTGAATTAGAAGTCAAGGGAATACTGAAGGAGATAAAGAAAACATTAAAGAGAGCAAAATATTTTATTAAGCTTGCAGCCTAGGGAAGGTTAGGTTATTTTTTTTTAAAAAAAAATTATCTAAATGGCCTACGATAATAGAAGCAGTTAAAGTAGTAATAGAAAATAAAATATCAGGTCAAGCAATAAGGTAGTTGAGTCACTCTGACACCTCCATAAAGGCTATAGGTAAAGGGATAAATGCTATATATTGAAAGTATATAAATAAGAAGTTAGCTCAGAGGCGCAGTGTTAAATGTCCTATGGTTAGCTGGTATGTAATAATTACTAGAATAGACTAGCTTTAGTTCATTAAGCTTCGTTTTATATGCAGCGCGAGGGCATGATGTAATAATGAGGCAGCTTTGCCGAATATCTCAAGACCCCGCATCTCAGAATAGGCAACATATAGGTTATTACCAGTTCAACTGCCTTTCTTTAGGGCTCTATTACTTCATTCTAGGCCTAGCTAATAGACTAGATATACATACTTCAACTCTATTATTATCATATCTCTGTGAAGACTTCCTTAGTGCACTTACGACATAGCCGCGCCACACAAAGCATGTGTCCCTTACTGTGCTTGCACGATAAGAAGGCTTAATCTGGATAATGCCTTAACCAACACGATATGTGACTTATGTAACCGGCATTTCCCCGACGATATAACCATTTATATAGTATTGAAAGACGACGTCAAATATTTATGACACTTAAAGTGCAAGAGGATAGCTAAACGTAAAAACACCAATACGGCTAATAATAAGGGAGCTATTATAGATGCCATTGACAGTCTTGTATATAAGGAGGACATTCATAGGCTATTTATCAGGTATAATTGTAATGTGGTTTGTGCATCTATCAAGGTTCTCGTAAACAATACTTTACCGGAGCTATGTTCTTTGTTGTCTTCTAGCTTAAAGAATCCACTACCTGCTACAGAGCCTGAAAGGGTTGCCGACAAAGAGGTAGTTTAGGATACAGAACCGAAGCCGGTTATAAAAGAGGCATCACTATATGACTACCCTTGCGATCCTGAGGCCGCAGTAGAAGAGGTCTAAGGAATAAAGAACACGGAGGCCAAGGCAATAGAAGAGGAATACGTATGTATGCCGGATATGGAGAAACCTTGTGATGATAATGGAGATAACTTGGCCGGCAATAAGCCCAGAGGCCCTAAGGTAGAACCTCCTACAATAAAAGAAGCAGACCTAGCGGAAGTATGTAAGGTTCCAGTAGAGGATATAAAATCCTTAGATAGTATGTAGCTTAGTTTTATAACCGACAAGGCTGTGGTGCAGTAACTAACCCTAGACAATAGAGAAGACAAGGGAAGAAGAGCATGCGCAAGAGAAGAAAGACCTAATTTACCTGCCATTCGGTAATCAGTATAACCTTATAGTCTAGCTACAGGGGATCCTTAAAAGGGCATGCTTTGCTTATGTAAAGAAGCATCTGCCAGGATTACTATATAAGTATAGATTACTATATAAGTATAGATAGAGTTATGCGGAAGCAGTACCACTTTATACTTAGATAGACCAGCTCACCGTTATACAATTTGCGCTCAACACAGAGCGCAGCAGAGGTCCTAGAGTTAGTGGCCGATATTGAAGATACGGCAGTCAAGCGCATTCCTATTGACTAGTATAAGATAGCGGAATTTCTAGATAATACAGCCAAACTGACCGAGGTATTACAGAGCAAAGAGTACAGTAACTATATAAGGAAAATTCAGGTAGATATCGAAGTGGCAATTCGCGATTTACGTAATTAGGAACAGAAAGCATAAGAAGAAGAAAGATTAGAGCATTTAAAGATCCTATCTAAATAAAAACGACTAAGGTATAGAGAATAGTTAGCTAAGAAAAAGAAGGGAAGAAAGATCAGAGAGTTCAGGCAGTCAGCAGGGTTAAAAGTTATAAGGGCGTTAGGAAAGGATAAAAGAGATGAATTCTAAGAATTCCTTAAATAGTAGACTATAATAGTTCTGTCGGGCGAATATTTTAATAAGCATAGGGTATATACGTCTGGTATTTAATAAAACAATGGAGTAGCTAGCTATATATATATACAACCTAGTATATAGATATTATCTTAGTACCTATATAGTAGAGACACCTTATTATCGAGAAGGTAGTAGTAGTGGTAGTGGTAGGGGAGGTAGAGGCTGTGGTCCTCAGGGCAGCGGCGGCGGCATAGGAAAGCTCATGAGTTTCTTGCCCCTAGGCAACCCTTTACTTCTCCCTCTAGCAACTCGTTTTACTATAACCACATAAAATGTTATGGAGAATGCAAATGCAAGCCACTTAAGCACCTGCAGTATACCTCTGACCTTAATATGCAGCGAAACGATGCCTAGTTTCTTTGTGGTAAACTGCAGTGCATTTCCTGTCTACGTGGTAGATGCTGCACTGATGATAGAAATGGCGACCGATGCCACAAGGGCCTTCTCTAGCCAGCCCTGCTTAATTAAGCGCCAACTCTGTGCTCTCCTCTTGCTGATCTGTATACAGACGCGAGTAATAAAAAGAAAGATATTGATGGTGAAGAGCACTCTAGTAAAGGCCTGTAAATAGAAAAAGATACTTTGTTGTAGCTGAAGGGCGGTCTTGAGGGTAGGCAGACTAGGAACTGGAGATCCCTTGCCCCCTTGACCTAACTGGGAGGTCAAGGCGGCACTGAGTGACTGTGGAGTTATTGAGTAAGGGGTAGCCACATAATTATGACTATTATTTCCAGATATACATACTCCTATATACGTTAGTCTTGGACTTTCCAGCAGAACTGCCTATAGGAATGTCAGGTATAAAGAGTAAAAGCTTATTGAAATAACTAATCCGAAGTTCTGCTGTACTTAAGCTGTTAATTGCTACTAGGAATATGCTAGGTAATCCAGGGCTATCAGATACGCATCCTGTCAGGGATAGTGCTGTGTTAAGTTAGCATATATAATAATAGAGATTTAAATAAGTAAGTCACTTACTGTAAAATACCAAGCCTGCAACAGGAAAGATAGAGATAACTAGCAATTCCACAATCCTGAGCTCTTAAATCACAGGGTTAGTTAATCCTCCATACTGCACGTATTTATTAGACTTACGCATTATATAAGAATAAACCGTAGATATTAATAATAAAGGAAGGTATAATAACTAAGGAATAATAGCTTTTTTCCTTAGTAGTTATGCAAGAGTAGTAAGTAAACATTAGACTTAATGGCTATATAAGTAATATCTCTCCTGTTATTGGGACTCTTCGGATGGCCTTTGTGTTCTATACTTGAATCTGCCAGCTATATTGCTAGAAGTAACAGACTGTTTTCTTATTAAAAGCGCTTAGCACTATCACGGCCATATATAACCGCGTGACTATATTGCCGTCTTGCTTCAGATCCTTTGTGTTAGTCTAGGAAGAAGTATGTGCTTTTATTAGAGCGTTTAGCCTTGCAGTCACCCTTCTGTTATTTCTAGTTTAGACTCTATATTTACTTGAGCTCTATTTACTTAAAACATTCAGCCCTTATAAAGGGGTGCCGGCGGCAAAGGATTAGCCTCGCCGGGTTATAGATCCTTCTTCAGATGCAATCTAGCGTTATGACCCAGGAATCAACCCATATATCAATTAGACGGGCCGTTACGTGGCAATGTTGGCCTGTTTAACACATTAGGTCAGGATACAAGGGATTGATCTAATATGATGCTATCTACCTGATATTGCAGTAATGCGACCTCGTTAGCCAAGGCCAGTCGCTAAAAAGAAACGGGCCATGTCAGCGGGCTACTAGATATGCCTTGCCAGGCTAGTAAAAAGGTCTTTAGTAAACCCAGCCCTTAAGATAAGGCATTTAATTAGGCATCAGCGTTCTGTTGGCTCTCACTTTTCGAATTGTAATACAAGCTATCGGTCCTTTTGCTTATCCTTTACTCTTAACTGCTAAAGTAAGTAACCTCTGACTTGAACTGTTGGTGCTATGCTTGCTTTTAGTATCCAGGCTAGGCTGATAGAGGTATGCAGGCGGTTGCCAAAAGCTTGTTAGTTTAGAGGTGTGGTGGATCTAGGCTTTAAAGGAGCGCTTTTATTAGCTGGGCCCTTGGTGAACATTTAGGAACGTTAGTCTATCTGTTTATAGCAGGGATTACCGAACTAGTAACCAATATCTAAATAGCAGCTAACAGTGTAAAGTAGATAAGGCAAAGTAGCCTTTACTTACTGATACTTACCTAACAGCTAGCCTTAAGGAATTAAGGCAGATTTAGCTATATATAACTAGTTATTTTATTTTTTTCTAAGTAAAGCTTAAGCCTATACCTGGTACCCTTATAGGTTAAGGCATCCTAACTATATAAAGTCTAGTATAATTATAGCTAAAGAAAGAAAATAAAAATATAAATAATTCTATTTTATTTTAAAACTAATAATTAGTACTAATAATCTATATACTTTAATCTTAAGTAGTAACTATATAGTTCTAGAGTCTATAAATAGCTATTAGCTCCTTAAAAGAAATATCTTCGAGAAGTTGCCTAGCACTGAATCGGTGCTCGGGCAAATATGATAGACCCCTCTGCAGTATAGAGAGCACTAGCCGTTGCTTAACAGGACTAATGGCATAAATTGCCCGCTTGATCTTTGCTTCCAAAGTATAATAAGAATCTGGCTGCCTATCCTGGTTATACCATAACTCGTCATATTGCCCACCGCCGTTATAAGAGCCCTTCTAAGATGAAGGAAAAGGCTTTAAACTTTTAACCGTAAAGTCAATGGCTAAGGAGTACGCTAAGCCATAGAATAAAGGAAAGCCTAAGTAGAGCTCGGCGAAAATGCACATATAGCTCCATATGTCCGAGGCAAAGCTCGGATGTACATTATAGATGCGTTCTAGGGTGCAGTAGATAGCAGGTGACAGGGCTTTGTCCTCTAATGAGGTACTAGACTTAACGGCCAGGCCAAAGTCGGCGAGGGTTATAGTCCCCTGGACTAGCGTATGGTGTGGGACTATTGGCATGACTAGCTGACTGTCCTTCCATAACAGTCGGGATATAGGTATAGGCATCTTCCGGGGGCGCCTGAGATATTTGTATTTGGTCGTTATGGTGGTGCTATTATTGAAAGGAGCAAGTCTATATAAGACATTAGCACTGTTGATATCTGTATTACATAGTTAGCGTCTTATAACCAGGACAGTAGAATTGTATGGCAGTATACCTCGGTATATAACTCTGGCATTATATAGCGCCTTAATAGCTTGTAGAAGTTGCTTTATAGATAACCTCCGAGTAGCAATAGACATAAAAGAGGCATATATCTGCAGGCTAGGGCCTAGTAAAGGGAAGACCAGGACTTTATAGTATATCTAAGGAGCACTAGGCAGTAGAAAGGTATTTAGGTATATTAAGAGTCAGGAGGTATCCTAGATAGTACTGGTAATTATAGTCTGTGCAGTATACTCTCGTTTGCCAGAAGGCCTAGGTAATATAATCTTAAGAGCGATATTATTGTCGCTAAGCATATTATGCGCCATCCAGACGGTCGAGAAGCCACCATAGCCCAGCTTATACTTAATACGGTACCTGTCTATAAGGACTTCTCTGATATAGACTAGATAATACAGCCCCTCCTCATATCGCTTAATAGGCTTGCATACATCCTTAATCTCGCCTTCGTTATCTAAGCCAATAAAGTCGCCCTAGACAGAGGCGCAATCTACATTATCGCTTTCTGTAGCCATTGCGATAGTGGTATAGATTGATGCTAGACTATAGCAGGAAGTATTGTAGTAACTGATTAAAAAATGCTCGATTTAGGCAGAAAAAGATAGGAAGGAAGGGGACGATGGTGGACTGCTAAAGAGTAGTAAATAGACTGCTGTGTATGTTATATAGAAACAAAGTCTAAAAGAAAGACATTAGCTGGTTAGCCAGGCTTGCTAGTGAAATTCAGTGAAGAGGATGTGAAAGGGGAGGTTGAATATTCTAAGAATAGATACAAGATTGATTTTCCCTACTTTAAGCCTGACCTCTTCCTTCTCTGGTGGTTAGTTGTAGATATGGCCAGGCGGTCTAGGTTAGTCAGCCTAGTACTGTTAGTCTGTATCTACCATAAAGGTAAGAGTAAACCTAAGTGTAGTATAGAGCAGTTATATAAGCGCTATTCTATATAGGGGAGTCCTTATAGGTAAGACTAGGTCTTAGGCAGCAGTGGCCAAGGCAGGCGGCTATGCGACGGCGGCTATATTCCCAATCTGAAATTATTTATTTCTATACATGAATAGACCACCGTTAACCTAAAAGCACTTAATTACCTAATCTGAAATTATTTATTTCTATACATGAATAGACCACCGTTAACCTAAAAGCACTTAATTAGTATTTATCTAGTACTTTATTAATATACTTACTTACTTATATTACATAAGTACAGCCCTTCTTTTATCCTTATCTACCTGCCTGCCTCTCCTAAGCACTTAACAAGATACCATAAATATCAGGAT